>BMAW01016135.1:22285-74416 GCA_019974015.1 Nephila pilipes
AGTGGAGACTTCATGTGCAGGGGGGGAGGAGAGGTAATTTTGAACAGTATGTGTAACATTAGAATCAAAAGTTGGGTCACAGGCTGGGTTGTTTTGGAAATTTTGTTCTAGTTGGTCAGCTAGTGTTTCTGATTTTTGTTCATTTGTTATGGCAGTTCCATTTTGTGTGTTGAGTGTGGGGATTTGTGATCTTTTATTTTTAAAAAATTTTGTGAAATTCCAGAGGGAGTTGTCTTCAGTGTTAAGATTTTCGAGTTTGAGGTTCCATGTTTGTTGTGAAAATTTTTGTACTTCTCTTTTGATTTTATTTTGTAGTCTGTTAATTTGTGTTTTTATGGATGGATTGAGAGAGCGTTGGTATTGTTTTCTGAGGTTGTTTTTTGTTTTAATTAGGTTTTTGATATGGGAGGGTGTGAAGGTTTGACTAGTGTGTTTGATTGGTTTGGAGGTGTGTTTATGTGAGTTAATTATGCTATCAGTTAGGGTGTGTATGTTATTTTCAAGTTGTTGGGTGTTATAGATATTTGTGGCTTCAGCATTGAGTGTCCTGTATACCATTATTGTGTTAGTTTTCCCGTTAAAAGTGGTTTTGTCCAAACAATCATTTGTGTGTGCAAAGGTTTTACTTCCTGTAAGCACTATATATATATTGAATAATAGAACAAATTAGAACATTCTTAATGAGAAACTAGTTTTGTAAGAAAAGGGAAAATTTCAATTACGGAATAAAATTCTGGATACGTTTGTTAGAACAAAAGTTTTAAAATTTTTTTTGTTCGATTCTAAACTAGTCACTAGAGGCGCTGTAATCGTATGAGTTTCTAAAATTGCTAATGCAAACAAAATATGTTAGCAAACGTGTAAGATGAATGTGATGATTTCATGAAACTAATTAGTATTAAAGTTTTCTCTAGTCAATTTGTGTATTCTTTTTGTTTTATTCTTTTGAAAATAATAAACCCGTGAGATGGTGCAGAAATCCCATATTGTAAGCGAAAGTTAAATATACATATAATTTCAAGCGAATTAAAAACATATTGAATCATCTTTAAAACATTTAAATTAAAACGATAGTTTTTTTCGTTCACTGCTAAATTTGGCACTTCATAAAATATTTTATTGTGTGTTAGAACATCATGAGAGAGATTGAAGTGGTTTTTTTAATTTTTCGTGGGACTTGTAATCGATGAAAAAACTGCCTTTTCTCAAACCAGTGCTTATTGCAACAAGGATTCATCGTTTGAAACACGTAACTATTCGTTATTGATGCATTTGCACTTAAAAAAAATAATAAATAAAGATAAGATGTAAACCACAAAAAAGGTGCAATATTTAAAATTCTGATTAACAAAGCATATAATTGATGATTCAAGCTGGCTTTCGCCATACTTGGAAGGAAGAGATGTTATTAACTTTTGGATAGTTGTTTTCTATGTTTCCTGTAAAACTTCAATAAAAACAAAAAAAATTTATAGTTTACATGAAAAGATATACATATATATTTGCTATTAAATTAAAAGTTAAAAATTCCTTTAAAAAAGACTTCGATTGATTGAATTTTTACAATTATCAATTATTTTAGTTTTTTAAATCCCAAAATTTATAACAAATTTTAATATTAAAATGATCTGTTTTTTGTCCCAAAAGAATTTAATGCCGCTAAATATTTCTTATTTCGATGGATATATTTAGCAAATATTAATTTTTAATCTATTTCCTTTGCATTATTTAAATATCATAAACATTTAAATATGTTTGCTATATGTTCTAAACAACAAAATAAGTAAATTTTTTTTTAACTCTATTTAAATAGAAATTTGCTTAAGAAAATTATCCATTAGAAGCTGTTTAACATTTAAAGACAGCATTCGAAAGTTTCTGGATTACTATAAACTATTAACAATTTAACGTCAAGTTGAGAGGGGAAAGACAGGTATGAACAAAAAATAATAATAAATTGTACATTAATGTTTACTATCTTTTGCCAAGCTAACTTAATAAATATGCTTTCAGCACATAGCATATTTAAGAAAACTACTCAGCGTATTAGCAATGACTGCGATTAGGTATTGGAAGATGCGAGGGCTAAAATTACATTGACAACAAGACATTTTTGTGGTCTAGGAAGCTTAAGGAGAGTGTGGATAACAAAAGTTTTTATATGGGAAATCATGTAAGGTTAATAATAATAAGAAAAAATACTGTTACAGATAGATTGAGTGAAATTTTATTAATTAATTAGATGTTGAAAATAACATATTCAATTACATCTGAAAAGGTAAATTATACAATTTAAAATAAGCTTCTCTCAGTCATGTTATAAGTCTTCTTGCTTCAAAACTAGGTTAAATGTCTTTGATTTCACCTTATGTAGACATCCACATTCATTGAAGTTGATTTTCGGTTGTTCGATGGCGAATGCTGCTGAGTGTGGAAAATGTCTTGAGGCTCTGAATTCTTTAGATAATTTTTCACTTAGTTTAGCCGCCACGTACGAATCAAATTATCAAGGCATGATGCATTACAATTTATGAGTATTTCAAGTACAATGTTTTATAAGTAGAGACATGGGGGGGGGGGGGAAGAGATGCGGAAAACGTTGAAAGAGACTATATATAATAAAAACTCGCGTGCCGATGTGTATGATGAAAAAAAAACACTCTAGCATGGAGGATAATTGCAAATGGCACTTTATTCACAAATATTCATAACAACACAATGGTAAAGAATTCATCGCAAACAGGAAATACAGGAGATTAGCGACACAACACAGCAACAATCAAATAATTCTTCGAGTACCAGCCTTCGAGTAATGGCAGGCGTTTTATTTTTCTCTTGTTTCATTTTAAAACGTTAAGAAGGAAAAACAGAGATTACATTGTACGGAAGAACACAGCGGAAGGAAAGAAAAAGAATGAGAGAAAGGGAAGAAACATATAATAATTATTTTTCCAAGTTCTTAATTTGTTTTTCTTTCCTCATTTCTGCAATAAATAAACAATCATGTGTAATTTTAATAATTTATATAGTAATGCAAGATAGACATTAAAAAATAGTGGCAATTAAAATTTAACATAAATTATAATGATCAAAAATGGTCTTAAGAGTAAGTAAAAATAGAGAAATTAAGCATTTTACATTACCTTTCTTGAAGGGAGAGGAGAGAAGAGAAAGGAAATAGGAACAAAGAATTACTTATAATAGTTTCAAAAGTTTACTAACGCTAACTCACCAGCTTAATTGTTCACACTGAGGAGTAACCTTTGCCATAATACTCTGCACTTCAAAGGCAGATTTTCGACAGTTCGCTCTGCCACTCAACCGACATATTAATTTACAGAACTTTCTAACTCTTATTCTGATTATCCAATTTTAACAACATATTTATGACGTCAAATTCTATATTAATAAGAACAGCATTTATAACGATTAGTTCAAACATATCTTTTTCGACATTATCTTCAACATTTAGATTGAAAATAGAATAGAAAATAATATCAAATTCATCTTGTAAACTTTAAAATTTTGTTATCAGATACTCTAATTCGCTAATATTTAAATTTGGTTGATAGTTTTTGTTTCAATTTCGTTAGGACAGCTTTTTGTGCTCTTTTCTTAGGAAGAAAATATTTATTAATAGTGCTTCTCAAAATATTAAAAGTCATAAATAGAATTCAAAAGGACCTACTACCTACTCACCATTCCAGCTATTTCCAAAGGTTTAGTTTAAAATCGACCTCAACGCCGAAAAGTTTAGGAATAGTTCATAACTTCTTCAAAAAAATAATTCGAGATAAAAAAAAAAAACCAACGTTTCTTAAAACAACGTTTTTAAATGGTGGCAAAGTTTATTTAAAAAAAATTATTGAAATATTAGTTAAAACTTCGTAAAAAACCTCATATCTCTCTCGTCTTTAAGTACACTCTATCTGCATAATTCAATATATCATACATAAATGGCGCCAGGGTACTACACAAATTACACGAAAAAATATTACTGAAAAAATTATTGAAATATTAATTAAAACGTCGCAAATGTCAATATATATTGCATTGTTAGGCGAGTAAGAACGAATCCCAAAGCTTCAATGCTCTAGCTTAATGGAAAGTTGGATAAATTAACGATCAAAATTTGATGATACTCACACACACCAAGTGAAATACAGAAAAACATTGTAAAAAAAAGAACAGTGGACTGTAAATAACAAATCGAAACTATTTCTCATTATATCAAAACTTTATTTTGGAAACGATACTTCGGCGTTCCGATCATTTTACTTAACTATAAATGCACACTAACAACACTAACAGACAAATCCAATCTTAAGAAAAACAGTATATTTAAAAGGATATCGCAGCGCCACTTCACAAATAAATGGATTAAAAAGAAAGTGAAAGCTAGAATAATTCGTAATGTGAAATATATTCCATCGAACGATTCCAAAATATATATTTTTAAAACTTTCTTCAAAAAAAACTGAATTGAGTGATATCCAAAACTTTTCATTCAATCACAAACGCCGAGAAATTAAAAAGCGTAGGCAGAGGATCCTCGAGCTGTTGAGATTTTTTTTTTTTTTTGTTTTTTCGGAAACTTTTATTCGCCCATACATCTAGCATATTTAGCACAAATTGCCATACACAAAAGTGACGGTCTACACTGGAATTACCACCGGATCAATCGGCGGTTAACAAACAGCAACTTAGAACCTCTACAACCACGCTGAATTGGAGCAATATCAAAAAAATATAAATAGCTTAATTTTTTTAGAAAATAATATTAGTGGTAGTATGCTTTGTTATAGCAGACACAGTGATAAATTATACTAAAAAAAGAAAAAAAAAAAAGCTTGTCAGTTTAAAAAAATTTCATAGATGTTTATTGGTCTAAAATGAAATAAATGATGAAGAAATTCCCAAATTCCTTTTATCTATCCCATAGAATTATATGGCGATTAGTGACAAAATAGCTTCAGAAAAAAATCAATGTTATTTCAGGAGCAACTACAATCTAGAAAAAAGTAATAACCATTATTTGAAGCTTCAAAATTGTCGAACAACTCTTTAATGTTTCAATTATAATATATATTTTGTTATATGTAATGGTTGAAATGACCTTTTTAAATTTCATATGTAAAAAACCAAAAAAATTTAACTGCTGTAAATTCTGTAATTATGAAACATTTATTACAATTTATATCCTTTTTCTTTTGGCTTATAAGCTTTTGAGAATCTTTAGTCTACAATTTTAATATAAGAAAAATCCAACTAGCGTTATGTAGAGATAAAATAGTGCTTTAAAAAATAAGACCTAAATCTTAATATGACTATCATTACGTAGAGAATTTGATTACGTTTGAATTTAACATGGTTGTGTAATTAGTTTATAACAAAAATATTAAAGCAGTAAATATTTTAATTATGAAATATTTTATTTTAATTTATATATATTAGTTAATACGCTTTTGAATTTCTTGTCCATGAAACTCCCAAAAAAAGAAGCAAAAAGAAACTAGCGACATCTAGCGTCAAATGAAAAAGGATTTTTAAAATAAAACGTAAATACTAATATAATGATTATAATTACACAAATAATTTGATTACGTTTAAATATTGCTGATTTGTGTAATTTATTTATATGTATTAATAGATCAAAATAATAAGAATTTTTTCAATTATAGTATTTATATTTCATGACATATTTGCCATTAATTATTTATTAAACACAGAGTTGTTTAATGACGTAAATAAATGTGTAAATAATCACCCATATTATTGTGTAAAAAATTATTAAACGTACTTGTAAGAAAATAAAAGCAATTTTTAATTACATTTCAGCTTATTTAAGGAAATTTCTACAGTATTCAGAAAATTTCTGTTTTATGTCATGTTCGACAGAGGTCACTAACGACACTTTGCACTCCAGTTACTGCATTCCAGCCACTTGAGTCTATATTGTTTCTAGTTATTCTACATAAACAATTTAACTTTAAAAAATTTATCAGCGTTTGAAACAATTGTTATTAAATTCAGTTCGTATAATTCGCCTTTTTGTTTTTCGTTTAATTCGCTAGTTTGTTTCTTTATTATTCATTAAAAAATTTTCGAGACCAACAATAAAATTTTCAATCATGAAAAAAAAAAAAAAAAGAGAGAGAGAAAGAAATTTCGGAAAACTAGAAATAAGTTGATGTTAATATGTATAATTTATAAAATTACCCAGTACTATATTCAAAAGAATATAAAGAGGGGCCACGTTAATGTGAAACAAGCAAGTTTGTTTTTTATGCGGTTTCATATGGGACTCCTGGATAAGCAATCGCTTATGATATCACACTTAGACATTGTGGTATCATAATTCTTAATTTTCTTTTTAAGAAGTTCAGATTAATCTTTTCTACGGATAACGAGTGAGTGATGACTTCGTTCTAAGAGCAGTTCCTCTTTCTGAATGTTAATTTCACTTAATTTAAAAAATTGTTAATCAAAAACTATTTAACAATATTTCAATAATTTTTTTTTCACTAGAGTACGTCAAGATTAATCGAGTATCCAATCGTCATTCAACTTTTATTTCTCTCACCTAATTCTCTTTTAAATTTTGGCCGCCCTCTCCCATTGAATTCCCATGCATTTTTCGCCTTGACTCCTAAATTTTGCTAGCTAATTAACAAATTATAGAAAAATCTTATGTTCTGAATTGTTTTTAAAATTAATATTATAATGAGAGGGTGAATTTTTAGTTTAAAAACAGGAACTTTATAATTTAAGGCAGTTCTCCATACCTTTTTTTTTTTCTTTCTATTTTATATGCATGAATCCTCATTTCTTTCAGATGAGGAAAATGTACCAAAACAGATTCCAATCACACATTCTCCAACCCTTGAAGCAACTAACTATTACTAAGTTGTTTTGAGCAACTGAGGATCTCGGATTAGAGCACAGCAAACAAGATCTGCCAAGCAAGAAATTAAACAGAAACACACTGCCAGTGAAAAAGAAGGATTGGTCAATAAAAAAATAAATTCAATTTCCATTAAGTATCACAAGTGTTCAGTTATTAAATATTTATTTGTGATTTTTTTGTTACATGCAATTAATTAACATTTTGTGAAAATAGCATACATGATCATAAATTTATTTTCTGAAATTAATCAGTTACTTTGTAATACAACGTAGAATATTGTAATGGATGTTGCAACTTAAATTATCTCTTAGTTTATATTAATATTGCTGGTGGTTTACTTTATCCGAGATTTAGTAATCCGACTACAGAGCGTTAATGAGGTGAAGTTGCATTTTATAGTCGTATTTTTATGAAGATTAGAGCGTTATAGATTATGATAATAAAAAAAAAAGGCCGCCCTGATTATGCCATCTCATACATCAGTTGAAATACTTCACCCTTTTTGAGATACTTCGGTCTCAATTTTGATATACACGGTGTTCTACCACCTGGATGTGATAGAGGAAGCATTGGAAATAATTATCATTACCTGAGATATCAGAATCACCACATGTTCACATTTATTTGGCGTTCCAGGTTTCCAGTTTCATTTGACGTACTTTGATGTCTCTTTGCTCTTTGTCTTTTCTGTCTAGCTTCTTTGTTAATTTATGTGTTTCCGTGCAAGTTGTCTTCCAATCCAATCTTCCCCAGCCTATATATATTTTTTTAAAGAAAATTAAAAGTAACTCTATTACAGAAATTCAATTCGCTTTATCATGAGGGAATGAGTGCTGGCAAAGTTTAATGGCGCAAGAACCACATGAGACTGTGTTGCACTAAACAAAGTATAACTGTGCTCTAGATGTTTGAAAAATGGAGGAGAGGGAGGAAGAAGATAAAAGTTAGACGACAAGAAGAAGGCTCAAAACTTGAAATTGATCACTAAAATATCTCGGAGGCGTGTCATCCATGTTTATCAAAAACAGAAAAACCCATGGGAAAGAAGAAAAATCCTTAGGGCATGATACTACACTTACCTAAAGAAAAGATAAGTACTTGAGGATCTGACTTTATCACAATGACATATTAGTGAAATCATGCACTCACAGAAATTTGGATTTTTTTAGCAGCTAATGTCAACAACAATTAAGACATTTACACGCTACTGCATCGAAAACAGAGGAAAGTCACGTTTGATGGATGATCGATTTCATAGGACGCGTTAGTCGCGAAGCGACCTTTAAACCTGTATCTACTAACTTCCAATTTTCTTGGAATGTTGGAATATAGGCAGGGTGTGGGAAGTAAAGTTATGAAGTAGAAGATAATATTGATTCGTGAAAATTGTAGAGAAGCTGAGAGTTCTAGTGATGAATGTATGTTTTTAACTTGATCGATAAAGGGGAGTGTCCCTTTTGTTGCCCATTGCTTCTAAAAGATGAATTTTTGGAAATGAAGGCGGAGTATAAACTTATCTGTAATTTGAAAATAACTCATGATAAAATTGTAGTTATAATATTCCTGTTAGATGTTGAGTTTGTCTGTGAGTTGAAGAGTGGGTGGATTGGTTGATATGCTTTTATTAACGTCGCACTAGAAGAAACACAAGAGTTATTTGAAGAGTGGGAGGAACACATTCATTACAGGGATACTTATAAGCTATCAGGACAACTGAAGAGTTAAAATTTTGCCTGGTTCGAACGCTGGTAGGATTTCCACGAGACACCTGAATCGAAGCAATTTATTTAGAAGCTACGACTTGTGAATTATCGATGGGCATAATATTTTCTACATAATTTTATCTTTTTGAGTGTCGTCAATTATGTAATCAAAACTTAATTTGTGTGAATATCTTCATCGATCATACGAAATTACAGGGATGGTTAAGAAATATAATTTTAGGTATTGGTGTAGCTGGAGACCACTTCACAATCCGAGTTACCATTTGGCATCATGGATAATTTGGGCCTATGAGTTCCATACTTATTATTTGAAACGGGTAGTCTAACAGTAACTATTATATCGGATCATTATTGTGAACTGTTTGAAGATTTTTCTCTATCCATTGAATTTCAGAGGGATCATAATTAAGAAGATCTATGGTTACAATAAGACACTTCTTGACGTTTTCGGATCATCTTATTTAACTGCGAGAGGATATTGAGTGGCTCCCACATCCACTGGATTTGATTCCTGTGATTTTTTTTCTCTGAGGCACCTCTAATCACGAGTATATGAACACCGGCCAGCTACTTTAAAAGATCTAAAGGTAAACCATAAAGCTGGAATTCAATGTGTCTCACTAGACATGATTCGAAGGTCTATTACGAATTCTGAGTCAGACTAATCTATCTCATAACATTAGTGTCCGTCATTTAATTGATGTATTTTTCAAAACACCTTGAATTACAATATAGCATTTCGTGTATTTTTCAGAAATAAAAACGTGTTTGCTGTATCTTTTATTTGGATTTTATAAGATTTTGAAATCTTTCTGCCACTCCTTGTATTAGAAACATTTGGTGGGAAATTCGTTTGGTATATGTAAAAAAGTTGAAATGAAATTTAAAGTACTTAAAGGTTTCCACCAATCAACCATCTTGTATCCTGTATGCATTAATTTTACGAAATTTCTAATTACTGCATCAAATCTAGATTATTGCATTTATTAAAATAATTGCAAGTCGATACCTTTTCCACCGGTTTAGAAAGTATTTTCAAATATTTTTTGAAGATAGAAAAAACTAGACGAATTACTTAAGGAGTATATATTTCCGAAAAGGAGAGTGAAGAAGTAAATACGTAGAAACATTCTTTATGGTTTAATTAGTTTGGACATCATTGGATTCAAGTTAAAATCATTGCATTGAGTTAAAATAGTGTATTTGAGAAAGTAATTTGAAATTTCCTGTGATTGTGCCATTACACTCATGAATTGAGGTAGATGAATGCCTTAATGATACATGTGAAACATTTTAAGCAAACTTATTATTGTCTCAAGTTTTAAACAGGCGCAGTTATTAACAGCGTAACAAGCTCTTAAAATCATGGATTTTAAGTTAATTATTTGTCAATATCCAAGAAAAACCTTCTTCAGGGTTACTTTTTTTTTTTTTTAAAATCAGTATTACCTATGCCGATCGAAAGTTATTTTTTTGAAAATATATTTTTAATTAATGGAATGGAATACTTACACACATAAACGGTTTATTATTAATATCTATGAATATAAGATTTTTGCAAAACTACAGTCACACTTAGTGGGACTTAACGACTGCTTTATAGCACATTCTATAGATAATTCTAAAGAAATTAATCGCTGCATTGTAATGCCTCAAGAGTCAAATATCTCCTTTCAACTGTCACTTATTTTTTTTTTCAAAGTCACTGCAGCTTTTGAAATAGAGTTCATTGTCTGTAAGAAAAAGAAAGGTAGGTAAATGTTGTCAAAGTCTCAAAATTTAAGGAAAGTAATTGCGTCATTTTAATATTGCATAAATATTTTTCGTTGTTGTAATATAAAAATTTATAATTAAATAATATTTGCATTTTATCAGAAAGCTATTAATGAATAAGGAACAAAATGTTAGATAGTTTCCATATGGAAGTGAGTGAGTGAGTGAATGGTAGCATTTTTAAAGTGCACAAGAGCCAGATGTAGCCATGCTACGCCAAGCAAAGTAAAGCTGTAATCTAGATGTCTGAAAAAATTGAAAAAAGTTTAAAATGATTAACAAGAATAGGGTATGAAATAGAGAAGGATTGCTAGGGTATTTCGGGGACGTATCACCCGTGTTTACCAAAGACAGTAAACCCCATAGGAAGAAAAAGATCACTAGTGTGCTTCGGGGTGTCGATGTCCTTACCTACTTAAAGAAGGCAGGTCTTTGAGGTCCCCTAACCGAGGACCAGTCCTCTGATATAATCCCCAGCGACCGAGTTCTCATCTATATCCGTAAAAACTGGGTACTCGTTTTAACCGCCTCTTACGAAATGCATGAGCTACAGTGGGATTATTATTTTACAACCGATCACCACACGAGTGTTACATATGGAAGCATTTTATGGCACAAATACATATTGAGTGGGAACTAAAGTTCCCGTCCTTTATGAAACACTTAGGAGCGCAGCAGCGATTATTATTATTATTTGCATACTTATGGAATAAGAGCACGAGGACTTTATCTATAATATCCTTATCATATTCTCAAAAGAAAACTGTACAAGACCAAAATGAAAATTTAGAACACACTACTTACATTTTTTATATGTGAAATAAATGCTTCTCTGCATAATAAAATATTGCTTCATCCTATTTCCATAGCCGGCTTTGTGAAATGGACGAGATAAAACATCTCACAGTAGTTCCTTTTGAAACTCCTATCTTCGTTCTTTTTCGGTCGTTAAAAATTTCTGGATTTATTATAAGCGATAGTTATTTTTAAGATCTTCGTTTGAAGGATTTCGGTATCTGGAGCATTAATCTAATTTTCCAATTCCGTTCACTAACAAGACTCTTTTGGCAAACGTTTCCCCTCTTATTTTAAATTACTTTTTTTTTTTTGAAAAACTACAAGCAGTAATAAAGAATAGAAAGTAATAGTGTGTTAAGATACTGTACCTGTTATATTTACTTCAAAATACATCTTTAGCTATTCATTATATATATTCTTAAAAAAATTATTAAAGTTTCGATGATATACACTAAATCAGTTGTGATTAGATATAAAATACACTTAAACAAAATTTAGTACAGCATTTAACTCTTTCAGAGAATACGATGCTAATCCTCAGTTTAAACCAATAACTGAATTTTTTTTTATTTCATTATTAAGGCAATAATAAAAAAAAAATCCTAGATTTTAGATACTAAGAAATAGGAAGTTTCTTGAATGATTTGTCCTCTTGATTCTAAGGGAAAAAAAAAAAAAAAAAAAAAAAAAAAAACTACTGTATTCTAGTAAAATTACACAAATTTTTAAAAATTTTAATTTATTTTTATTCAATTCAAATTACTTTGACTAATTTCTACTAACAGCAAGACGACAGCTGGAGCGCATTTATCCTGACAATATTTATCTAAAAACAAGATGGTAGGAAAAAGGGTGAATGTCAAGAAAAATCAGTGCATTACTACGCAGAGAGATTTCCCCGCGGATCGTCTCGTGTATGGGTATTACAAATTGTTTCATCTCAAGGACAACGCCTTGGCGATCAACCTTTTACTAGGAATGAGGATTTCGTGGGGTAAAATCTACAACTACTAAAGATTTCTTAATATTGCTATTGAAATCTTGCTCTTCCTATTCAGTATTATAGTCACGAATTACAGTATCCTCTTCATAGTTTCTTTCCAATGTCAAAGGTTTGCTCATGGGCATAATAATAATAATAATTTTAAAACGACCTCCGACATCAAAATTTAAGAAAAGTTTCAAAAAATATTGACGTTTTACTCTGCTTTTTAAAATCAACTAAGCCATAAAAACAAAGTATCACTTTCACATATCACACCAACGGAAAGAACAACTAAAATAATTGATTCGTCCCGTGATCGCGTTGTCTAACGAGTCACTGTACTCGTGTCAGGCTATGCCGTTATCCGGGAAGATTGATTCAGTAGCGTATGAGCCGTGGCATATCCGGAATTAAATATTTTTTATTTCTGAGAAGGGGTGGAAATCATAATTAACATGAAAAAGAAATTTTGTAGTTTAGAATAACTACTCGATAAATTGTAAATAATACTCTGTACCAGTCTTATTTCTCCTATTTAAAACTATTTAAGTGCTGATAAATTATTTTTTATCAAACATTAAAAATTACAAAAATAAAGATATTTTATTGAAAATAATTAAAATATCATAAAAATAAAATTTGTAGTATTGGAGGGTGCATTGGAGGGAATGTATCCTCCCCCTCATCTCTTCGTCTACAAACAGATGCGGACGAACACTGACCCAGAGACCCCTTTTAGGGACAGCAAAGACTTTTCTATTCTTTTCTTATGAATTGGCTAAGTTGGGATCTTTCTCTTCATGATGAAAAAAATTAAACATGACGAGAAGAAAAATTCTTACTTTACAATTTCAAACACCTATGTAATAGTATAATAAAATAATTATCCTGAAATGTTTCAATTTCGAGAAAAATCTTGAAGGAAGGTGCAAATCGTCCTTTGCATCCCCCCTGGGTGCACCACTGCGTATGAGTAAATATTTTCCGAATTTTAATAAAGTTCCTGGAGACAACATTATTATTTTTTTAGATTTTCTAATTTTTCAAGCAATCTTCGCGTACCATTGTTAGAACTCAGACGTGTATTGCCATCTATAAACAGCATTATAATGTCTACTCTGCTTCCTATTTCCTTCATCCCTTCCATAAGAACCAGTATCTCTGTACTCAACAAACATTTTCGTTGCCATCGGTAAAATAACATTACATATTCTGTCTTTCTGATTCCTGTATTTTAAGCACTCTTTTTTTTTTTTTATTTTTTATAAATTATTTAATTCGGTATATTTGGAGTATGTTTTTGTTTTTGTTCTAGAGAGTATGAAATATCGCTGCATATGATTGTCTCAATTGTTTATTTCAAACCTTAAAAAATGTCATTATTGGAGAACTTGCAGTCTCTTTCTTTGAGCGATAACAAATCATATTCTTATTTCTTCATAAAATTTCAAAATGATGTTCAAGTTATATTCGACGAAATAAGCGCTATCAAAAATGTCGCACATGTCAGTGTCAATATTGTTAAAGGAAGCATTTATTTGAAAGGGGATTATTTCATTCCTCTTAAAAGCAATGACATGCTTCTTTTGAATTGCAAAGAATTGCTTGAAAAATTAAAAAATGTTTCGAGTGTTCTAAGTGTTGAAGTTGATTCTAATTATAATTTGCTGTTTTGCTTTCAAAGAACTATTGTATATGAAGCTGTTTTACAACAAGTCATGGAACATTCTACTGATTACGGTATGTTGCAGAAAAATAAGTCTGTTCTTGTTTTAATTGACACAGACAAAGTGGAGAGTTTTGATTCTGTACGGAATGTCTTGTTGGCAGAACATATAATTTCACTCTTAACTGCTAACAAAGTTAAAGTCTTTTCAAATGAATACTCATTTGATACAGGAAGAGTATATCCTCAGTCTACAAAACTCCTGTGCTCGGATAACTGTCCATCACTTCTTGATGTTTGTGAAGAATTAAAAAATAAAGCAATGGTTTGTAACTGGAAAATTGATCCTGACGAAAATGATTACACTTGTTTAGATTCTAAAAAGTATATTGAAATTAACAATCTAAAACAAAAGTATGGGAATGTCCTAAATACTATAACTTTATTTAAAGATAACATGTATGAAAATTTGCATAGGACTGGTGTAATCAAGCATCTTTTAAAAGATCATATGCCTGTAATGCCTGACATAATTTTACATATTTCATCTCAAAGGCATGACAGACAGGTTTACAAATCAGAAATTTTATTAGGAATGTTAGAGGAACTCAAAATATCTCATAGCTATATTTTTAATCAAAGCACATTTCAGAAAGATGCAAATAACTCTTCTATGAATGAATTTATTCAGGCATACAGAACAGAGGTTGAGGCAGCCATGAATCATAAATACAGTTCATTTACAACTTCTGATGAAAAATGGATTGCACGAATTGAATCGTTAGTTGATACTGCTGTGAAATTTGATTTCTTGAAAATATCACATAGCAATATTATAAACTTAAGATCTCCTAACAGTTGCAATGGAGGAAAGAATTTTGGAATTTTTGTGCAATACAACTTTGCTCGTCTTTCCAATTTATTTAGGAATTTTGAAACCAAAGTAAAAGAAGGATATTATAACCCATTACTGTCTTTAAAAGAAGTTGATTTTAGTCTTTTAAAATTAGAAGAAGAGTGGAATTTATTTCATTTTGTGTTGTCTTTTCCAAATTTAGTTCAAAATGTTTTGGATTGTCTTTTATCTCACGAAAGTGGAAAGATTCGGTATCGTTTAAATAAAATTTGTCTAATGCTGCAAAAATTGTGCCAGAATTTAAGTTTGTACTATAGTAAAATACGAATATTATCAGGACCACAGGCTCATTTACAAAAAACAATGAATGCTAGATTGTGGCTTCTTAAAGGCATACATCAAGTTTTCACAAATTCCTTTATTTTGTTGAATGTTAATGGTCTGGACTTAATGTAAAATGTGTTTTATAAAATAAAAGTTTTGATATCCAGTACTATCAGTTTGATTGAGAAAAAATTGTACATCTCCATTTAGCTTTATAAAAAAGTTTCTTGTAACTGGCTGCTCATTCTTTGAATATTTCACAGTTGATCATCATGCGGGCAGAGCCTGTTAGAAGAAATGAGCTTTTTCAGGTTTCACATTTTTCATTGCTTGAATGGTACTTTGCTGTTAATGGAATTTTGTATTATAATGTCAGGAAATATCTTTTATTTCATTGTCATTTAGTATTCAATAGCCCAAGTGATTCTTTTATTTTAAATTTTACCAAAGCCATTATAAGAAGATAGTTTTGTGTAAACTAATAAGTTCATTATTTAATTGAACTAGATATTTTTTTAGTAATGTTACTTTTTCAGCTTTTGTGTCTTATTCTATTTTTTTAAAATACAAATTGAACTCTTAACTCTTGAGTATTTAATATTTTGCTCATAATTTTTCATTGTAAAATATTGGTTTATCATGCTGTATTACTGACATTTGGAAGCTATATGGATACTTGATTTTTTATAATTAGCATTCAAATTTATTAGTTTCTTTTATCATTTAAACATAGAGGATGTAACTCAGAATTTCATTAATACAGGAGAAAAAAATAATTTAAATAAAACAAATGGATTGAGATGGGAGGCTCCCTATATATTAGCAAAAGTAAAATACATTGACATTTTTCTTTTTGAGGTAGTGTTTTGAGTTGTATCCTATTTTTTTTATTTGATAATTTTGGAGTTATTTAAATATTTTTTTGTTACATGAGCATAATTTGCTTTATAAAAATTTAGTATTTCATTTAACTGCATTTTTGAAAAAAAAAAAAAAAAAAAAAATATTTGGGAAGGAGTCCTGGAACAAAGAACAGTTTGGCAAAAAGAAAAAAAAATGTTGAGAATAAGTTCTTTTATTTGGTGCTACACGGAGTATCTATGTTAATACATACAAACACACCAATTTGGTGATTTTCTAAATTGGGCAGTGTAATGAAAAAATAGTTTTTGTTTTTTGAAATTTTTATGATGTTTATTCAAAAAATTGTTTTGCAAGTATTTTTGGTTGAATGGTATTTTCTTGCCAAAGTAGATTTGACAGTATTTTCTGTCAACAATAGGTGAACTGGTGTTGCTTGAAACAAAACAAAAGTTTAAGAGGAAAAACAATTAGCTAGATATTGATTTATTTAATTCACTCACTTTTCTTGAGCTACCTATCTTGTATATTAAAATGAAAAAAAAAAAAAAAAATCTAGTTTGTCATTCACATATACTTTGTTGCATTTTGAGTAAATAATTTTAGACTGAAATTCCTCTGTATTTTACAATTGTAATATCCAAATTTTAAATGGCAAGGTAAAGGGAAGACAAAAAGAAATAAAAGGTAAGCCTTTAGCTATAACAACAAATAGATAAATTTCAAATAAACCTAGATTTAACAAATGATTCATTGAGAAATTACTAATCAGACTCGGCAAAGATAAAACACAACAAATCATGATTATATTATAAATCTTATGTATTTGTAATTGTCAGATAAAAAATAATGGCTATTCAAAGATAACACTAACTGCAATATATACTTGTAAAAAATGTAATCAGATTTGATTTGGCAAAGAAAATGACTGTGTATGTTAAATTTAGCCTTTCTATTAGTATTTTAGTAATATAGATATGTGATTGTTTATCAATTCAGCCAAATTTGATATCTTGTTTTCTTTATCATAATATTTAATTAAATTTTATTTCCCCTTACATATTGTAAATTAAATTGCTTTTCAAAATTTAATCATGATTTTCAATAGCTATTTGTAATCTGTTTTAAATACACTACTGGGCATTAAAATGATTCTACCAGGAAGAAATGCAAATAACAAAATGATATTTATTGGACTAATATATTATTCTAAAAGGGGATTAAATTTATAAGAAATTTGGAAGCATAGATCCTGAGAAATCAGTACCCAGAATAACCACCTCTGGCAGCAATAGCTGCTCTTAATATGCCTGGGCATTGAGTTAAACAGAGATTGAATGGCCTATGCAGCTTCAACACGATTCCACAGTTCATCAAGTGTAGTGACTGGTGTGTGGTAACAAGTCAGTCACTTGGCAACCATTGACCAGACATTTCCTATTGGTGAGAGATCTGTAGAATGTGCTGGCCAGAGCAACAGAGAAACATTTTCTGTATCAAGGACATCCATACAGTACTGGTAACATTCAGTCATGCATTATCCCACTGAAATGTATTTTGCAAGGCTTGAAGAAAGAGCAGAGTCATGGACCTTAACACATCAGAAATGTAAGGGTCAAAGTGCCATTAATGCAAACAAGAAGTGACCAAGATGTGCATCCAATAGTACCCAATACCATCAGGTAGCCATGTTAGCCTATTAGCTACGGATTCACAACTGGCAATTTTGATTTAACGAGGTGATTCTTAAGGCCACTAAAGATCCACTGTGTAGCCAGAGCTGATACATCTTAAATCAGTTAAGGCTCAAAATCCTCCTTTTGGCAAAGTGTGGACGTTATGAGAGTGGGTGCTCGCTCGGGTATCGTTCTTAGCACTTGACAGAGGATCAAAATTACAAGGTTCGTTGCTGGTAGCTCACATGTTGCTTCTAGTGTGAATAAAAAAATCAATCACTTCAGGTGATGGGCCAGTATGATGATGTCGAATGCTCGCTGGCAATGTGTGTTCTCCATGATGCCACTAAACACGGATGTGACCATTCTGATGCTGTAAACAAAACATAGATTTGTCCGATAAAGTGACATCACCTCATCATTGTGTCCAAATTTGTTATTGATCACACCATTGAAGGTGGTTCTATCTGACGTAGTATGAAGGGTAATTGAAGTCATGTTCACTGAGCTGGCAGTCCATGCTGCTGCAAACATCATTGAATTGAGATAGTTTATGACACTTGTTGTCTTGCAAACTATCCTATTTCTTGACTCAGGGTTGTTGTATGATCCATTAAGGCCATTAGGTTAATATATCTGTCCTTTTGGCAGTTACTGATAATGGGCCATTGAGATCCAGCATGGCTTTCCATATGACCATCCTGAATCCATTGATTCCATATTCTACAGACAATTATAGGATCTCAACCAAGGTGAGCAGCAATACTGTAATAGAATAAATTACAATCACAATAGGCTACAATTGGACCTCTATTAAAGTCAGAAACATGATGGTAAGCATTTCTCCTTCTTAAATGAGGCATCACAACAACTTTTCACCATGCAACAACATTCAAATGTAATTTGTGTATTAGAAACTTGCTGTAAAAATTTTTCATTTAAACATATTGAAGGTGTTGTTACTGGCACCTGCTTTGCATTAATGCATTGAAAAGATCATTTGCATATTCATGTGTGTAGTGTATCACATTCTTTGTGTAGCAATTTTAATGGCCAGTAGTGTACTAAAAAATTGTTTAAATATATATATTTGAAATGTACATAAGAAGTATATAGCTAATGTTTTTTTTTTTCCAAATGGTTTCCACTTTAATTGGTTATGTTTTTCTTTCATTAGTCTAAAAAAATTTTCAACCTATGATTTTTTAAAATATATTTTGATGATCTGTATCGTTTTGAAAAGTTTATGTAAATGTCTAACATTTTGATGGCATTCAAATATTTTTTTTTTATATGTGTGTTTTGCAGATTATTTTATTCCATTTTCTTTACTCTTTTGAAAAGGTTCCAAGACACAAAAAAATATTTTTGAATATTCTGAATGGCATTAACATTGATTATCAATTTTTGAGATATAAATGTAATCTAGATAAGTCTAAACTGCATTCTAACCAGCTTAAATATATCTAGTGCCTGATTGGACTGTAATTCTTAGGGAATTAAATTTCTCGTGAATCCTGTCAATAAACTTTGAATTTGAAAAATTCTTTCTATTCATCCAAAAGAATTTTGAATCATGGAATATCTTATAATCAAAAATAAAAATATGCTATTTTCATTATTCTGTAAAATATTAATAACAATTAATAACTTTGTTCAGCTATCGTGACTGCTGGAGCTGCTAGTACTTCACAAAATATATGTGCGGCAATAAGAATAATTCGTAGGTGAAAAGAAAAACTATGTATCTAGACAAAATAAAAGATTCCAGATATGGTACTGGCCCAAATACTTCTTTAAAACTGAAACTGGAGTAAAATAAAACTGTGCTTTTCTAATTGGTCCGAGTTATTCTCTTTTGTTTTATTGAGGAATTATTTAATTATTAGAATTTATTCCATAAAAGAAGGTGGAACCATTTTATTTCCCCCTTTGTTTAGATACATCCATTTAGTTCCATCAAAACTACAGTTTAGATTATATTTACTAAGTTCTTTTGAAATGACATTTATCAATTACTGCTTTAAGTTGACATGTTAGAAAAATTGTGGACTGATGTGTTTTCACTTGTGACTGATGGAAATTTTTTTTGTAGCAAATTCCAGAATATTGATTCTAGTAAAAAGTAATGCATCCATTTCAAAACTACTTTGTATGTAGTGTTGCAAAGCTCTAAAAAGGCCACGAAAACACATAACATTCCAAATGTAATCTCAAAACTGAAAAATAATAGATAGGAAGTGATAATGGTTTATTTTTTGCAATTCAAGTTGCAGCCAAAATTGGTTTTTTGAGTAAAGTTTTTGCATTCCAACATTTTAAATCAAATTAATCCATTCATGAAAGGATATTTAGCTGTTTGTAAATAATCTCAACTGCGGGTTTGAAAATTTTTATTTTTTGGATCTAGTTATTAAAAACTAAATATTAAAGTGTTTTAAGGAACAATATCAAAACATTTCTCTTCTTTATCAAATCGATGGATAGTTCAAAAATGCTTGATTATGCTGCATTTAGTTTTGTTGGTCTACTTAGAATAATTTTGGTAAAAAATTTGATTTTGTGCAAGATGAGTTCTAATTATGCTTACCGAAAATGTTATTTTCTTTTTAAATTTTTCTAAATTGTAAAAAACATAGTCTTCAAAAGATTTTCGTTAAATATTTGGATTTTTCCAGTGGATGAACAGGAAGCTATATATTAGTTTTGAATGCATTTTGATACATAATTAATATTTATTTCAGAAACTGACTTAAAATAACTTGGAAGAAATCAGTTCAGAAATGTTTATTTTTTTAAAATGAATTTGTTTGAAAAAACTGGAGATTAATACTATAGTAAATATTTAATTAATAATTACAGTCTCTTTTATTGCCCTAAATGAATATTTGGTTTTCATGCTGATCAAACCTTATAATTATTTTTTAATAAATTGTATGTATTGATTTTATTGTGATAAATCACATCGAGTTATATTAAAATTTGAAACATTTTTTTCAAAATGTTAAATTTTTTATGTATTTTTTTTCTCACTCGAAGCAGAACATATTAACTCATTATTAATGGGAAGATATCTTTCTCTGTTATTTTTGTGCTTCCACTTTGACTTTTTATTGATTTAAGCAATTCCAAATGATTAGGTTTATATCACTGTATGATATACAGGGATGTAACTGTATACATTTATATATCAGTAATTTTTTTTTTTATCTTACTTGTAATCTAACATTATTTTGCTGAAAATAAATGTAAATTTAGTTTGGTTTTGTTGGTGTGCATTTAATTATATATAAATCTAAGCACTCACAAATTTAGGAATGTAATTGGAAGTTATTTATAATTTTGTTCTGTTTAAAGTATTTGTTATATATTTATGTGTGTTAAAAAAAACTTAATATAGTATGTACATTATAACTAGCATTTCATTAGTTGGATGTAACATATTCAATGAATGTGAAATTTCTATCAAGATTCTATTCAGTTACATTTAATTTAGCTTTTGAATTAACATGTATTGAAAATACGGAGCTCTTTGTTACATGGACTTATAAACCATTATGTTGACAGGCTAAAGATCCCATTTATATGGACTCATTTACTTATACATATATGAAATGTGAAATAGCAAGCTTGTTTTGGTACCTTTCCTCTGATACTTCCTTTGAGCACGAAAACTTCGAAGTACAATTGAGTTTACTGTACATCAGGCATGTAATTATGTGTAATAATTTGTGATGGGAAAAACCTATCATTGTGAGAACCTATTGTTATTCAACTCAAATTTTACTTTTTTAAAACCAAAATCCCTGATAGTTGATCATAAATTTATAGTTTGTGACTATTTATATGTAAAGAAAAGGAGTAGTATAATTTGTGACTATTTATGTGTAAAGAAAAGGAGTAGTAGATAATAAGCTGAATGAGATGGAGATTATTATTGCTTTTTAGTAGAAATAAAAAGGCAGGAGAAAAATCTTTTAATGTTAAACTTAATGCAGCATGCACAGAAACTATGTGATATTTTTTCTTCTTATTGTTTTCTTGAAGTATAAATAATTTGGTTGAGAATGCTATATATTCTTTTTCTAAGATTTAGATTAAAATGATATATCATATAATTTTTAAAAGCCTGTGAAGGATTAAGTCCATTTTGGCTTGTATTTGTCTCTTGTAAGAATATTTATTAGAGGAGTATATATGAATTGATTTTTTTAAAAATATATTCCAAAATATTTTTTGTGTAGTTGTTTTTTCTAAATTTTTCTTAAAATCTGAATTTATTTGTTACATAAAAATGTTTTGAATTTTTTATAAGAATTAATGATTTAACTGTGCATAAAAAAAGATATTTATTAGTAGTCCATAAATAAAATTACCATTGAATATATATATATATATATATTATAGCTGTTTTAAATTATTATTTTGCTTGATGTATTTAAGTAAATTTTTGTCTTATTTTCATTACTGTTTTTACTTATAATAATAATTATAATTAGATTTTTGGTTATCTTTTTAACTTTGGTTTCTCTTTTAATTCAGTTGTATTTTAGTGTTTTGTTCTAAATAAATTCATAAATGGTTTGAGTTTTTAAGTTTATGATCTGTATTTTATTTTATATTTTATTAGTAATTATATATACACACTCAGTATTTTTATGTTTGTTTGTTTTTATGACTAAAATTTTTCTGTTTTTTTTTCTGCTTGTTAAATATTTTTATCCCTGTACTTTTTTTTTTATCAGATTATTTTTCCCTTCTACATTTAAGTTTAAAACAAATTCAAATGATAGAGGCAGATGCATCCTTGTGCCCACAATTTTATGCGCAGACACAATTACATACCTGAACAAGAAATTCGAACAAAATTTAAAAGTATTTATTTTGTTGTTTTACTTTACAAAGTTGTTTGTTGTGACCAAGCACAGGACAGAGCTGTATATCATACTGTAAGTTTTGACTTATATCATAGTTTAAGCTTTTTTTTAGTTCTCAATTTCATTCTTTAGTTAATATTTAATTTATTTTTTGATTAAGTACTAAGTAAGCTTGAAAATAAACACATTTTATGTCTTATGAACTTTTTGAGAAAAAAAAAAAAAAAAAAAAAAACTGTGCCCCCCCCCCCTCTTCTCCTTTTTTTTGGATTTGCTGCTGCATCTGATTATATGTATGAAATTACAATCTCTAGTTACATTTGTTTGAATACATTAATTCTGTCATTGTGATCATATGGGAAAATTATATTAATTTTCAAGAAATCTTTAAACTTGAAGGTTACTCGCGTAATGTTTAAACATATGGTTTTTGGACCACTGTAACATTTTACAATCGAGCTATGAAACGCTTGTTGAACTCATCCAAGCAATCCGAAATACACTATATATGTTACGGTAAAAGTGATTATGTATAATTAGCGGTGATTATTCATAACTACCACTAAACTTGGTAAATGTAATAAATTATTGAATATTTATTACATTTACCAGTTAGTTTATAAAATCCCCAACTCGTAATGGGGAATGTAATAAATTCAGATTATCATGTAAAGTAACAATATCTTAATTCGAAAAAATTAATATTTTCAAATAACATTAAAGATTTCATTGTTAAGAATTTGAAGAATCATGATGACTTACAATACAACTTACAATGATATTTCAATTTAAAAATTTAAATAAAAATTGAACTTTTGTATTCTTTCGTCTGAAAACCGCTGTTCACTTTCTTAGTATCCAGAACATTTAATAACTTGGAATTGAAAAGCTCATGCATATCGTTATTATTTAAAAAAAAAGTCTATCCAGCATGAAATTAGAAATACTACTGAAATCACATGCATTTGACAAATGTTTGAAAATTTTTGGACTTTTATTACATTTCCCATTACGAGTTGGGGATTTTATAAATTAACTGGTAAATGTAATAAATATTCATTAATTTATCACATTTACCAAGTTTAGTGGTGGTTATAAATAATCACCAGTTTATTACATTTACCGTAACACATATATACAAATATATATATATATATATAAGATCTCTGGGTTAATTGGAGAATAGGAAAAGAGAGATGAAATAAATCATATATACAGAAAATCATCCTTATACTAAATAAAAGTCGACTATGAATCCTATTAACAAGAAATAAAGACATCTACTTCACGAACAATAAAGGTGCACTTACAGTTGTTTTATTGCATTTTTAACTGAATACCATTTGTCACTGGTGATAAGCGGTGTTTTGTTGACTTTTGGCGAGTGGAAGAATTCAGCAAAGGAAATTTTTTTAAATATGTAGATGAAACAAATAAATGTGCTGGAAATATGCAGATGGTTTCTCAAATTGAACAACAAAAAAAAAATCATGCAGACCGATCAGAGTTCAAGTCCGACTGAACACGGTCCTATGGGGTTTACTGTCTTTGGTAAACTTGGGTGATACACCCCGGGGTACCCTAGCGATACTTCTCTATTTTCGATCCTCCTTGTCCACCAATTTTTCTCTTTTTTCATGTCTAGACCACAGTTAAGTTTTGTTTGGCGCAGCGTAGCCACATCTGGCTCTTGCGCCAATAAACTTTGCATTCACTGACTCACCGACTGAACATGATTTAAAAGGAAACTAAACATTTCTGTAATTTTCCCATTTGGAGTATTTTTAATGGTAATGAATTGTTGGAGGAGTTTGTTCGATTTCTTAATTGCGTGTTTCGCCAGCCATTCGTTGTGAATAGCCGTCTTGCGGCGAAATGTAAAATAAGTCAGTGTTCGTTGTGCTGCGAGAGTGAAGAGCAACTGGCGTTATGTGAATGTGTTGAGAAATTAAAGTAAAAAGATACACGTGGACTTTATTTTTGTGTGTGAAATAAACAGTCCGTCCAGATTTGGGTGTATGTGTGACCATTATAAAACACTGCTGGAGTTCCTGCAATTCGCCTGGTTGATTATTTAAAATAAAACTCAACAGAAATTTTATGAATGGATTTTAGTAATGGAAACAAATGAATAAATACAACGATCTCCAAAAAAAAAAAATCTACGGAGAAGGGTAAATTGGCCATTGATGTAATATACGCTGCAGCTACGCATAGTGCAGTGGAAGTTTTAGCGAAAGCGAAAAAATGAAACACGCTAAATGTTGTGCATTTAAAAGGTGGGGGAGGGTTACTTCAAGCCGCAATTTTTCGCACCACTAATCGTACAGTCACCATTTTTCGTATGTACATTTATTGCATCATTATTTCAATGAAAGATTTTGTGAAAAATTATGGTTTAAAATGTACACAAACGCTTATCACTTTCAAACTTTCCCCATTTTCTTCCCATATGAATTTTCGTAAAAAAAAAAACTAATCAAAATTTTAATAGATTATCTCATTAAAATAATACAAAAAAGGCACTAAGGAAAGATTAGCCGCGGTAGCCTAGTAGTTATGGTTGCGGCCAACGGTTTTCGTCAATTCGTGATTTCGAACCTTAATATCTCTAAAGACCAGTCTTGTAGCCGGGGCTGGTACACGTTGAATCTGTCAGGCTCAAAGTCCTCCCATGGCGTGGTGGGGAAGTTAGTTGAGGGAAGTTCCAGCTCGGGTGTTATCCTCGTCACTTGACCATGGTTCAAAACTACGAGGTCCGTCGCCAATAGCCCTCGTGTTGTATAAAAACTAAACTTTCCCGGAAAACTGTTTAAAAGAAATAATTCGAGATAAAAACCTACGTTTTCAAAAACAACGTTTTTATATAGTGGCAAAGTTTATTAAGAAAAATTATTGAAATATTAGTTAAAACTGGTCGCAAATATCTAAATATTGTATTGTTAGGCAAGTAAGAACGGTTCCCGAAATTTCAGAGCTCTAGCTTGATGGGAAGTTGGTTAATTTAACGATAGAAAATTTGATGACACACTGATACACACACACACACAGAAACACACACAAAGTGAAATACATAAAAACGTTAAAACTAACAAAAATTAATTAATTCATCCGGTAAATTAAATGGTTGGAATACAGTTAAACCCAATCACTCTTGGCGACAAGAATTATTTGGCAGTATTTTGCCAAATGTGGCTACCCTGGTCCGTTTTACGAACTTAACGTTCAGCCAAACAAAAAAATCGCCAAGTTTGGTGCCAATTTTTGAAATCGCGCCAAGTGGTTGGGATAAACTGCATTATTGAAGAAAATACTAGCTAAAACTTGTCGCAAATGTCTAAATATCGCATTGTTAGGCGAGTGAGAACGATTCCCAAGGTTTCAGAGTTCTAGCTTGATGGGAAGTTGGTTAAATTAACGATCGAAAATTTGATGACACACACACACACACACCAAGTGAAATTCAGAAAAACGTTTTAAAAAGGGAGAATTGCAACGCGTGAATTGTGACAGCTCAAGTAGGCAGTACATCAATGCTACTTTTATTTCGTTCTGTATCTTCTTACGGTTAGTAAAACTTTGAAAATTTACGAATAAAAGTTTTATAAAACTAAAATATTTAGAAATGTTTAAAATAAAATACACGATTCTCCCCTTAAAATACTATCATTTAAATAAAGATATATATATAAATTTTCTTTACGCTCACCGTTGTATTTTAGCGAACTGGAGGGAACGCGAAATCTTTTGTTGTCCTCGGGCACTGTAAACTCAAATATCTACGCCTCTGGTTCCTATCTATCACAATATATTTAATACTTTCAAAAACAACAATAAAAATTTCTTAATTATGACAAAAAATCATATATAAGGCATAAAAGGCACTTAATAAAAGTTTTATTTTTACAGAACACTAATAAAACGTCCAAAAAGGCGGATATTTAACATGGAAACGAAAACGAAACGTTAATCTGGTATCTTATATAGAAAACACAAGACGGGAAAAGATAAATAAGATGAAAAAATGTATGATTTCCTTTTCGAAATGAGTTAATCTGGATCCAGGAAGTTCCAACTCTTGGCTTCATAAGAAATTGAAGCTCAGCGACAGATTCAATTTATGAAGCCCAATCCATTGTGATTTCTCCTTCTGAAAAATTGCCAACTTTATAAGTCCGGTCGGGCATTTCCTACGAATCTAAAGAAAACGTAGAAATAGGAGCTGAAGAGATCTCTTATACCCAGATTGGTACATTTATGATATTTTACGTCCACTGGTTGTGCCCTATCTTTGAAACAAGCCAAACGCCATCTTCCGACAAGAGAATGCAAGACCACATGTTACACGTCGTGTTGGTATCGAATTTATTATGAGTTCCTAGCCCTGTTGGGCCTTAACCTCTTAATCAGGGTAACTTAGGCAGGATTGGTTCCAAGTATTCAGATTAATGTGAGATGATAGAGCTTAAGTAGAAAGCGGAGGTCTGGTAAAACTTGTAATCCTATTGGTCGTTAGTGGAGGGTAGGAGAGATGCTTGTTTCTTATTGGGCGTGGGAGTGGCCATCTGTTTGGAAAGAAGTCTTACTTGTGGGATTTTTGCAGTTTCTTTAGAAATTATGGTAGTGATGATGCAATTCCTCGCATAAAAATATTTAATTTATCGATATTGTTTTCTATACTTTTCATCTTTTTACATGCTTCAAGTAATTGCGGGAAAGCCTGGAACAGGTCCTGAATTTCTTTTATGGCATCTAAGAAGCTGAAGTTGTCTTGATCCTGATTTCTTTGCGTTGGGTGGTTTCTGAAAGATTTTTCTTGGTTTATTTCTTGATTTTCTGTCAATTCATTGGTGGAGTAGCATGCATAAGTTTTATTTTCTTGGATGAGTTTAGAAACAAATTCTTTATTTCTATTATTTGATGTGATCGTCGTTTTTCCTTTTCTGGGCTTCGGAAAACTTGGGCATCCCTCCCAGGATGCGATGTGTCCTGTTTGTTTTCAATTAATGCATGTTGGGTTGACATCTTCTCTTTAATGGTGCAATCTCGGGTGATGTGATCTTTGCCGCATTTTAAGCATCTTGGTGTGGTGCTGCAGTTATTGAAGGAATGGTGAAAGAAATTACATCTATAGCATTGTGTTGCGTTTTTCTTTCTTTCGTAGGGTACTAATTCAATTCGTGTTCTGACCTTCCTCGATACATAGGGTATTCGATTGTTGCCCTGGCCGGCATGGTCTCCTTGTCTATCATCCAATAAAAACATCTGGTCCTGGGTTGCTGAGAGACGTACCCGCTACCCTTCTTTCGCTAATACTGTTGATGAAGTGTATTATGGATTTGAAACAGTATGGATTGAGTTGCCCCTTTCCATTCTAGTTCGACTCCATGCCTAACCGGGTAAGGGCCGTTTTACTGCCAGGGGTGGCAACTTTTCTTCTACTTTTGTACCCCTGTAACCCTCCAACCTACTTGCAAATTTAATCATTTTTGTCTTCATGTCATACTGTTGACATAAACTAAATATCTTTTTCTTGTATTTGTTTTCCTTCATGGTGTTGCAATTTTAATGGCCAGCAATATAGATGGAGGAACATTTTAAAAACTAACATAAACTAACTTTACAGCCTATTAGCGGGACTAGGTGAGAGAATAAAATGAAAGCAATCAGACCTTTAAAATTGCAGTTAAAAGAGGGAACAAAATTTTTAAATATGCCAATAAAAGATCAATCCGAAGACATAAAAATTAAAGTTGTATCAAATTCCTCACTGGCCAACGTATTCATTTTTATTTGTTCAATTTTGATTTGGGATGATATCCTTACAAATGTTAATGTCGCAAGTAAATTGCTACTGTCCATTAAGTCAAAAATTTAAAAAAATCCGCCAAACTGATCGGTAAAATAATCAATTTCTTAAATTCATCTAGATCTAATGAAGTCTTTATTAAATATATTAATGGTGTCGGAACAATACATATTTTGATATTATTATAGAGTTTCTCCTCAAGCAAGAAAGAAAGTTCTTTTCGATTTTGAATTCAATGATCAAGAAATCTAAGATACGAAATCATTATTTAAAGTTGAATTTTACTTAGGAATTGCAGATAATGCAATGATGATAATTCTATTCAAGAAAGGCTTACCTCATTAAATGAAGGTAACATATAATTTAAAGTTTTAACTAAATTCAGGAATATGTCCGAAGATGACATAAAATGAAAATGGTTTGATCTTGTGTATATTTTGATATTTCCTTACAAGTTCCTAAGGGCGATTCTATATCTAGGGATGTCAATGGTGAAGGCTTGTTCAGTGAGTTAATGATGTGGAAAATCTCATTAATGGTGATAATACTGATTTTTTTAAAAAAAATTTGGAATTTATTGAAAAAAAATCATTTATTTTTATCATTTCCTAACTTTTCTGTAGCTTTAAGAATATTTTTCAACCTCGCCAGTACCAGTTGCAGCAAAGGAAAGAAGTTTCTCGAAGCTAAAAAATATTAAATCTTACTTAGATCATGACAAAAATGACAAAAGATATTGAGTAATTCAAATTTAATTTCTATAGAGAAAGTTTTGTGTGAAGCAATTAACTTGGATGGCATTATTGACGAATTTTCAAGTAAGCAAAATGACATTTTAATTTAATATTTTACTTCATGGAATAATTTTAATGCATATACAAAGCTAACTGTTATCTATTTGGATTAAAATGGAGTGCTTACTTTTTTTTTTTTTTTTTTTGTAAAAATATCCGCTATCAACCAAAAAGACAAACCAGACAATAAAAGAAAAAAAAGAGAAAGTAAGTTGAATCCATTTTTGCTCTTCAGTTTCCTTTAATGGTGTTAGTTTGTGTTCCATCAATAGGAATTATAAAGCCTTTAGATGGTTAACATTATAATGGTTGTTAAAATAATCGTTTGGCTCATTAAAGGTTCAGTAGAAATCAGAACGAACGGATGATTCTTTAAGAACACCCTCCTTTAACAACTGTTCCAATGTTTTCTTATTCCTTCTATTATCATCTGGAACTAAGCAAATCCTCTCGTTGACAAGATTCCCTCCTCAAGATCAAACACGAAAAAATTATTTTATTTTATGGCCTCAATGAGATATTTTCTGAACTCAAATTTTGATTCGTCTATTTCAACTATGATGTCTTCATTTCCAATTTTATTAAAGTAATTTTATATTACAAAGTACTGTTAAACATCCTGCCGGCTTTAACTGTAAAAAAATTACGATTTACAATATTCATTACGAGAGAGAGAGAGAGATTTTCTAGGGACATTTTGTCATGTGATATGATCTCACAGTTCTTTCCAGGGATTTCCGCTATAGACTAAGAGTCTAGTAAGGATTATTTCTGACAAATTTACGACTGTGGGAAAGCGGATTAACAAATTTATGAGTGCGTGATCTGATAAATAAAAGGATAATTTGGATTGGATCAGGAAATAAAAATGAATTCTTTATTTTTGAATTAGGGGGAATGGGATAAAACAGAAAATTGAATTATTATTAAGAGAAATTATTAAATTAAAGTTAAATCATTACACACACACAGTGTCAAAACTAATTGCTGGCTACGAATAACATTTATCATAGGATTAACGTCAATAATCTTTCCAACTGTTATAGTTCAAACCGTAATCGTATTATCTCAAGTATTGTTTTAGAAGCGGATTTTGGAATAGTCGTAAAAAGAATTTTTAAGTTCTTTGAAGAGACATGCGATGCTCCACGTGAATTTAATGGATGCTTGATGAGATATATAAGTGTTCCTTGAAATATCTGATTAAGTATTTCCTTTCCGAAGTTCATCTTTGGGAAATCTTCGCAAAAATTTTCATCACCCTCATTTTAGTACTGAGTAAGTTAATATTGATCCTATGTAACTGAATAATAAACGCTTACATGTGAGATTTTTTTATTATATATGTCTGTTCGTATTCTGTTTTCCGGTGAATATCTTTCATATGTGTGGTGTGAAGAAATAAGACTTTTGTATTTGCGAGAATATAAAGTGACGTTTTTATCAAGAGAATTAAGTCTATAATCAGCAGTCGCTTATATTAGGAATTTTGCTGATGAATTAAACTTGTCACCGATTCTTTTAAGTGCATAAATGAAGTTTTTTTTTCTACCGACGAAGAAATTTTGTTCGACATCAAGCAAGTAAATTTTAAATACACAGGTTTAGAAAACTTTTGAATGTATTACATGTGTTAATGCAGCGTTACTGCTGCTCTCAAAAACCAATTAAAGTGGACTGTAATTAATTAAACAAACGATTTCAAATAAAAATAAGCTTTATTTCGGGAATGACACTTTGGCGTCCCTTCTACTTCCCTAAAGGCTACAAAAACCTTCCCTCTACATCGAAACAAACAAAACATTTTTGAAAGGGCGATCGCAGGGCCGCTTCTCATCTAATTTATCTAGGGGTGTAAACAACAGGGTGAGGGGGCAGCTGAGAGAAATTAAATGGCACGATGGCGGCTTCGCCTCTAAAACCGCCTCTGTCTAGGAGGGATATCACAACCGATTTGTTATCGAGTAAGCCATAGGAAATTGAGAGTAAAGTAGATTCGTATGTTACTGAACCACGTATTCATGAGGTCGAAGTATATAAGCGTGTATATGCACATGTTGCCAAATGAAATACATGGGGACCTCGAAATGAAAATGATTTGCTTATTTTTGGATATATTATGAGTATGGAAAGGGATATGAAGCCATAATACGATCAAGTTCATCGTGTTATCTCTAGTGTATAAATTCCACATGTAGAGGGCTTTTTGTAAAGGGGTGAATGTGCGATGTCACTTACACAACCCCCTCAGATCAGAAGCAGACTCCGAGCGGAGCAGATTTATATGTACGTATGCAAGTTTACACTCGAAAGTTTGTGGATCGCGTGGTGATTAAAGTGCTAAAGGTAATCTGCTCTGATCACCAAGGTAACGCTGCAGGATTTAAAAGAATAAAGGATCTGTCGTTATTATTTAACAAATATATACGTCTGATCTCATATGAAGTTTGAAGATAAGTGTGAAAATAAACTAGTGAGTGAATGTGAAGGTTATTGGCGTAAGAGCCAGATGTAGCTACGCTGGTCAAACAAGATTTAACTGTGGTCTAGACGAGAAGAAATTATATATATATAAAAAAAAAAAAATACAAACATTGATTGTGACAAGAAGGAGGGTTGAAAATAGAGAAGGATAACTCGTCACCCATGTTTACCAAAGGCAGTAAATCCCATGGGAAAGAAAAAGATCACTAGGGTGCCATGAAAATAAACTTAAGTTAATAGCTAAGTAAGTTAAAGTAAGAAAAATGAATAAAAATCAAGGTTATGCTCGTAAAAAATGTTATCATGAAGAAAAGTAAGGAAGGAGAGTTTGTAAGAAATTAGAAGTGGCAAAAGAAATTATCAGTAAAGGAAAAGGTTTATTATTAAAGAAAAATGTGAGAACAATAAGTGAAATCAAATTATAAGAGAAAAATGAAAAGAAAAGTAGTTTAGTGAAAAAGTGATAAGTCTTATAAGTAAGTGTTAGGTTAAAAAGTTAAAAAGTAATTTTTACAATCAGATGTGTTACATGTAAATATCCTTTCAAGAGAAATTAACCAGAGAAAAAAGAAACTAATATTTAGTTTAATGTTTTTATAAAAATCTGCTTTTCATTAAAAAAAGAAGTCTTTCTTAACAGAAAATGGGGGAAAAAAAATCGAGATAAAAACCAACGTTTTTATATGGTGGCAAAGTTTATTAAAGAAAATTATTGAAATACTAGTTAAAACTGGTTCCAAATATCTAAATATTGCATTGTTAGGCAATTAAGAATGGTTCCCAAAATTTCAGAGCTCTAGCTTGATGGGAAGTTGGTTAAATTAACAATAGAAAATTTGATGACACACTGATACACACCAAGTGAAATACATAAAAACGTTAAAACTAATTTAAATTAATTAATTCATCCGGTAAATTAAATGGTTGGAATGCAGTTCAACCCAACCAACTTTGGCGACAAGAATTGTTTGGCAATATTTTGCCAAATGTTGCAACCCTGGTCCGTTTTACGGACTTAACGTTGAGCCAAAAAATTCGCCAAGTTTGGTGCCAATTTTTAAAATCACACCAACTGGTTGGGCTAAACTGCATTATTAAAGAAAATATGAGTTAAAACTTGTCACAAATGTCTAAATATTGCATTGTTAAGCGAGTAAGAACGATTTCCGAAATTTCAGAGCTCTAGCTTGATGGGAAATTGTCTAAATTAACGATCGAAAATTTGATGACACACACACTCACTCTCATACACCCCCCAAGTGAAATACATAAAACCGTTTTAAAAAATTACAATTTACATGTGAACATTCACAAGTCGTCACTTTAAGGTCACGAAAAAAAATGACAGCTTGTGTTTCTCTTGAAGGCATGTCCTTGTCATTCTGAACAATGATAGTGTCAGAAACGATGAGGTCTGTAAATATGGTGCTTGAAACAATTCGGGTCTGAGGTACGAAAAAAGTGATGCATGAAATGGGAAAAGAGAAGATAATTTTTCTTGATGTCTGAAAGTGATGGAAAAGATAAAACCAGGTGTTGCTGTGTTGAATGAAAACGAGATGAACATTTATCTTTAATATCTTTTTCTCTTTTCCCCCCTCGGATTTAGTATCTTTATCGGAAAGTATATTCAAATCTAAAATAAATATTCCCTCCCCCAAGCAACAGATATGGAGTTTTAAGAAATTTAAATTTCGACTTTATAATTCTTATTGAGCATTACGTTTTACTGATAGTTAATAAATAATACACTCACCTCGAAAATTGTCTTATGTTACACGGCCAATTTAAGTCACTGGTACGTGGGGTGATTGGAAAGAGGTTAAGATTTCAAAAAAAAAAAAAAAAATTGTTGGTACTTGGATTATGATAAGATGATAATCCCTAACTGTTATTCTTTTTCCACTCAACGAAGAGAAAGACTACTACATTATTACATGAAGTGAATGGATTTTTTCCCGCTCTATGGATAGATTGCGCCAATTCGATTTGTGAATGAATGAACTATATTATCATCTGATAACAAAGATTATTTCAGACGTAATACAAAATAATATGCACTTTTTTTTATCTCTTTACTTACTTCTCACTTATCTGCATGGATTAGAGTAGAAACATTCATAATAATAATAAAGCGATACAAATTACGGATTGATTGAATGTTTATAAACGTTGGGTTTAGAAGCAATTCAAGAGGAATTGGCGACGAACCTTGCAATTGTGATACTCAGTTAAGTTATGAGGACGCTATACCTGAATTAGTGTTCCACTCCATTCCAACAAAAGAAGTAAGTGTGTGATATAGTGAGTTTCTGGCGCAAGAGCCAACATTTGATTACACACACACACACACACACATATATATATCAAATTTTGTAGAAAAATGCAAAATATTGTGGTGGAGGTTTTCTCCTAACAAGTCAGACAGATGAGTTTATAAATATGGGAGATAATTTCTTTTATATAAAACTTTTATTTAAAAATGGGCCTACAGTTATAAAAATAATTTTTAAATGCAAACTATTATATAGTTTATTGAAGCTTAAAGCGCAGAACTAAGATACTTAGAAAATTACCAATATATTAAGTACTATAGCTACTTACTTGTATATGAGATCAAAAGTATTAAAGCCTCAAGCTTTTATAAATTATATTATTTTATAATAAAAAATTATATTTGTACCTTTTAGTCCATCTTTAAATGGAGGCTTGATTAAATTATTTACTTAAATTAATTCTCCTTCTCTCAATTCTTTTTAGTCTGGAAACTCTAGACTATAGAATTACGTGAGCTCATTGGCGTAGCAATGGGAGTTTGTAACCCACCCCCTCATAAGGATTGTTATATATTCACATTTTAAAAATAAAACTTGTTAAGTTAATTTAAAAAAAAAGAATTTCAGAAAAAATTAATATTCAACATAAAATATTCACTCCACATAAACATAATACACTAGTACGCAAAACTTAAGCAACAGGTGTTTTTTTACCATAACTTTACGAGAAATCATCTGAGACACAGCATTTTATAAAGCAATGACGAAAGCATAGTTGCGCAAAAATGAATATAACTCATGAAGTATGGAATCAAACAAAAAAAAAAAAAAAAAAAAAAAAACCCACCGTTACATATGATTGTTTGTCCAAGAGGCAGAGCAACAAGGAGATGTTCCTTGGTATGGGATATGCCCACCCCTTATTGCAATGGTTGCGTCACACTCTCTCTTCATACTCAGCACCAGTTCCAACAGTTCTTGAGATAAGACAGCCTATTCCTCAATCAGCATCTATTTCAGTTATTGGGTGTTTCCTGGAGGATGTAATCGTGCCGCAAGGCCTCTCCCTAAGACATCCTACACATGTTCTATGGGATTTAAATCAGGGGAGAACGCTAGCCTACCCATTCCAGTGTTATTTTCACTTTCCAGTAGCTACTGAACTTTAGCAGTCCGATGTGGCCGTGCATTGTCATCAATAAAAACGAAGTCTGGTCCAATAACACCTCGGAACAGGCGCACATGGGGAAGGATCACCTTCTTACAATAGCGATCTCCGTTTATAGAACATCTGTCGAAAACGTGGAGCTCACTCCACCCGTTCAGCATAATAGCTCCTCAGACGACAACTCCAGGACCACCGTAATGGTCTCTTTCCGTGATGTTACTGGGATGAAACCGCTTCTCGACATCTCTCCAAATCAACTGGCTATGAGAATCGTTTGTGGCATTGAAACGACTCTCATCCGTAAAGAGTATACGACTCCATTGATGAGATATCCAAATTTTGTGCTCTTCACACCACTCTAAACGGTGCCACCGATGGCCAATTTTCAAAGGGAAGCAACGTTCAGGACGGCGGATGAATACGCCACCTTTGTGAAGGCGTCTGGCCATAGTAAACCGCGACACTTGTCGCCCTGTTGCTGTACATAGTTACAGAGCAATGACGCTTGCTGACTGGTATCGGGATCTTTTTGACTGCAGGGCGATATATCGATCATCCACTGCAATTGTTATCCTAGGGCAGCCACCACCAACCTTTTTAACTGCTGTACCTATGGTTTGGAAGGTTTTCCAAGCGCGTGAAATGAAACTTTTGTTGATTCCGAACTCTTCAACTACAGTGGTTCAAATAAGCCCCTCCTTCACCTTTCTGATCCTTCTTCCACGTGTGAAGTCGTCCAGACGATTTCTTCTAGCCATATTTCACGAAAGAACTCACTTTCACTTATAGCGAATGTCTTTAATTGCTCCTCTGTTTTTCCTTTAAATATTGTCTTGAGTTGCGCACGCCAACCGCATGTGTTTTGCGTTCACTCACATCGCATTCGACGTTTTTTTTTTTTCCTGATATTTGCATACGCATCACCTTTCTACTGAATTGCGTGTTCATTGTACTGATCACAATAACCCCTTTCATTGTTGCTTAATTACGCACACCAATGTATCCACATAAACACTCTTTTAACATTGAAGATAAACAAGGAAATTTGAAATTAATTCTTAGATTTCAGCTGAAGTGAGAGAACCTTCCCACCACTCCTCATGAAAATGTTTTCACTTCGCCCCTACTTGAGCTATACATGTGTGCAAAATTTTACCTCAATTGGACATAGTTATATATATAAGTAAACTCACTCTTCCCCCCCCTTCCAAGTTCGTCGTTGCTTGAGCATACAGTAGTATTGTATTGTAATTGGAATTACCACAGGACTAGGGATGGGAGTTTCAGTTCTTTTGGATGAATTGTTCTTACCTGTTATTGCTCATTTTTAAAGACATATTCTTTGATTCACTTGTTCTTTAGAATCCTTGAACAAAAACTTCAAAGGTATTCGAATGAATTTAATATTATACAATTATTTATATGAGTATAGTTAATATTAAAGGAATCGGTTGAATTTTAGAAAAAAAAAAAAAAAAACTTTTTGTGTACAATTAATACTAGAGAGAACGCTATTTTTTAGTTTTATCCGGTGATTGTGAAGAAAAAGTATCTTTCGTATCTTATCAACAAGATTTTTTTTTTATATACGAGTTTTTATAAAACCAAAATAAAAATAAATCGAAGCAAATGCCAGAAAATAGCTCTTTGAAATAATTTTTTATTTTGAAGTGTATTGAAAATTTTAGGCAAGAGCATCTTACATCTTAGAAAAGTTAATAAAAAAAAGTCTTCTTTTTATGCTATGATATGCAATGTATTAGATATTATCCTGCTGCTAAAACACACAAAATAGTACATAAATATGTTTTATTTTAGTTTTCAGTATATGCAAACATTAAAATACTATTTACATAAGTTTGTTTTACTGTTTGCTATATTTTTAGAAAAATTGTCATATTAAAAAAGTTATACATGAAATATACTGCTGTTTGTAGAAAATGCAACACCATGAAAGAATCATCAGAATCAAATGAAATTTAATGCAGAAACGACTTGTACTGATACAAATAAATGATGAAATTTTCAAAACAAAAGAAACAAATTAAGCGTCCGAAATCAGTATTTGGTGCAGCCACCATGCGCTGCAATAAGTGCTGCTATACGACGTGGCATGGAGTCAAACAGATGTTGAATATCTGCTTGAGGAAGAGAATTCCATATCGCTTGTATGCGCAACCAAAGTTCGTCTTTGGAAACTGCAGGACGCGGATCACGAGCGAGACGCCGACCAGCCATATCCCACACGTGCTCAATAGGCGACATATCCGGTGAATAAGCAGGCCAAGGAAGAAGTTGCATGCGTTGTGCTGAACAGAAGTCTCGAACAGTCCGCGCAACATGTGGGCGTGCATTATCCTGCTGAAAGATAGCTCCAGGGATGCCTTGAAGGAAAGGAACGACTTCGGGCTGTAGCCCTTCACGGACGTACCTGTTGCTATTGAGATTACCCTCAATTCGTATCAAATTGGATCGTCCATGATACGAAATCGCACCCCAGACCATAACTCCGGGTGTTCGACCACTATGTCGTTCAATAATACACTCAGGAAGGCAGCGTTGACCGGCATAACGTCTAACACGAACACGGCCATCATGGGTCCACAAATTGAAGCGTGATTCATCTGAAAAGACAACTTGGTGCCAATCAGCTCGCCTGTCTCTGTGCTCAAGAGCCCACTGCCGACGCAGCCGTCGATGATTCGCCGTGAGGGGAATCCTGTATAAAGGCACCCTTGCACGCAATCCACGGCGCAGCAGACGACGACGAATTGACGAAGCCGACAATTGTACACCTGTAGCAGTAGACCAACGTGCTGCCAGCTGCCTGGGGGAAGCTGTGCGATCATTCACCGCCATGCGGAGCAGGTGTCGATCATCGCGCTCTGACGTCACCTTCTGTCGTCCAGTGCCTGTTTTTCGAGTTGTTCGGTGCTCGTCGGTCCACTGCTTCCAAACTCGCATCGCTATGGAACTGTTCCGCTGCATACGAGCTGCTATTGCGCGATAGGAAAATCCTCCTTCTCGAAGGCCGATTATCCTCCCTCGTTCAAACTCCGTAAGTTGCTTGAATTTCTTATTCTTCCGTCGTGGAGGCATACTCAGGTCTCACTAAACGTTTGCCACTAACAAATAATCATAGACTTTTTTCAACGTCCCGCTACAGCACTTTATTTATACGCTTTCAGCATCAATTCAGAGGGCGCTGCGCGCGCCGCGCACGCGCGATGGCTCTGAAACTTTATTAATTTGCATAATATCCTATAATTGACATTTGCTGCGAATTTCATTTGATTCTGATGATTCCTTCATGGTGTTGCATTTTCTACAAACAGCAGTTTATATTAAACATTTAAATTCATATTCTCTTCTTATTCGCTTTTCTACAATAATAAGAATAAAAAATAAAGAGAAAATTTTGTAAATAATGCATCGTAAAATGCTCTTAAATTTGATCAAATGGCCAGCAATGTCAAATAATTCATCAATATATATTATATATATATATATATATATAAAAGTATATATATACAATATATATATATATATATTGTAGTTTTGTAGAAACAAAATGCCCTCTATGATTGGGGGTTTGTAGTAGAAACACCCGATCATAGAGGGCGCTGTCTCTGCTACTGAAGGGAGCCCGCTCTTGAAGGAGAGTCGACGGTAGTCATCGGAACGTGGAAGACGCCCTTGTTGATGACTCTAGACGATTTATGATTTAAGACGCTGCAGAAGATTGTTTTAATGTTTTTAAATGTTATTGTGAAATGTCTCGTCCAATATGTGAAACTTTATGTTAATGTGAAACGTCAATATTAAATGTGTGTGTGCTAATTCAAAGCTTGGTTATTTAATTAGTAATATCGGTCATCCCACAAATATATATATATATATATATATATATATATATATATATATATATATAAGGCTGTTGTAGAAAAATATATTCGAATAGTTAGTCTACAATATGAGCTCTAAATTATACGTTGACAGTTGAAAATAATCTTTGGGAGAATTAAAAATGAATGAGCCAAATTTTTAGGTATTATTATGCACGTTATATAAATGATTCTTTTCCTAATGAAAACCTAATAAAATGCGTGAATTTTAAAATTGGTTCATGAATATAAAAATAACGATATAAATTAGATTGAAAATAATAAATATACAATTAATTGTGTGGGGGATACTGCTACAAATACTAGCTTTTGCTCTAAATGAAGGTGTCCATTCCTTGAGCCGCATGTGACATAGTAAGCCTTCACTGCGGCGGAAGAGTGAAAGAAATATCAAAACCCGCAGCAAGCAAAATATGACTTCATGAAATTAATTCGAGATGTTGTACACAAAAGGCACCTTTTAAGTCAAGTTCACTCCCTTGACATAAGAATTTGAAAATAAATTCTAGGATTTTCGAAAGAATAAAGAAATATTTTATTCCTACTTTTGCGACTCCATTTACAGTCAATATTGATATTGTTACAAATCCGAGATGAAGCTTCCCTGCAACAATTCTCTCATAAAAGAATGGAGAATTACATAGATTTCATCAGTTAGCCCAAGGAAAGTTTAAGCATTGACTCCTTAACCTTGGTGACAAATATGGCGACTTGACGAGAAACGTAGCGTCAAAAAGGAGGGCTTAGAAAATGCTGGAATCTAGGCTATATTTCGACTGGTGGGAAAATTACAGATTTTTCTTAAAAAATTTCCTGTGACATCACGCCTGCATGTAAATTTTCAAATGGAATGCATAAAATATTTCAATCTGACATCCAACTTAAGAGAAAAGTTTCATAAAGTATCTTTAATGGACTTTTACCAATTATACCTGCCTAAAGAAAAATACCTTTCTCCCGTTGCACGATTTTTCATTATTCATGTTATTATAGTTTGGCAGCACGTACATTTGTGAGATACTATTTTCAAGAGAGAAGCAATCTAGGAGTAAAATTAAAACCAGAATAACGGATGAACAACTTGAGAACTCACTAAAAATTACAACCATTTCAATCGAACTAGATATTGGTGCGAAATGTCACATTAATTTCGTTTCTAGCTATCTGTATTCTTATCTCATACATATAATGTAGTATAAGATGTAAAAAATATCAATCTAATTCCATGTTACAGTCTGTAATATAAAGTTCATGATTTATCCAGTTTAAATCACCTAAATATGTTAACTGCTCGTATACATCTAAATGTTTTTTATTTATATTTATTTTTTGTTTTGCTCATGAGCTATTTTTAGTGTCTTAGAGTTAAATTTGTTCTATGCAACCCCAAACAACTCATCTTCTAATGCGGCGCAGGGAAACAAAAGAGTTGAACACCCTGCTTAAAATAAAATCTGATGCTCATCTTGTCTCATGCTTCTCACTTACACAAATAATATGTTTCTTTTTTAAGCGCTGGGTCTCTAAAAGTATATTCCAGGAGTGGAGGCTCATTCACGCTTAATTATCATAAGCTGGGAACACAGTGTTAAGGAATAACAACTTGAAATTCATATAACTACTTTGAATAATTCGGAGCACCAAAGAATGGGTTTCTGGTGGACGAAGAATTCGCATGTTTCGTTCTTTTAAATGAAGTAGTTTGTAACAACAGAATATTTTTTTTGATCCCCAACCCTTGGTAATTAGAAGAAAGGGTTAAGTAACCATATGGAATGTTATCAGTTTAGCAATTAAACGCAAAAAATTATTTTGTCGCCAAGTAGCCTGCTAAAGTAGGATCCAACCGAAAAGGTAGTTCATTAGTTTCAATATGAATGAAAGGTAGATAATTTGAACACGTTTTATTTTTGGAAGAAGTGAAATATTTTAGGGAATTCTGTGCAATTCTATTTCCATAAGGTTTTATATAATTTAGAAATAAATAGAAACTACATTTTTAGAGATTTTTCACTTCCTTTTATTTCAATTGTTAGATAAACTAACAATTGTGTTGTATTTTTAAAAGTGATAGCTGCTATAGATCAGATAAGCTTTTTGCTTTATTCACTGTGATAAATTATAGATAAATATTTGAAAGCTTTTACTTTAAATTAGAAATATATACAGAGAACGTATTATGCTTCGTTGGATGGTCAGCAAGGACGAACAACGATTTGATTGTTTGGGATAATAAAATTTAATAGTGAAAAACGTTTACGTGATATTAATAAAGTAGTAATAAAAATTAGAACTGAGCCATTTGAAAATATTTCTGCTGTGCATTTAAAAAAGTTAATAATTTTTGTAACGATACTTTTAAGGAGCCTTTATTTAAGAAAGCATTTCCTGAACATGTTCCTGTTCAACATAGAGTCCAAAAGAGGACATGGACCAAAAAGTTCCAAAGAGCTTTCAGAGGTGAATAAATTAAATCATAAAGTGTTTGTTGACTAGGTCTTTAGCTAAGGAATAATTGATTTTTATGAAATAGTTTATGAGTATACACATTTGGAAAATGATAAAATGAACATGAGGATAATCACAACAAACACCGGGAAAATGCTTTAATCTTTATTCACATGAATGACCGAAAGGAGACGGCCTAAAAGGATTTGGAAACCACAGTATATATTAAATCAGAAGCACCGAAGAAATACATAAATTGAAAATACAGAGAGTCTGGTCACAAATTATTAGTTACTGATGAGTGAAGTTTGAGGTGTAGCCGTTTATTACACAAAATACCATTTTTAAAAGTTTCTATCTGTTATTACTTTGATTTTACTGTTATTACTATTACTTTTTACTGTTATTACTATTACTTTTTACTGTTATTACTATTACTTTTTTTTATGCCATACCACGTCAGCAATGTACCATACTCAAATGAGGTAATAGATCAGAAAAAACGTCTCATCCAAATGCTTTCTAGCAATTTTTTGATCGAATTAATATTAATGTAAACGCAGATAAAAGTCGGCTTCCCTTTTATTTGGGGATACGCAATAAGCCACCGATATGTTTTATTGGATGACTTTAAAAGGAAAGCAAAACACTATACCTGATTGTGGTACATTTTAGATGATTTAAAATATCATTTAAATCGACATATTCCTGTTCAACAGGAGAGAAAAACTCCCAACAATTGTTTTAACAATCCGTTTTCAAACCTGTTTCACAACGTGCCTTCCTTCTGGAAATGCCTTACAAAAAGTTCAAGATCCTGTAACGATTCAAAATTCTTTATTCTGAAACAAACCTTCAATTAACGTAACTATGGAGGAAGATTCTCGAAATTCTATGGTAGAATAATTATTGGAGGAGTTATTTTTAATATTTCTCCTACTTCTGGTACCTTATAGCCTCGTATTTAAAAAAAACTGATTGATGGCACATGCAGAACAAAGGGTTTTGCAATTGCATAAAGATAAGTTTGCATTAAATTTGTATTTAATTTTTTCAATTATTTATTCATCTTTTGAATTTTTAAATGAAGTATTTTTTCAGGACCCAAATAACAATGGGAAGGGGAAGAAAAGGTTTTTAACGAAGGGAGCAGGATGAAGTTTTTCAAGCAAAGAATTTTGGGATGAACCCAGAAGCAACAGCAAGAATGACCATCAAAATGATCCCTATCTTCCAGTAGGAACTAGAGACAAATCATACAGATAAGTCAGCAGCAGAAAAATATTCTATAAATAATGAAAAGAATTCCCGATAGGGTTTCTTTTTGATTGAATAAATTTAACTCAGCTTTCATGGAGGGGAATTCTTAGGATTTCTCGTGAAATATACTTTTTTGGGTAAGAAAATTCTTTAATTTTATTTTTACTTAAAATTCGACCTTTGTGCAAAGTTTTAGAGTTACCTTAGACTTCCCTATTTTGTTCCTTTTTCGTGTGGTCTTTTTTCCCCTATGTTCTATGCTTTCATTCCATTTATCAGAAGATTTTTGAAAGCACCTATTATCACACCAGTTGTATTATAAAATTTAAATTTTTGATATAATAATTGTGAATGTGTGATAAAATGATGCTTTATTAATTTCTTGTTGTTAACGAAGGGCACAAATACTTTGATACAAAATACATACAAAAATTTAGTTACCATTTTCAAATTAAAGTTCAAAAAACTTCGGAAGAAGGACATAGGTATATAATTTCATGTTATCATGCTTACCAGTGACATTTTCTAACCTGGGCAGAATACTGCAACAATTTACATTCTTTCTATTGTGGAAGAGGAGGTATTCTGCTTTACACTGCATGAATTCCCTCCCCCCCAAAAAAGAATCAATCGCAGGCATATTATTTTTATTGTTTGCTAGTGAAATGTGAAACGAAAATTTATTTTATTCTTCTAATGTAATAAAAACGTTTTCAAAATTAAAATGTAAATATTAATAACTCTTAATATCCCATCAGATGCAAAAAAAAGTCAAAAACAAATAATTCTAATAAAATTGCAAGAAAGAAAAACAAAAACAAGTAATAGAAAATTCTTAGAATTTTTTAAAATATTTTGTTCGGATCCAAATTTTAACATAAAATATTTTATCATTATTTTTTCCTTAAGTAACAATAAAAAACTTATGCTTATTTTTGCAAACGATTTAAATTACCTTTGTTGATTTGAATTATTCAAATATTCAGAACTAAATATTTTTAATAACAAATTATTTTAATTACAGCTCTACATATTAAAATATATTGTAACAATACAGTTACAAAACTAGAATACAAATGAAATATGTAGTTAAAAAAAAAAAAAAAAAAAAAAAACCCGAACCTTTTAAATGAAAAAATCCAGTCCAATCAACTTGAACGAAAGCGCCGTTTTTAAACTCGCTTCTGGACTCAAAGAATATGTTGTCATACGCTCTTCAACCGTACGGAAGGAGATGATTTTAATCAAAACTGTGTTGAAAATCTGTAAAAAAGATTTTTTTCTTCATTTAAGAGAGCTTTCATATTTCATTTTAGAATATGAAGATGGGATACTTTTCTTTCTTTCGATAGTGAAATTAATCTCCATTGTACAGAGCCTACGAAAAATTCCTTTGGAGTACTACAGTTTTAGCTTTTAGGGTTTTCTTAAATTTCTATCTACGAAGTTATCTTATCCTTTTCTTACTGCTGTTATATTTATTGAATAGTTTTCAAAAAGGCAAAGTTCCGGTTCTATGATAATAAACTAATAATTTAAAACAAATTTGATTATTATTCAGAAATTTTGCTCTTGCATTGGAGTTTTTCATCGAAGAGGCCGAAAAACACCAGTATTTAAATTAAACAAGAACATTTTTTTAAAAATTTATATATATATATATATATAAATTGAAACAGATTCGAAGTAAGAATAATTCAAATAATTGTTTAACGCAAGAATAATTAAAAGCACTCTCTTTATTATTAATCAAGAAAAATCATATATTATGTTAAAGAAAATAAATTAGATAGAGAACCAATAATAAATCTAATGAATCATCATTTAATGAAAACAACAGCAAAATTTATTTAACATTTCATCATAGTCAACGTAAGTTCCAGAAAAAGGATATTTCAAAAAAAAAAAAAAAAAAAAAAAAAAAGAACTCTATGATCACTTTCTTTTCTCACTTTCTAGTAATTTAATAAACACTCTTCCATAATATGAAATAAGGATCTAAGATATGTTTTAAAATCAATGAATAAGTAGAACAGAAAAAAAATTATTTCACACTCACGGCTGGAAAAGAGTTTGAGAGTTAGAATTTCTTGTAATTCATCTTCTAATTTTTCTGTAATACATTTGCATATAAATTGAATAAAAACATCATCTGTTCCATTCTGAAGTTTAAAACACTAACATTTAGTCAGTAAGCGGTATTATTTATTTTTATCCTTTGCACTAGTCATTTTACGCTTATTAATCTATGTTTGAATTAGGTTGTATAATTTTTTTTAAAATAATGTTTACATTTAAGGCTCCCGTCTACCCGCTATTTTGATTTCATCACCTTAATGTTAATCCTATGGAATTTCGACTTGAATTATCCCATCTTTATTATTTGATCTATTTGAATGCAATAAAGTGCATCTGAAAGAGCAAAAAATAATGAAGGCTTCTGTGGAATTACTTTTTTTTCTCCGATTTTTAAAAATATTTGAAAATATTCTTTAAAAACCGGAAAACTCAAAAACGAATCATTAAAATAGGGATAAAAATATTTTTAAAAGTCTTAAGGAAAAAGTAATTCCACAGAAGCATTGATTATTTTTTGCTCTTTCAGATGCACTTTATTGCATTCAAGTAGATCAAATAATAAAGATGTGAGAATTAAAGTCAAAATTCCATAGGATTAACACTACTTCCACGAAATCAAAATGGTGGGTAGACGGGAGCCTTAATACTGCCTCTAAACACTTAAATGTTAATGATTATTAATTAGAGTGACATGTTTCTCAATCTGAAGTATTTGTATTTAAGAGGAGTATTTTTACGACAAGTAATACATTACATGAAAATGTTCAAAAAATTCCAAGTGTCATAAATTATTTCAAATTTTCATGTATATTCGTGGAGGCGTGTCGACGGGAGCCTTAAGGAAATAAATTGCATGTATGAAACATGGAAAGCTAAAATTACTAAATTTTCCAAAACTAGTTCATTTATTTCATTTCGTATTACGAAGTTATTAGGAACTTAAGTTGATCAATGCTCAAAAGTAATTACTTTATTTAATTTCTTGTTAATTAAGAAACTTTGAAATGCTACTCAAAAACATAAAAAATAAATAAAAAATATTGCACTGATTCTACCAATCAATTTTGCAAAGATAATCTTTAAAAATTACATTTGTTTGTGAATGCTTTACGAATCTTGTTCATCTTAGTATTTAGTGGCCGAAAATTGCTTACATAGGCATAATTACTTACTTTAGAGTTATGAATATTTAAAAAAAAAAGAAAAGAAAAAGTATATATATATAATTTTCTTTTTCACTCTAGTTAACTTGTAGAATTAGGAAAAAAAAAAAATGATATTGAACACTACTTGACTATGTACACCATCTGGTGTGAACAAACCTGAAAGAATTGTTAGAAAAACAAATAAACGCAAGGTTGTCATATTGGCGAAAAATTACTTTGGCACGATAAGTTCGGAGACAACGGAAGTCAAGGGGAAAATTTTAATTATAGGGAAATTTTGGGAAGGGAACTCAAAGGCTCTTCTTTTACAATTTATTTTTACTGGGTCATCACAAAACGACCCGTGATCACGTGATCGAAAAATCTGTATTGGAAAAATTAATGAAATAGTGTCATTAATCTATTACTAACGTCATACTGAGAAGCAACACAACGGTTTGTGGCAGCGGTAGCCTAATGTATAAGGAAGTGGACTCATGGCCGGTGGTTTTCGTCGAGTCGTAAGTTCGAGCCTTGATACCACTGAAAACCCGCCGTGTAGCCGTGGCTGATGCAGGTTAAATCTATCGGGACCCAAAGTCTTTCCACAGGAGAGGGAGGTGCCAGGTCAGGAGTCATCCTCGTCACTTGACCGAGGTTCAAAATTACGAGGTCGGTCGCCAATAACCCGTGTTGCTCCTTGTGCGACGTTACTAAAACCAACCAACCAGCTAGACAAACAAACACGACGGTTATTGGTGACAGGCTTAGTAATTTTGAGCTAAAGCCAAATAACGAGGACAACACCTGAGCGATATTCAGATCTACGACTCAATGAAAACACCGCTAGTCACGAGCTCTCGATCGTGACCCTTCATCAACCGCAGCCCTAGTTCGGTATCATCCTCGTCATTTGACTGAGGTCCAAAATTACGAGATCCGTCACCAACAGTCCTTGTATTGCTTTTAATTGCGATGCTTATTAACAACCATTCAAACTAAATGAGTCGTTTTCTTTGAAAGTGGTGTAAGTCTCTTTTGACAAAAAATTAATTAATGATAAAAATGAATACAATTTATTATGAACTTTTTATTTATAAACTTTTTCCAAAAAAAACCCTGTAAAAATTATCATTGTTTTTATCATTACAAATTTCCGTAGTTAATGAAGTTACAAATATAATTACTTTGAAAATGGTGGAAGTCCACTTTCCTCAGAGACATACTACTATTTAATTCAAAATTGTACTCCATAATTTCTTCAGTGCATTTTTATATGTGTGGCAACATTATAAATGACATAAACATTTTTATAGTTTCCCGGAATTTCGGTTTCCCCCCCTTTTATTATAGAATATAAAGTCACTGTATGAAAATGTTGAAAGCTTTTATTTTGTTATTTTGTTATTTTTTTTATTGTTGAAGTATTTAATAAAAATTTCATGAAAAGAAATTGGTTTGTTTCAATTGTGATCCCGTAGTTAATATTTTGTAAATGTAAGATTTTTACTTTTTGCTGACTTTGAAAGTGGTTTAAGTCCTTTTGAAGTCATTAAATGTATAAATTTTTGTTAATCACATTTAAAAAATGATTACATTATAAATTTAAATCAATTTAATATTTAAAAAATACAAAACTAGCATCCATATTTTTCAAATTATCCAAGTGCCAAAACCTTAAATATCTCCATATAAAATAAAATATACTTACACCACTTTTAAAGAAAACGGCTCAAATTATGAAATTTAAGCTGAAAAATTAGATGTGTGAAAAAAGGCACGAAATAGAAAATAGATTAAAATTGCGAGGGTTGTTAGAGTTGTCTTATTGTCTCGGAACAAAAATACCTTTTTATTCTATTTAAAGTAGCAGAAATAACAATGGTTGTTCAGCTCAAATTTTTAAAGAAAAGAAAACGATGAAGCAGGTGTTCTTTTTTTTTTTTTTTTTTTTTTTGACGAGAGGGGGAAGGAAAGAATAAGTTTCACTTTAGCTCAGTTGTTCAAGTACATTTTCTTGATTGATTGATGAAGTATGTAGAGCAGCAAAAGCTTACATTTTCTTTTCACAATGTTTTAGATTTCATTTTTACCGTAAATTTTTTTTCTTTTATTTTTATAAAATGAATGACATCAATGATTTTTGAAATGTGTCTTGGAAGTTTCTCGATATAAAACATACCACAAACGTTGGCGGAAGTTTTTTCGACCTCGAATGTAAGAAGCTTGTTGCAAAAGTCCTAAGTTTGGGTGCTGGTTATTTATTTCTTAGACGAGAAACATGGATGTATTTGTAAGTACATTTTTTCTTTCTCATACATATGAGTGATTATTTCTTAGCAGTTTCCACAATTTATATATTTTTTAGATCACTCTTTATTCCTTGCCTCTTAAATTTCCATTAACTTTAAATAAAAAAAATAAGAAGAAATATTCCTTTTTTATTTTAAATTGTTATAAAATTTGAAAGAACCAAATTCAGAAAAGTACTGTGAAATTTTATTTGGTGTAATGTGATTGCAATTGGGGCAACGTAAATAATAATTCTCATTTCATAGCAATTCTTTTTAAACACATTTATTTACAGTCTCTACGCTCCAATTACATACAAACAAATAATTGCACTATTTACAATTTTACAAACTACTCATATTTTATCCCGCTTTGGCGGTCAGGAGAAATTGTATCAAAATAAGGAATAACCCGCCTTTCGCTGTCAAGAACCAAATATACTCTAAAAATGTTACCCATGAACCTGTGCGCTCTCACACAAGACAAAGCGCCTCCTGGCGGTATCCAAATAACTTATTTCCAATAGTAAGTAACGTAAAATGTTCATACACCCTAAGCAACGAATTACTTTAAGGTTTTTATTCATCCCCCCCTTCTTTTCTGATTTTGAAATGCTGTTATAATTGTAAGGGATATTTGCATTTTGTGTTAAAAAGGGAGAATTTAAAATCAGAAAAAAATGTAACAATATTGATATGAATTCGCATAGATATGACACGTACGAGTTTATCCATTTATCATTCTTTGCCATCACAGTTTAGTAACATCGTATGAACTCCATATTTTCCCCTATTACATAGTGTGGAGGAAATACTTAAACTTTGAACTTATCACATTAAACTGCTTTTTCATTTTCATTGATATACATCTTCTGCCACTTCTGATTTGTTAGAAACGGCCGCGGTAGTCATGGTAGCGGACTCGCGGCCGGCAGTTTTCGTAGAGTCGTTGGCTCGAGCTTTAATTCCTTTAAAGATCTGCCGTATAGCCGGGGCTGATGTACATTAAATCTGTCGAGGCTCAAATTCCTCCCATTGGCGTGGAAGTTGGAGAGGAGGGTTCCAGCTCAGATGTCGTCCACGTCACTTGACCGAGGTTCAAAATTATGAGGACATTACCAATTAGCTCTCGTGTTGCTTCTAGTGTGACGTTAATAAAACCAATCAGCTAACATTTGTTAGAAAACTAACCAGTCAACACTTCCTTTACTTTTCTGAATAATAATGAGCTTTTGATAATAATACTTTGATTGTTATTTGATTTCCTTAGCTTAGTTTTTTTTTTACACATTTCACTTATCTTTAAACAACAGACAAGATCTGACTTTTTAGCTGATTACAACAGTTCCTTTTATACTTTTAAATTCTGATGCGTTGCTTTGGTGATCTACGCAATTTGCTCTTAGCATATCTAGTCACCTCGCGATATTCTTAACCAAACTGTTGTATTACTATTGTCTATATTCCTGTGACAAAGAACAGAGCTGGTTGTCTAAGAACAACAATTTTAATAAGTGTTATCCTTATCGCATTCCTGTACGATCCTTATTCTCGAGTGTCTGTTAACTCGCTCACTTACAAACTGACACTGAATCTTTCTGACACTGAGCCTTTCTGACACTGATCTTGACTCTGATCTGAGGGGGTTGTGTGAGTGACATCTTACACTTGCCGCACTCTTTAAAGGTGGTCTTTAAGCATTGGAGATAAAAATTGTTAAAATTTTGTCTGGCATTATGTCATAGAAGACGAAATACAGAATATATTTAATACAAGAAAAAATTTATTTACTGGAGTAAAAGTGGGTTGTGTGCAGCGGCTCTCTTCAACAACAATCATAAGTTAATATGCTTGCCCGAGAGTGACGTATCTTTTAGCCTGGTTGGTAGAGGCGCAGCAAAAAAAAAGCGCCTGGTCAAATTTTCTTCGGATCCAATTTACCAGGGCTTGAAACAGCCTCCGACATCTTGGGTCAACCATTAACTCTCTCCCTCTCGAAAAACCACTCAACGCCGAACTGGTGACCCAGGACTTGAACACTAGATGGCAGCACAGCCTAGAACTACTGATTGCATATGCCCCTCACGCAAAACACTTGCCTCTGTTTGTATAAAAGAAACGCACAAAAATCACGACTGTGATATCTGTGCTCTGGTGAAGGTGTTGACGAGACCCGCCATTCAACCAGTGACAGTTGATGACGCCAAATGGAAAATTGTTCCACACAAAACTAAATTCAACAGGAAGGGGATGCATATCAATTGCAGTAATGGCTGGAAAAGTGACCTTCTTTACAAATACCAATGTTTCTCTTCGTATCATCACTATGATACTGGAGGGGGTATGCAGGGGCTCTCTTCAACAACAACCACAAGTTAATATGCCTTAATAACTTGCCCGAGAGTAAAACACGTTCCATTTGGTCGAGTTGTTGTAAGACGGTGAGAGTGATTGTAAAGAAAAAAATAAATAATAAGTCGTTTCAGACTTTTTTTTAACTGCAAAACTTTAATTTAAACATTAATGCAGCCCGATACACAACATTTGCGATAATATTACACATCTACAGAATTATCAGACATTGCTAGTTCTCCCGCCATTGTTCTCCTGTTCCTCGCTTTCCCCCTCACTACACTCGCTTCGCGTTGAGTTCTTTTTTGCTCTGCTCGTCAAGTTGAGTTGTTCTTCAATTCCGAGTCAAGTTGAGTTGTTATTTTTGATAAATCTTTACTACTCCCATCGGGGAAAGCACATCCGTCGCAGGAGTGTCGATGTGGCTAAAGAAAATAAAACTCGAACAAGTAATTGTTCTATTACACACAACAAAAAAAAATATTAAGGTGAGAGCCTTCCATCTATGCAGCTCCCACTTAATATAAAAATCATACAACTATGCATACAAATACAGATAAATTTATAAATATCAAACAAATAACATAATTAATAATAATATTTTGAAACCAATTTATTAACAGTTCATTTATTTTTAATTTCATGTTGCCTCCTAATCGAAAAGAACCTTGGAAACCTTTTCCTTTCATGTGACTAATACCCGAAGCAACAGCAGTATAAATGTACCACTATATAACTGCCACAATTTTTTTTCACGTTAAAATTACTGGAGATCTATTTCTTAATGGTTCGATAGGACGAACCATTACGATCGTTTAACATGGCAATAACTTTTCTCTGTATCAGAAATTTTTTTAATAAGGTATAAAATGTTATGCTCTTCCCCTTTATCAGTTCTCTGGGCAAGATCAGTTCCGATACCATCTCCTTCTCTTCACTGTGAAAGAGGCACTTCTTGAGCTGGGATCCATTCACTCCGCTTCGGTCAAAGGAGACTGGTTTTCGCCTTCTTTTCCGATTATAAAATTTTCCCGTCTTTGTAAAGGGGTACTTTCTCACCGTGAGTTCAATTACGCTTTTCTTTCTGTCGACCTACTGTTTTCCCTTCCTTCGGGTGGGAACCCTCGTCTTGTTGTGGTACTTATATTTTCTTTCTTTAGGAAACGTATCTGATATCTTTTAAGACGTTTCTTCCCTTGAAGTAGAATCGTCCCTTTCGTTGTAAAATTTACATTTTCTTCCTTTCTGGGTGAAAAACTTCTATTTGCTCGTTCTGTCCTCTTAATTATCTGTCCTAAAACTTTATCTTTTTCCAACTGTATTGGTTTCAGTATGGGGTTAATTCTTATGAAAGCTCCCTCTGCTTTCTTCTTTCCTTCATTTAAAACACATGTTTCTTTTCCCAGTTTCTTTAGTCGATTCGGTAAATCTTCTCTTGACTTAATGTGCACCTTTAATGCTAATTCCTCTCTTTCTCCAATAGAAATACTTTTTCCTGTTACATCCTTTTTTCCCCCCAATATTCTTTTTTGTCGAATTACATAATCATTATCTTCAAATATGGAGATTTTTTTATCTGATTAAACTTTAAATTGGAAAAATACCCAAGAAATTTTTTGTTAGATCAGCATTTCACTATCCAGAGAACACACACACACACACACACACACACA
>BMAW01016136.1:0-10676 GCA_019974015.1 Nephila pilipes
AAATTTAAGCTATTTAAATATTATCATATCAAATAAAATATTAGTATATTTTAAAGGTAATATTTATTAAAATATCAATAAATGAATTAATATAATTTTTCTTATAATCTTTTGAAGTGGAATCAATAAAATTTTGCTTAAGTAAATTATTTGCTAATTTATAATAACAACCCTTTTGCTTGATTAAATTAACATCTGTAATTCTTAAGATAAAACTTCAGATTTACAGTTATTATATAGCTCGCATTTTGTCATGAATGTACAATTTTAATGAGCTCACCTTATCTGATTGCTTTAGTAAGCATTCAATATAAGATGTATTGGGTAAAATAGTTATTGTGTGTCTCTTATTTTGAAAAGAAGTTTATGAAAGCATAATTTTGAATACGGGTACAAACATTTTTTCCCATTAAGTAAAACTTGAGTTTTTGAAAGATCACTTTAAAAAACTTTTTCTTGTACAAATTGGCACGTTTCGGAACGGAAGAATGAAGCAATTCACAAATGTTTCCAGACAAAAATGATGTCATTATGTAGGAGATACTTGGAATGAAGAGTATAATTAATGTTCATGTGATTACTTACTTCTCAAAGAAATACTCTGCTTCTAAAGAGTAAAAAAATGCTGCGGATATTTTTAATTCTTTTTAAGTAATCATCATTTGATGAGATGGTTATCTAATGTAAGTATGTTGAACTAGAATAAATAACGCAATTTCCAGAAATTTATTATGTAAATATGCTTATTAAGTGTTATCACAGAAACTATAAATTTCCTTTACTTCAACAGTCCTAAACTGAGAGTACACAAATCCCAGGCATTAATAAGAGGCATTAGGGGATGTGCGAAAAGAAAGTTTAATGATTGTCATCCATTTAAAAAAGTACAAAATAATTTTCAAAGAGGAAAAAGGATTTTTTAAAAAGTAGAGAATTTTACTACTGTTCTCAGGTATAATATTCGCCTCCTATTAATACAATATCCCATGTAAGAGTGGTTGCACACGGGTGAAAGAGTAGTTTAAAAATGCATAATCAAGAAAATAGACAATTTTACATACATTTATTTCTAAAACATTTGCAAATCTCTCAATGAGTGAAACACATTGGAAACAGATACGGGATCAGCGATATGCTAAAAAGAAACCGAGGTAACTGGGGAACGCGGACTTGGAAAAATTGAGAACAGCTGCTTTATTTCATTCTCATCCAGTACATTTTTTTTTTTTTTTTTGCTTTCATTATACAATGTGGTTGAGGTTCGAACTAAGGTTTCTTTCCCGGGATCCCGGGTTCCCGGGAAATCATAAGATTTCTGTACTTTTTCTATTCCTGGGAATCATACTTCGTTCCCGGGAAATTCCGGGAAAGAAGTAAAAGTTGATGAAGAAGGTCTTAAAGAAGAGTTTGCTGTGAAAAGATGGTTTATTTGGATACCAAAACACGTTGGAATAATTTGTTGGCAATGCTTGAAAGATTTTTAGAAATAAAGTCACCAATTTTAAAAGCATTAATTGACATTAAAGAAGAACAAATGATTGCCAATGTGCAGTTTGAAAAAACTGTGACTACAATTGCAACTGAATCCAGAAAAAATTGGCTTAGAAATATTATGCATAATATTTCCTTATGCTAATGGCATAAGGTGTATTTTCATTCGTTATTGAAGAATTGAACAAACAAAATTCAGAATTTGCGAAAAATATCAAATATTCTCTAATCCAAAGAATTAAGGAGAGACGCAACTTTAATTTAATAGGATTAATGCAATACCCGAATTTTTGGAGAAAATACGAAGTAGCTGCAGTTACTGTCGATATTTCGCAATTGCATGGTAAAAATTGTTTGGTTAGACAAGCCCAAATGATAGAAACAAGGCTTTTCTGTGAAAAAGAGGATTCACTATCCAACTCTTCTCAATCAGAAGAAGAGAGCATGGAGATTTTGAAAGAAAAACCTACGACGTTGGACGAAAAATTAGGGAAAGCAATTTACTTTAAAACAAATTTTTTATATTGTTCAACCAAAAAAAGTACTAGTCTCAACAAAATTATGAAACAAGAGATGCAGTTGTTCGACTCGACTGAAAATCCATCACCAAACATTATAAAACTATATGAAGCTTTAAAAACAATTCTTCTAAAGTCAGTTGAAGCCTAGAGAGAATTTTCTGCTGCCGGATTGTTCGTCACAAAGCTTAGAACAAGGCTGAGTGATAAAAGTATAAATTGCTTACGCTTTCTGAAATCCTATTTTAAAAATGAATAATCAATTTATTACATATTTTTTGTATTTTTAGCTCATTATATAAATAAGCATTAATTTTGGAATTTATATATATTTTTGTTTTATATAATTATTATTGATTTTATTTAAAAACAACTTATTTTTAAATTTTTTGAAATTTTGATGTATTCCCGGGAATCCCGGGAACGACAATTACATTCCCGAGATTTCCCGGACATTCCCGGGAATGGAAAACCCCCGGAAATCAGAAACCCTAGTTGGAACGAGAAAAATTAAACATCTCTATAATATAGAAATATAAGCTTTTCACAAATTGTCTTTTTTAATTGTAGCAAAGGATAGTTAAATTAAATTAAAAAAAAAATACTAATATACTACAAGATGTATATAAATTGTTCAGTAAAAATATAGTGCATAGTTAAATTCTAATTGCATAAGAATCATTGAGTGTTACAAAGTAAAAACTGCAGTAAATTAATTGCACAGGCTATTCTGAAATCAAATGAGAAGAAATATAATTTAGATGTACATTTGTAATGTTGTCTTAAAGCATATATAATTACATAATCTCTAAGTGTAGATGCTAGTATATTAGTATGATTTATATCACTTTCAAACATTGAACGATTTATGATAGTGAATGATAAATTGTGAAAATTCCTTTATAATTCAGATGATTTCAGAGAGCAACATAAATATGTCTCCCTATACCAACAATATTTTTCTGAATTCTTACGATATTCAATTGTTCTTATATAAGTGGTTCTATGGTATTGGCTAGCAAGATATGAAATCAAAATTTTCATGTCTTACTTATGCATAGTAGTAAGGTATTTACTTTCAAGGCTTTTCACTTGTATGTTTTAAATGTTTCTGAGAGCTTAGTAAAATTTTATTGCAAATTCTGGATATCATAAGCAATACTAGCTTTACTAAAATGCATAGGATATTTAAAGTATTTTATCATAATTTTGGGAAATGAATAAATAGTTACTTTTTGTTTTGTTATACAATTTGATCGAAAATACATTTTTCTTTTTAAAAATGTTGGTATGTCCCTAAATGCAAGGGTAATTAGATCTTCACCGGAAAGTGTGAGTTCAAACATACTCCTTATATACTCAAAACTACAAGCCCCTTCGCCAAGTATTTGTCTATAAATTCAGAGTAGACTCTAAAATCTAAAGGATCCTATGATTTTTTTCTGTATAGAATATAGTTTCACTTCAAATACCATGAGTAAATATTATATTTCTGTTACCATATTTACTCCTTAACTCGAAACGAGCTTACCTTTGGAAATTTGGCGGAGACATGTAGTGATGTTATACAAATTAGAAGCCACAAAATATGTCTGTTATCACTTATATATTTAAATAAATTAATCATTTTTATTATAAAATAAGTACTTTTACAGCAATCGCGTGAAAAGGCCAATGACTTTTCAAGTCGTCACTTAACAGCTATTTTGGCGTTGGATGTTTGCGTAACTATTGCTCAGGCTCTGTGGAAAGAATCGGGGGTTCGAGCCCTGATGCTTAAGACCCATTGTATAAAGGCCCAAATTCACGTTATATCTAGTAGAGAATCCAAGTCTTCCGTTTAGAGTGGTGTGAAAGTTTGAAGAAGAAAATTTACTGGCTCAGATGTCATCATCAATACTTGACTGAGGCTCAAAATTACGATGCCCATCGCCAATATAGCAGTCATGCTGCATCTCAGTTCGACGTTAATAAACAATCGATAATTGCTTTGTACTTAGAAAATACCGATTGCAACACAACTTTTCTTTTATGTAGTGCTTTAGGTCCTGCTTCTCACTCCTGTGTCGTCTAAATGCACTCAAATACTAATCATTTGTACATCCGAATCTATTCCTTTCGTATGATTTTGACGTTCGTCAGATCATTCTTTCATGTGTTGCAATTTTAAGGGCCAGCAGTGTAAATCATTATAAACCTTCTGATAATTTAGTTTTTGTTATATAGAAAAACAATAATCTAACACAAAAATTTGTAAATATTTGAAACATAACCATGATGTTGAAACATTTTAAGACTAAGCTGTTACCTGGGATTTCGGTATAATTAATATTATACTTTTACTTATTTATATCCTAGAAGGCTAGGGTTTTTTAGAAACTAATGAATTTACTTTTAGATAAGGTGAATAAGTTAACCTTTTTTAACTGAATTATGTTTTTCAGATGTCAGTCTCTGAGAGATGGAACTTTCTCTACGAATTAAATGGAGCAAAGAATATATTAATGCCTCACGAAAATTCTTGACTTCCGACTCAAATGTCAAATTGTAGGAAAAACGTACAATTTAAATCAGACATTTTAATTTATCGTCTAGACTTCCAATAAACTTAATAACTATAGTAGATTTCTCTTTTAAAATTACTGAAATACTGAAAGAACTTTCATTCATTTTCTACTATTCTCATACAAGTTTAACATTTAATGAGGTGATATTTTCAGTGTTTTACCAATACTTTCAAATTGCTTTTTAAATATTTATAGTTAAACATTGCTGTTATTTTGTCATATTTGCATATCATAGGAATAAGATATCCCTTCTATTGAATTAACTTTTAGAATTATAAGATAAACTATTAGTTACATTCTAATAAGTGATAACCAATAGTTATTTAAATACCTAAGCAAGCAATTAGAAAGCATTTAAGTATTAACAATCAAAATTTTAGCATTAAAGCTTTTAACACCATCAGTTTCAGACCTTAAAGTCTAAAGATTCATATAGGCTTAAGAGCTTAAATTTTAACAAGTAATTCTCTACCTTTAAAATCTTGTATTTCTGAAAGTCTGTGGAGAGAATCCTTTGAATGTCATGTTGTTAGACTTAATAGTTATAAACTAGAATTTAAAATCTGAATTTCCTAGTGTTGAAGATATTATACATTTGTTTAATCTAACGTTTATTTGTAGATGGCAATTTGTTCAGATCTATCCATATTGTATGATTTCATTATAATTATTAATATATGGAAAAATATATAAGTATTTAAACAGCAAAATTAAAGCAAATGATAAAATATGAAAGTAGACCATAATTTATAGGCTATATCTACAATATTTTGTTCAGATGTCAAAATTAAAGCAAACGTATAGTTATTAAATAATTCTTTTAAAAAGTGTAACGACTATTGTCGAAAAATTAAAATAAAATAAATTTTTACTTAATAATATGTTCTGAAAAATAATAAAATAGAAACACCTATGAAACACCAGTTGCAAATTTTATATGATTCCGTTAATTACAAAATCGTTATAATACTATTAAAATTTGTTTAAATAAATTAAGTGACATGTGTGTCCACTTATAAGTATTTCAATTTTAGTTAAATTTTTTCTTCACTGCTCTCATCTTATTCATTTCAATAATTTTCCTGCAAAAACGTTATAAAAATTTTATGTTAAGTAACGGTAAATGTGATTCTGTCTCTAATATGCAATGATTACGTTATACAAAAATATATGTGTGAGTAAAATTTTCCTTTATATTTAAAAATATTTTTAGATCATAAAATAAAAATTATATGTTTAATGTAAATTGTAAGAAAAATAGATAATTTTCGAAATAGCAGACGAAAGCTAAATATTTAGTACGAAGTTGAATTCCTAGCAATTCTAGAAAAGGCATATAATTCTTGTTTAAATGATGGCACATTTGTTTTCCAATTCATGTTTCTTCTAAGAAACTGGAAACGTACCAGCTTTGATGTATTTTGCTTAGCATTAGATGGAGAAGAATTCCTGTCAAGGAATGCACTAATATACACTTAAGCATTCTAAAAACTATGAAAGTAAAATAACTTAAAGATTTTTTTTTAAAATTGTAAGACAAGATTTGAAGGGATGATGTCGTCTTGCTAAATCTCTCTCTCTCTCTCTCTCTCTCTCTGTGCTGCTAACTTTCATTTTAAAGATTGCAACTGCATTACGTTCTCAGAAATGAAAGCTGTGACGAAACTTATTCAAAGTACTCTGAAAACGCAATAAATATAAAATGGATCGAAATGTCATGAATATATATATATATATATATGGGGGTGTTTGCTTCTTTACTTATATATCTATAATATTATGTGTAAATCACAATAACAACTTTTTTATTTTTATATATTCAAGATTTTTAGTATATTATTTAGATTTTCATATTAAGAGAATTTATTATATATATATATATATATATATGTGTGTGTGTGTGTATGTGTGTGTGTGTATCATTATATTCTTGAATTTAGTATATGAATGCTTTGGTATATTAACTTTAAAAATTTCAAGTACTTTTCTAGGATATTTTAATTATTACTATATATTTCTATGTGGTGACAGCATGGTTCTGAATAAAATTATTTCTTAGTGATTGACACAAATCCGAGTCTCTTAAATATTTTCTATAGTATAAAATAATAGCGCTGTAATATAATTTTGTAGTATGCATAATATTGTTAAAATTACCTTTTTATATTCTATTGTGCGGTACATTTTAGTTAAATTCTTAGTTCTTACATTAATTAGTGTTGTTTCTTTTACTTTTAGGATTACCTGACTATGTTATAAATTTCAAGAAAATCTGTTATTTTCTTTACACTTTAGAATCATTGAGGATAATAAAATTTTCTAGACTTTGATGTTAATGTAAATACTTTATATCTCAATATTATTATTATCTGTTTCAAAATAAAATTAGTATGTAAGATGTGTTTGGTTGTAAATGGGTGTAATTATTTAGTTTGTTTATGGTTAAGGTAAGTATTTTGGTAATTTCCATTATTTTACAAATAAAGTACACTATAAATATAGCGGTTGTCTTTTCTATAACATTTGCCAAACGCGTATTTCTGGAACAAAAAAATATTATGACAACTAAAACACTTTAAATAAAATTTCTAGTGAAAATTCTATTGAGACGAATATAAATGATCATACTAGAAGTAATAAAACTATATTAAAGCTTTTACAGTAGTAATAATTATAATAATGAATTAAGTGATATTAAGTACGATAGTAGAAAAATTGTTAAATTTGTATTATGATAAATAACGAAAAATATATTCATAATTCTTAATTTATTTTTTGTAAAACAATGAATTGCATAGATTTAATGAATTGTAACAAGTGTCAATCTTGATATGTGGGGAAAACCTTTAATAATAAAACATTTAGAATTAATCAACTCTTAATCGATACAAAAATATTTGTAAAAGAAAACAGCCATAGAATTAAGATATGTCATTCTATTTACAAGAGCTTGAAAATGTAGAAATCTCGCTGATAAAAATAGAACCCAACACCCAAAAATATTATTGTGGAATTTTTTTTAATAGATTTGATCATCCTATTTACCCTGATGGATTGAATACATTATAATTTAATAGATATATTTTACACGTTGTAAAATAGAAAGACAATATTAATGTTTTTACAAAAAACATAAGAATTATAAAAAAAAACATATAAAATTAAAAAAATAAAGAGTCGTAAATATAAAAGAAAAGGCGTATATAAAAGAGAAATTTTTAGAAAGATGTTCAATTAAATAACAATTTTTAAGATAATTATAGTATTAAAATATTAAGTACTTTATATTTTTTTCTTCAAAAATATTAAAAAGCATACTTAAAGACATCCTAGATAAGGAGAATAAAATGGATAGCAAATGAATGCAGATTATTAAAATAGTCTTGCATATAATTATAATATCAGTGATGTGAATTTTAATTATGATATTTTTGAAAAACATAAAAAATTTATCCAAATTAATAATATTATAATTAAAAAAACTTATATATATATATAACAAAAAAATGTGCAGTTTTATTTTTAATTTCAATAACATAAAGATATGAAGGATGAATTAAAACGCAATTGAACAGGTTTTAACGATTTTTTAAATAAAGAATACCAACATCTTTACTGAACATTTTGCCATAAAGAAAAATAAAGTCTTAAGAGATATAATGGATGTGAGGGTATAATTCTCAGGATAATGGTCTCAAATAGTAAGACTTTAACTAAGAAAATGAATTTTTCTGAGGTTAATAAATTTATTAATCATCTTGCTATTAAATGCAGTCTCTTTCGCAGTTGCAGTATTCAAATAGTGCAAGTAATACATTTTTGTGTATTACATATGTATATATATATATATATATATATATATATATATATATATTAAGATTCTAATTACATGCAATTATTTGCAAATATTTCTATGAATTAAATATTCATATATATCTAGAAAAGAGTAAAGCGCATTTAAAAAATTAAGTTCGAAACTATGAAAATAATTATAAATACATTTCTATACAATAAAATAAGATTACAAAAAATATATCCTCAGATTTTCATTATTCCAAAATTTCATTGTAAACCCATTAAATTTAAGACAGTCGAAATAACGTAACAAACAGGTAAATTATTACAAAACGTCTTACAAAATACTAATAAGATACATAAAAAATCTTACTTTCTATCATTAAAGTTAGTATAGGTAGTATTAAAAAAAAAATTACAAAAATTCATTTGCGATACATAATTATGATTTGGAAGACTTCTAAATTTAGATGCTGAATTAAGGTTGATCTAATAGAGGTACCTGTTACATTTTTAGAAAAATTAAAATATTAATAAATATTTTGTTATGATAAATTTAAGTCTTTAAATATTATTGCATTTAGAGAGAACAATATTAATTATAAAGATTAAAAATGTAAGTGAATTTGGAGTACTCCATAGTCAAGACCTGCGAGTAATACTTTAGCGAAATTTTGTTTAAATTTTTATAAACGTAAATACATTGATATAACTAATAATATTATTATTAAATATATATATATATATTTGTGTTCAAAATTAAAAATTAAGAGAATTTTCCCATTTGGTCAATTATCTCTGGAACCACTGAACAGATTTTAATGAAACACAGTTTGTTCATAGAGTTGATAAAATACAAAAAAAAAAAAAAAAAAAAAATACTAACAATTCATCAATTATAATACAAACGCATAAATGTGTGCAACATTCATTGGAGTAGTAAGGTATGAAAGAGCAATTGCAGAATGAAAGAAAAAATGGGTTAATAGAGTTAGGTCCGTTTTTCCGTTTATATAGGCCTTGCACCGTGATTTTATGCTAGAAATAAGGGAGTTTATGATAACGGTGGCAATTGGTCCCACTTATTCAGCAACTCTGTTTTCAGGTCTTGGATGGTTCTCGGTAGGGGCTTTTGAATTGCAATTGCCCTCCCCAGAGAGTCCCAGGTATGCTCTATAGGATTGAGGGTTGGAGATATGGCTGGTGAATCCATCTGGAAAATATCCTCACTTTGCAGAATTTCGTCAACCAGATGACCATTATGTGGCACAACGTTGTCCTCATTAAATGGAAATCAGGACCAACTGCACTCCTAAAATGATGAACATGGGGTTTCGAGACCTCATCCCTATACCTCTCTGCAGTCAGAGTGTCTCTTTCAAAGACATTCAGATGAATGCGGCCATCCAAGTAGGTAGTAGATTCCTGGCCATCAAAGTAGGGCAGGTAGTAGATTCCTGGTTCTCTCCATATAAAAGTACGGTGAGAATCCCTGATTAGGATGAACTGGGACTCATCAGCAAAGAGAACAGTCTTCCATTGATCCATGCTCCATTCACTATGACATCTGCAGCATTTTAAGTGAACTCTCCTCTTTGCAAAACTGAGCGGTTAGCAAACAACACATCTTCTTGCAAACAGCCCTCTCTCATGAAGTCTTATAGAAACAATCAGCCTTGAAACTCGGGTTGTTGTGACCGCAAACAACTCATGAAAGACCTGAACAGGTGAAGCATCCCTGTTATATCTCGCTATAATGGAGAAATGGCGATCTTCTCTGGGTATCAGGCTCTTGGACGATCTTGCCCAGGCTATCTTTCAACGGGTCCGGTATTCTTAAGCTTATTCCATAAGTTGGAATAAGCTTAATCTCCATCGCTGGTGTTAAATCGAATTCGCTGCAAATCTAGATTTCAGACATACCAGCTTCATAGCCTACCACAATTCACCACCTCATTCCATCATCTAAGCGTTAGTAGTAACTCAGTTTTACTGTTTGAATTTTAATTCAAGCGATTGCTGTAAAAAGAAACCACGAAATTCAGCAAAATGTGCAACGAACAAGAGTTTCATCTTTGTTTCGAAGCAGTATTTTTACTTTTCATTCAGTGCTTTCCATGATATTCCGCAAAATATGCAAATTCTCTTAATTTTGATCACCAGTATATATATATATATATATATATATATATATATATATATATATATATATATATATATATATATATATATAAATAAAACACATGGATCAATAAGTTCCGAGACTAACCCAGAGATGGCGCTCGTAGTAAACCAGTAACCAGGT
>BMAW01016146.1:0-15393 GCA_019974015.1 Nephila pilipes
TTATAAAAATATTTAAGACTTATTTTGAATCCTTTGAGTAAATACTTTTTCATAAGATAGTAATCATTGGCTTTATATCTTCTAATAATGTTTATTATTTCATGAGGCAATCAACCTAACAAATTGAATACCCATTTCACTTCTGCTAATGAAGTTACTCATCTTTGCTTTTCAAAAGGAACTGAAGAATATTTACGCTCTTATCTTCGTTTTTAAATTTTTTTGCAATAAATTACGTATATATCGTGGCCTCTATTTAAATTATAGGATTCACTTCTGGAGTTTGAACATTGTAAATGCAGTTCTTCCGAGTTCATTTCATCTTTTGCCTTTCCTGATTTTTCATAATATAAATGGTATTCAATAATCACATCTGATTACCGTTTTACAAAAACTTCTTCAGTATTTTTCGAATTCTTTTAGATGTTTAATAAATAAATTACTTTATTATCGGACGAAACAGTTTAGTTTATTTCGATGGCTGAATTGACAAAAGTCTAATTTTCCTCCTTTAGCTAAAAATATAATTTTTTTTAAATAATATTCGTAAAATTTTACTTTCTTAGTTCTCTAGTTTTACATTCATATAAAACTCTACAGCTGAAATATTTTTCTGAGTTCTTAAAAATATAAATATAATCACTTATTCTCTTTTAAGCAAAGCGCTCAATACAGGATGGCGTTTCTCAGACAATTATATTCCATACCTTTTTTTGCCTATGTACAAGTTTGTAGTTTAACATTAAGAAAATACCCAGGTTTACATATCCCACAGGAAACTAGCAATAGGCCGCATGCCGACGTTCTTTCTTCCTTTGGGTGTGTGTGGAAAAACACAGCTATACCTTTATATTCTCGCGCTTACAGAAACGTCCTCTATAGATACGTTATTGCACTTCTTTTATGGCCACTTTGCAAAAAGAACACATTACTGACACCAACGCCAAAAAAACTCATAAGTGGTGTGGATAGCGTTAAAACTGGAATCAGGAAATTCTTTCATGACTATGTTGGAAAGAGTAAATTTCACATGAATGACATAAAAACACATACAATTGTTTTAAGAATATCAAACAGAAATATAGAACTTCTTTTGTGTCTATATTGTGAAATGAAAACTCCATATTACAGACATCAATCACAAAAAAAAGCATACTGTGGAATTAACAGCATCAAAACTAGAATCAGAAGTCTCTTTTATGGCCCTGTTTCTAAGGGCACATTACCGACATCAATGCCATAAAACGCATACAGTGACGCACAAAGCATCAAAACTGGAATTTTAATAAAGGAAAATTGTAATTAGATATGATGAATAGCCATTTAATTTGTTGTTCACCACAGGAAGAATTTATGTTTGAGGACGTCCTCGAAAACCTATCTTGATCATTTGATTTCTACTGAAAACCCACGATTTTATAATGTGAGATGTTATTTCTTGTCATTCGTATTTTAACGGATGATCATTCTGAAAGATCGGATAACAATCTATTCAAATTTTAATGTGCAAGATCACATTCATAAAATAGTACGGACAAGCTGTCCTGGAATTTATCCGTTGTTTCTGGTGGGTAATGTCATAATACATAACCACATGTTGGTTTCATGAATATAAAGATGAAATAAAACATTTGCTTTAGTGCTCGCTGTCCCCAGTCCTTAACGTTATTGAATCTTAGTGGAATACCTTTAGCAACCAGTGAAAGGAAGCACAATTACTAGGAACTGGAAGATATTTTATAAAATAATGGTAAAAAGATGAAGATAAAAGGTGCACCCCAAGCCCTCAAGCAGCATTAGTGACCAATGTGTATATATATATATAATATATATATATAATATATACACACACACACACACATATATATATATATATATATATATAATGTTACATTATATATTTCTTCATTGCAGGCTGTCGGAGTGCACACTCAGCAAGGAGAAAAGAATGTATATTTAGTATAAAGTGAGCAGACAGGACATCCACAAAAGGGACAGCTTGGGCTATAGGAACTAACGTATTTTTTCAGACAAAGTTGAGTGCAGGACACACACCACATTTTAAACTTAATTAGAGGCACACTTACAGCACAGCAGTACGTCGACAATATTCTTAGACTTGTTTTGCTACATTTCCTTTGGCAGTACCATGGCCTTTATTTTCAGCAAGATAATGCCAGACTACGTACGGCAGGTGTTGCTATGAACTGTCTTACAGCTTGTCAAACACTTCGTTGGCCAGACGGATCTCTCACCAATTGAGGATGTCTGGGATAGAATCTGAAGGCGACTGCACCTACAAAGGGAATGTTGATGACCTAACCCAACAATTGGAGTAAATTTGTGAAGAAATACCACAAGAATCCATCAGGGAGCTTTATTAGTCTCTACCACGTGGTGTGAGTTTACATCCAAGCTAGAGGAGGGTTAACAACTTATTGAGCTCCTTACTTTACAACTATGCAACTCCGAAATAAATCACTCAATTTTTCTAGAATTTTAATTATTTTCTATTCTGTGCATACTTTCCTATCTGCCAATTTTTGTCTCCTTGGGTCAACTCCTTCTTAGTGCTTCGGGTATTATTTTAAAAAGTATATATATATATATATATATATACCTAGTAATGTGATGAAAAATTTGAAGTAAATAATTAAAACGATTATTGAAATAATAGTTAAGACAATTAAAAAAATTAGAATAAAAAAAAAATCATGTGAATTATTTTTATATTATATAAAAAAGTGAGGTGTAATTTCAAAAACAAAGAACAAAAGAAAATAAAAACAATTAAATAACATAAAAATTTTTTAAAAAAAGTCTAATTCTTGAAATAATACTAAACATATATAAAATAACAACAGGATAAATTTAAAAATGTACAAACCTAGGCATTAAGTAGAATTAAGATTACGGAGGCAAAACGATGCAGAAAACGAAATGGCTTTTATGAATTCTGAAACTGGCGTTTGACAGATAAAAAGGTTAAGCAAATTTCATGGGTACAGCCTTTTGAACCAAAAACATTATAAGCCGATATGTGAATTCCATAAATTCAGAAACGAAGGAGACCAAAAAAACATGCAATAAAGAAAAATAAGTAATTTTGTCTTTCATGTAATTAGCTTTGTTTTAATTTAGTTTGATTCTTAAATTGTTTGTAAAGATTAGTTAATGTTTTCGGGACCTAAATTTTACTTTGTGCATATACTTAAACGAATTTTTGGTTGATATTCGTTATAAATTTTTTAATTTAGTTTTTGACTATTTCTTTAATAACTCGAAACTTCCTCTTATTATATTGCACTTTAAATAATTTAAAAAAAAATTATTTATAATAATGGTTTTTTTTATCAAGTTTTCTTCCTATTACGTGTGTTGTTTCGGTATTATATTGATATTGTTTAAGTAATTAAATTACTTCCTCAAATAATTTAATTCTATTTATTGATTAAAGAAATTAATATAAGAATTTATCAGAAATTATATTTATTTTATTTAGAAATTACTCAATAATAATATAATTTTAATAAATAAATATATTAATAAATAATATATTAATTAAATAAAAAAAGCGTTGATCTAGTAAATTTTCAATTAATGATTTTGTTAATTTATAATAGTGGTTTTCCCAATTTTTGTAATTTTTATAGAGATGTTTAAATTAACGTTATTTGCAAAAAGTAATTGAATAGAAAAAGTTAGTTTTTATATTTTAATTAATTTTCCTTCTATGTATTATTCCAATTTAAATTCCTTTATATGCTTATTAATTAGATTTCTATCTATGGGAATATTTAATTTATATAATTTAGGTGTAGCTATATTTAAACATTTTATACTTAGAATTTTTTAGGTATTTTTGCTTACAATTTCTTGGAAAAGATTATTACTTTTTCATTCAGCTTACTTTTTTCGGCAATTTTAACTATAAAATAACAGCTAACTGAGACGGTTTGGATAAAATAAATCTCTATTTAACCATGCATCAAGATTCATATTCTAAGGCAGCTAATTGTATAAATTGTTAACTTTTCATGGATTTATTTTCTCTCAATGCATTATATGCTTTCAATTTAAAGAAAGAAGTACTTAATTGTCTATAATTTAATATTTCCTATAATTTATTAAGATATGTGAATCATAAATCTTAAAATATAAATATTTATCTAAGAAATACGTACAATTCTATAGTTTTATGTTCATGCAATCCTTCTCACACTTTTAAAAATTAGATTAAGCACAATATTAATATGTGCTAATAGCACAATATTAATAGTGCTATATATGCATATATATATATATGTGTGTGTGTGTGTGTGTGTAATTACTTTTAAAAAAATTTAAAAAATAATATTAATATTTAATTTTTCTTTTTTGTGGCTTTGAAAATATATATTTAATTTTCCCTAATTTGAAGAAAATCCCTGCAAGATAGGCTATATCAACAGAAAATAAACGCAAACGTGTAGTCGACTTCGATAGTATTTTTTCACTTTCCCGTTGCAATCCTGGCGAGTCTCTGAGTCCATACTTAACTGTGGATGAAACATGGTTACACTTCGACTCTCCAGAGACAAAGGAAGTCAAACCAATGAGTTTTGAAAGCGAGCGAACTCCGAAGAAACCAAAGACGGTGAAATTGGTCCCTTAGGTGATAGCCACGAGTTTTTTTAGGATCCAGGTGGAATCATCCCCTCCTATTACATGGAAAGTAGAAAAATAAAAACAGCAGCGTATTATACGTCGTTATTGCATCAGCTGAGTGGAGAAATCAAGAATAAAAGTCTTTATCTGAAAAAAAAATAATCCTCTTCTGTCAAGACATTGCACAGTTTGACTCACCTGTGAAATTTCGACAGACAGAAATATGGATTTAAAGTTTGAATTATTACTTCATTTATCTTATTCATCAGAATTTGCCTTCAGTAACTCATTTTTACTTCTAATCTTGTAAAAAATGGCTCGGCCGCAATGCTCATGATAACGAAGAGGTCATCGTAGGAACATATGCAAATCATAGGATCTTCAGAAATCTTAATAATTACATGGCTTACAAAAGTTGGAGAAACGCTTGAAATAGTGCGTAGAGCTAGAAGATTACTTGGAAAATAAACCTAATTATAATATTGTTTTCCCATTTTTTTGGTTGACTTATTGAACGATCCTCGTATGTTACTTTCTTAAGAATTGCATGTTACAATTAATGTTTTGAATTGTTTTATTCTTTCCCCTTTACTGGGAAAAAAGTTTAATGCACTTAATAAAAAATCATATTACAATTGAATAAAAATTAAATTTATGACATAAAGTGGCAATTCTGAAAGAATTATTGCTCCATCAGACAGAAAAAGTATAGCAATAAAAATGGAATTGGTAATAAATAGGAAATGGAAAAAGAAAATATTTTTATATAAAGTAAGAGAGAACCTAACTCAAAAATTACCTATTTTTATACGACAACAAATGATGAGTTGAGCAAAATGTCTAGTAAATTTCATTAACATTTACAAAATTAATCTTTTTCAAATGCCTGTCATGATCGTTAGACATCGCCTTAATTTTCAGATATAGTTTTGAAAAATTACTTTTACGTATATGAAATGCGTAGTTTTTTTTCTAAATTTCAAATAACTGCAGAAACGTCTTCAATTATTTATAAATTTTGTCTAGGAAATTCTTGAGATTTAAAAGACATTTTGCATCGAATGTCATCGTACATAGGATTAATGTTTCATTGAAACCTGTTTAAAGCCTAACATTAGAATTAGCTAATCGTAGATGTAATTTCTTTTTACTCAGATAAATGAATAAAAATATATAAAAAAATAATTAAATGGGAAACGAATTGTACATCAGTTTTGTCGCTGGATAATTATTGTTTTTAAATTTTATTTTCACGAACAGAATTTTTAAAAAAAATTGTATTTTGTATATTCCTTCTTGTAATTTTGAAATACATTTTGATAGTTTCTTCTTATTACACAACAGAGTAAAGCATGAATTATTGACGGATAATGCCACTCTTGATATGTTAGGATGATTAAATTTTTTAATATTTAAGAGTTTTAAATTTTCTGCTTGAAAAAAAATGTTTTTTTTTTTTTAAATGATTTGAATTCTAAAAATGTTGCGTATACTTTAAGAAGGATTCGTATGAAAACCAATTCCTCTCATGAGGGGTATACATAATAAAAATACAAAACATTTTGAAAAAATTACAACCAATTATTGTTTCCAAAGTATTTATCTTATTTATTACAAAAACACTATCTGGTGAAAAAGATTGCATTGGTAAATTAAACTTTTAACTAAAAAAAAATCAAAATAGCAAAAGAAGGTTTATATAAATATTTATTATTTGTGTCTATAAATACATTCATCTCCTATATTTTTAGGAAAATATTCCAGTATATTCATACATTATAATTTTTGAGACATTCTCTTGAACTATACGATAAGATAGTATGAAATAAATTTTTACAACTTGTGATTCTTAATAGTATATTAAATGAATAGAAGGCACGTAATGACATAATTGTTTCAAAATGTAACCATTAAATTAACGAATGCAATGCATTAGTACTTACATGGGTGATTGATGTATATTTTCTTAAGTATTTGAAACATAAATGATTCTGTTCAAATCTAATTTATATCATAATCTTTGCTAGTAAGAGTATACTATTTTTCATCGAAATGAGTTACAATTACAAAATTAAAAATACTACTATTAAAATGATTCTTTTTATATGTTTGTAATTTAAATTTGTGCGGAAAATACTGAAATTAAACATATATTATAGTCACACACACAAACATATATATACTGTGTAAAAATTATTCCTGGGCGTGTGGTAGTCTAACTCGGAGGATAATGTCAGATGACGCTTTGTTCGTGAATCTTCAGAATGCACACATGTATTATAGTTTGACAATAAAAGTATAAAAAGATACACAGCACTTGCACAATTTAGAGACACACATCAGCAAAAAAACAGCCAAGTAATAACAGTCACAGTTATATCAGCAACATTCAGCTCACGAGTTTATTTATTCTCACTACGAGAAACCTTCGGATTAATACTCTGCACTTCCAGGTTAAGCTCCAACAATTCCCTGCAGATACACGCTGCTTCTCTGCAAATTCCCACTCCAAACTTCATTTCCAAGCACCGACAACTTCAGTTGATTTACCGACTGATCTCCGCAACAGAGACTCAGAAGACAGAATTTTTACAGTTTCTCTAGAGTCAGGTCAAAACTCTAGCAGAATCACTTAGCCATAATTCCCCGATCGTTCTACGAGAGAGACTCCACAAGCAAACTAAATCTTGGCCTCTCAGACTGTCGATGTATTTCTACCTCTTCCGGCCAGGTATGACATCACATGGTAAAATTCACGAAAATACTGTAACTTTCTTCCTGATCGGTTTATCATCTAGTTTCCAGTGTAATCCGGATATTTCCATTAGTCGCCAAGTTTCTCGCTAAGACAAAAAATGGTCCGAAGACTACCGAATGAAAAGACGACATTGAACAACTCTTGTATCCAGCTTTGTTGTTTAGCGCACCAGAGACGCCGTCTCTCTCTATGCTGCGCTGTTAAGAAAGGCCGAAATAATGGTGGCCGTGTTGACAGTCCACAATGCTGCAGATGTCCTCGCACCATACTAACGGATACTAGGCGTGCTGAAAACATGCCAATTTCCTGATTAATGGTTTGCGATGTGGTTGTGCTGTCTTACATGGTCGACTTCATAATATATCCGTTTTCTTGAGTGTTAGTCTTGGGAGTGCGTGGAGATCCAACATGCCGTTCAATATGACCCTGAGCAACCCATTGAATTCACATTCGTACGACAGTGGTTTGATTTCGACCAGTGCGATTGGCGATATTAAGGAATCCACGCTGTCGATAGGCAATGATCATGCCTCTATCGAATTCCAACACTTACTGCTAAGCATTTTTTCTTCTTATACGAGACATAACATAACACGATATTCTAAGCAACTTCCGACCTTACAAAGTTCTTTCAGAATGAGAAACACAAAGGATTTCAAGTTATAAAGAATTGTTTTGCACCTACTATTTCATAAGGATAATGTTGCATATAAATTCAAATCTGTATATTTTTTGCAGTTCTAGATGTCTCTTGTAGTTGTCACTTTGCCTTGCTTACTGTATTAAATATTATTCAATAATGCGTAGCTTTTTCTGTCTAATTGCGCTATTATTAGTAATTTTACAGTTATGTATCGTTTCTAATGATCCGCGTCTGATATCTGCCAGATTATCCAGATAGTTACTGTATTATAATGCACTTTAATCATATGTCTCAAATAGATCAATTTAAGTAAAGTATTATTTCCTTTTTTGATTATAATAAAACAATTTTATATGTCTGAAAAAGTACAAATTAAAGCCTTTTGTGTTTCTGATGAATACTTAAAGGTAAAATTTTATAATAACCCATCGGAGTTAGCATGAAAATAATGATAAAAATGGTTTAATTAGGGTAAGATGGTAATACAAGTAAATAACTTACAATTATAAGAAACTTAAAATTCTGCCAGAATCACGTACAAAATGAAATTATAATTATTCCTTAACTATATAATTTCTTTAAAAGGAATGTCATATTTTGCATGCCGCTGATAATGAAGTCTTTTACTTATTTTCTGTGATAATTACTGTTTTGTTTATGCATATCTTTTTTAAGACGTGAAAAATCAATATTTTCTCAAATACCATACAACTTTGTAGATACTAGCATGAAACACCAATAAATCATTGATTAAAATTTTAATGAGACCATCAATTCTAGCGCCTTTTTAATGTGTTTTTATAATATTTTTATTTCCTAATAAAAGTCCTCAATTAATTTTTTTAATCGTATTTAAATCGAATGCTTTAAGTGAATCACAGATCTTATTTGAAGGAGATAAATAGAACTCCTTAAATTTCAATTGAAAGAACGTGAATGGAATTTCAGAGCATTAAGAATATTTTTTTCTTCAAAATAAATAAATTAAGGCTGTCTTCTAAGTTTCAAAATGAATTGAAAGTTTATGTTTTATGCATTTCTTTTGACTATTAATAATTGATACATATGATCCCGAATATGCTTGTATTATCCGATACCAGGAATTATCTTTCAATTATTATTAGTTTAGATGTCTTGACTTCTGACAAAACGATGAAGATTTCTAGAATACAAATGAATATTTATAAAAAAACTGAAATAAAAAATTAGAAATTTTTTTTTATGTATAGGAACTTAGGCATTTACCTCGAATAATTATTTCTTTTCATTTAAATGTTACAAAACACCGATATTTTTCATTTTCATGTATATCTCCTGCTTTTATTGACATTAATCATTGCATATCGGAAAATAATTAAAACATTATACACTACTATAAAGATATTACACTCTACTACTATAAAAAACTTATTTTAAAGTATTAGTTTTAGTAATTATTTACATAATACATTTTATTTACATTTTTATTAATCCTCTCAAGCAAAATACCATGCACGATAATAGCTTTTTTTAGACTTCATCTCATTTTTTAAAATTTATTATTTTTTTCTTAATTTAATATTTGGTTATTAATTATTTTTTTTTACATCTCATACAAAATAATATAACTAAATCTTCCAAAATATAATTCCGAAGCAATATTATAAATCCTGAAAAAAAGGAGGGAAAGATGTAAAATTATTACTTATTAATAAATTTTTAAATGAATTATTTTTGGAAACAATCCTTTTAGTCTAATACTTGCTTTCTTTTCTCTTTAAAGTCATTTATTTTGAAATGAAAATGCAGTTAAATCTTCCGAAATATGTTTAATGTATTTTTTTTATAAATTATAAACAATATATTTTCTATTTTCTGTGCATTTTGTGCATATTTAACAAAATGTAACAAAATTTTCTAAAATAATTCTAAATCTTCTTATTAAAATACTTTGCGAAATGAAAAGAAAATCATTTCAACTCAATTATATACTTATTTACTATTTAAATGAATTTATCTTCTTTGTAGTATTTTTTTCGCAATATTAGACCTATTTTCTTTAATTCTAGCCAATTTTTGAAGATTTAATGAAGTAACTAAATTTTTCACAATTGAATCAAAATATAAAAATAAATAAATTACAATTTGATAAAAAGCAACTTAAATATTTAATAAGAATTAAAATTCTTATATATATGAAACTAAATTTTAAATTTTTGTAGCAACTAATGTTCTTTTATACACATACATTCTCATACTTAAGAATTTCAATACTTAAGTATAAATAAGGCTTTGTATTTTTCCAGCATATGGAATTAAAAAACGATATTTTTGAGATGGAATATTAATAAAATGTGTTTTATATTTATCATAAAATTGTTATAATAACATATATTAACATGTAATTTGTAAGCAAATTATTTAACTCTAAAATGTTTTGATGTAATTATATATGTAAATTTATCTTATTTAATATATGTGCTATTAGATGCAATTGTTTTCGTTACTTCAATAGCTGAACCTTGTTACACTCTGCTACGGCTTACTCTGACATTATTAATTAGGGAAGTTAATAAAAGTATTCTAGTGAACATAGATTCAACGAGAAAACATATCATTCAATTTAATACCCTAGTTTGCGTTGCTGTGTCTATGTTATAGAATGAAAGGATAGAAAGAAAATTTTTTTCTCTGATCATCGGTTTTCATTGTAAAGATAGAAGGCAGAAGCAATCGTTTCCTAAATTTAAACTCACACTTACAAATACTGTCATGCGCTTTATTGATAGTCATAGCAATCGCAAGGCGTATTGGAAATTGAAGAAGTTTGAACTCGAATGACATATCTTTTGGAATGAGTTGTATTCGCGAAAGTACTACTCTTCACCTTTGTGAGGTCTAATTAAAATTTCTGCTTCAATCAGACTATTAATCAATTTTTAACAACAAATCTTGTATCATTTTTAACTTTGGCTGACTAACGTTTCGGAGTTATATAATTCGCACTCGAATTTTCCTATTCAGAATATATAATGGTAATCCGAGAGCATTGAGTGAATAGATCAGACAGGCATGTAGTTTAAGCTTATTGTCAAGAAACAAAAAAAAATTAATTTAGTTTCTCGTTTTGATTCAGAATCGGTATCTAATTATTCGTTAAGAGTATCAAAATTTCACATACCTTTTCTGTCGTTCCGGGAAGCTGGTGCTTTTTAAAATATCTTCGTTTTGTTGTAATAAAATTCCGTTAGATAAATAACTGATCTCTCTGGTAAATAAAATATGTATATTAAATACAATAACTACTATAGTTACACATTACTATAAGACACAACACAGGTTACATAGTAGAGCAAAAAGCGTTTTCTCTCGTTCTAAGTTGAAGTTAAAGTTCGTTCTGTTTTTTATGCTGTTCACTCCAATCAACAGTCTCATCTGGCGGGAGTCATGTGTTTCTGCTGGAAAATTATACAGTTCGGAACACATATATTCAACGTATGAGGTAATATTTAAAAAGTTCATGATTAGTTAAAATACTAACAAAATAACTTATTAAAATATTTAAACATTACCTCATTAGAGAGCACTGCTGCTAATTCTGTGAGAGGATCAAATAAAAAGTTTGGTAGCATATATGTAAAATTAGAGATTTTATTTAACATGATTTGCAGCTGCAAATGCTTGATGTCCACCACGGCATACCATATCTAGTAAATGACTTCATGGATCCTGGATTCGTTTTGCACAATAAAATATTTCACAATTCTTGAACAAAAAAAATTCTTTTTCAGAAAATAAATGCATATTAAACATAGATTTGCCTGAAAGATCTAAAGCAAACCCCATAAAATATTCTAATTACTTTGAGATATATAATTAATAGCGTACAAGTCTATTTCTGGTCAATTTTACTGCATGGAAAATGTTAAAGCTCGTTTTATGAAAACGAGAATTTTCATCATTTCGAGCAAAGTGTCCTGAAAACTATTTACGTTTATCTTACGAAAATTGTACAGTTACATTATGTTGTATTTCACAAAATCTGTACTAAAATTATGATCTTTCTAACAAATTTTGATATTTTCTCTGGAGTGAATTCATATTAAAGTAAGAAAAAATTAAATATTAAATATAATAAGCCTTAAAATAATTAAATATAACTTTAAATGTTAAATGCATAAATTTAATTATATATCTGTGTATTTATTTGGATTAAGAACCAAGTCTAAAACATTCAACGGCAAATTATTTTTAAGAATTATGTGAGAAAATAAATATTCCGTTATATATTGGAAAAGCTAAACATTATCACATTAAGTGATATCTTATAAATTACTTTTAAGAAAATTTAATACTTAAATTAATACATGAATTCATAAATTGTAAATTATCACATTCAAAAAAGTTATGTCATTTGATTGAAATGTTAGAAAGATATGAAGACTTGAAGAAAATGAAATAAATGCTTGTATTCTTGCATTTAATAGTTATATGATTTTATAACCAGCACGGTTTATCTTGAGACTTCAACATGACCACAGCGTCTAGCAGGAAAGAGTGCCCTTTGTGGGAATCTTCTTTTATCAATACATAGCCGATAACATAATATCATGTGACGCCAGATGATAAAACAACAAGCACATAATTTTCTAAGTACCAGCTTGGGCGGGCATTACACTCATGTCTCAAATGTTCAGTAAGAAAAAAAGAAACAGAATAAATTCTGCCGAAGGATGGAGTAGAAAGCAGCAGGAAGCGACAAAGAATGAGTGAAAGGAAAAAGAATGGTTTTTTCCAATAGTTTTATATATATTTTTTGACCCAAAAAGTTATTTCTGGGGGTATTTTGGAGGATTTATATATATGTGTGTATACATAGTATCATAATTTTTTCATTATTACCCCGGGTTGTCACGAATTTTTAATTATTAATAAGATAAAGGAGATAAAAGTTTAAATTTTATTTATATATTTATTAAGACATCTCTACATAGTCATCATTTAGAGTTATTCATTTCTACTAGCATTTTTTGACATTTCAGATGTCATCAGTGTACAAATCTGACTTACAAATATACTTTAATAGCTGTAATTTACAACATTACGATTTTAACCAATAATTAATAAGTAGAATAAATTTTATTTGGATATCTCAGACATACCTTACTAATAATTAAAACTTCATAATACCCTCTTCATAAACTATGTGTCCCTCTGAATCATAAATCTCTTTAAATCACATGTTTCGTTCGCAACAAACTTTTGAAACACTCAACCTATCTATCACGCTTTAACCCAGCGAAAATAAAGTTTATACTCTCAGAAATTGCACATAATTATAATATATTTACTAAGTTGTCTTTGGAACAGAGACGATATGAATAATCATAGTACAATATGGTAACATATTGTATTTATTTCCATCTCAAATCGCTTACTTCATTTAATTACTTATTTCGCACACATACATCTCCCTGATATTCTAAAAGGGTAATCGGCCACCGATATTTGTATATGGACTCCTCCTTTAAGCTCATCTTCACAAATTGTTACACAACTTATGGAAATAAGAGGTCTTCTCTGGGGAAGTAAATTAATTTCAGATATCCGTCGCAATACCTTGAGGGTTATTAAAGGGAAAGTGCGATAAACAATCCTGTCATTGCTACATGCTCTTGAGACGCATTGGGGCCTCGTTATTCGTAAGATCTTCAATTACTAAAGGCTTTTATTCGAAGATTCATTTCAGCAGTAAAAGCTGTGGGAGATCGACCTTTTAATAAAACAAACAGAGAGAAATCGCCATTACTCTGATATGACAAATGATGTTTCTACTGATGTACTGTTTCTCTTTCTGCATCTGAATTATACTTTTTTGTAACGAGTTTTGTGAGTAATAATGACTTAGTCGAGGTGTATGTTGAAACTAATAGTAAACTAATATGATTTGGAATAAGGTATATTGAACACTTTTCAACGTTTTGAAGTGCTATGTAAGAGTACACTTTGAACATTATTTTTTATTACATATTTATAAGAAAATGTTTAAATTCATTATATTTCAATCCAAATATAATATTATTTTCTGAAATATATAATTTTTAAACAAACACTCTGTTTTAAGAATTAAATTTAATCGGAATATTTCAATACAAATTTATATTTTTGATCATTATTCTTTGTCAAATTCCTAGAAATGCTTCTCGTTTGGTTGCTTTAGTGTTATTTATAGTTTTATAATTATTTCTTTTATATATAACTCTACGGAAATCAGTATAATTAAATATGTATTTAATTATATGGATTTTCTTTAAAAGATAAATATTTATTGAAATCTTTATTCTAAACGCCAAACAATCACATAATTTTTACAAATGAGCAAAAAAGAAATGTTTGAACTTTATATTGTTTACGAAAAAAGAGAAACTCTTTAACTTCTTAAACGCATGGTAGCTAAAAATTAAAATAAAATAGCTGAGAAAAACTATTTATAATGTAAAAGATTAATAAAATAATTTGTTTTATGATAAAGAATGATACATTTAGAAATGTCATGTGAATTTAAAGCTACGCAATAATTATTTCGCTATTTTGTGCATTTTAGGTTACGGTGTTTCATAAATTATTTCCCAGAATAAGGAATGATAAAATTTATACACTGAAAAGGAGTACACCGGTAATAGACTAAGGTATAAATGTACATTTTCAAGTTGATATAAAAATGATTTATATAGAATTTATGTTTCATTATTATATATATATATATATATATATATATATATATATATATATATATATAACACATGGATCAATAAGTCCCAAGACTGTGCGGTCGTTTTTTTGCGATTTCCTCCTTCAAACGCACCAGCAAGTCAACATAATAATCACTGTTGATCGATTTATCTCTTTCGAAGTAGTCAATGAAAATCACGCCATGCGTATCCCAAAAAACTGACGCCATGACTTTGCCAGCTGACTGCTGCGTTTTCGGACGCTTCGGACGGCTTTCGCCAGCTGTGCGCCACTGCCGCTTCGACTCTGGAGTGTAGTGATGTATCCATGTTTCGTCCATGGTCACGTAACGACGCAAGAAATCTTTTTTGTTGCGAGAAATAGCGATAAACAGCTTTCTGAATCATCGACTCGTTGCTGTTTTTGTTCCATCGAAAGCAATCGCGGCACCCACTTGGAAAAAACCTTTTTCATGCTCAATTTTTCATGAAGGATAGTAAAAACACTTCCATATGATATCTGTGTCATCTCAGCAATCTCACGGAGCTTCACTTTACGATCTTTCATTATAATTTTTGTCACTTCACTCACATTTTCCGGTGTAACGGCTTCCACAGGTCTACCCGAGCGTTCC
>BMAW01016146.1:15418-33316 GCA_019974015.1 Nephila pilipes
ATATATATATATATATATATATACATATACTATATAGGTGTAGTATATATAGTTATAGATAGATATGATATGATAGTATAGAATAGACAGGATAGATAGATAGACTAGATAGATGACTAGATAGATAGAAGATAGCAGATAGAGAAAGAGATAGTACGAGAGACAACAGCATATATACATATAATAGATAGATATACACACAGATATATATATATAATATATATAAGATTACACACACAGACATATATATAATATATTACCAGCATTATATATATATATGTATTACACACATTATATCCTTCATATTTAACAGTTATTCTACTTATTTATTTGGATCTTGGTTTCATCTAAACACTTCAAAACAGCAATAGTGCTGCCCTTATCGGAATATTAAATTTGACATTTCACTATTTTTATGTATTTTTTTTTACTTATAATACATTTCAATTATAGTAATTTCGTCATAATTATTACAGATTTTGTTATCATTTTATTATTAATTACTAACAAGAAATTTCCACCTCGACAACTTCCAAAAAAAGGGAGGTGTTACGTTTTGTTTGCTTTCGACAAACACATGGATAATTTGATGGGTTTGTTCCCTTTTGAACAGGAGTTATCTCAAAAAAGTCTCTCAATGGCGTAAAATAAGATTACATCCATTTCAAAAGTTATCTAAAATGTTATTACAAAAACGTGGGCAGTTTCTGCGATGATGAAAAGTAAAATAGTTTTAAAAGCACTTCGAAACTTTTAAAACTATCCTTATCATTATTAATGTTTTAGGAATCTCTAAAGTGCGTCGAAATTACTTTCTATAACGCGAAAAAGATGAAGTTAACGCTGAAGTTGATATCGCTTGTGGAAATAGGAAAAAAATTAACTGCTTTTTTTTTGTTTCTATAGACACAAATTTTGTGAAATTAGGATCACTTGTTTTTACCGAAAATGATATAACAATTTATAATTTAGTCATGTATTTAATATTAATACTCATTGAATAATGTATTATTAAAGCTTACTGTTTAATTGAAAATATTTTTTGTGTAAAATAAATAACATAAAATTTATTTTACATTTTTTTTTTCAACCGTATATAAATACACGTCTCTATTTGTGTGTAAGAAAGCCTAAATGAATTATATAACCTGGTGTGCAAAAATCAAAAAAATATTCTCATGTCAGCGTAAGAAAAAGGCGAACCGTCCTGAAATACCAATCAAGATATTAACTAGGATAAAATACGGTAACCCAAGAGCAGATATGCAGCAAGGAGTAATGCAGGAGTGTCGGAAAGGGATAAAGCAAGCGGGAGGTGTAAACTCCCAATTTCTGGGGAAGTCATTGCACACCTTATATCAGTTTAAACGACATTGATTTGCTGTCTCAGCATGAAACGTCGAATAATCTATCTGTTAGACAAAACTTAGATGATTTTACCCGAGGTCGAATCAGTGGAAAGGTGTGGAAATAGCAATGTATGACAAATGTTATTGCAAAGTTCGTGATTTTTTATAGCATCGTTTCACGAATTTAGAGAGAATTTCAAACTACAGGAACAGCTGTCCGACGATCCATTAGTGGTTGTCCATGAGCAAGCACGCCAGCGGAAGATCGGCATATTGCCCTACAGGCCAGAAGGGACAGGCGAGAGATAGTGTTAGAAATTGCTTGACACATGGCACAGGCGATTGGATAACCTATATCACGTTTTAACGCGACCCGAAGGCTGTTCAGTGGTAGCTTTTTTGTATGACGAGTTTCTTGGTGCGTACCTTTAATACCTGCTCATCGAAGAAGGCATTTTCTGTGGTGCTGGAAACACCAGAATTGGCCAGGTAATCAATGGTGACGAGTATTCTTCACGAAAGAGAGAAGGATTAGACGGAGTGGCAATACTGGATGAATACACATCAGGAATAAGTGGGGAACCCACAATAATCCCTCCAACATCATCAAGAGAGAAGGGTTTGAACGTTTGTGTTGTTCTTGTTCTGGGTGTCATCATCCTTGGTTGTCGCAACGACCTTCACATCTCCGATGTAGGTTTAGTCACCGAGGCAAACTATTGTAATAAGATTCTCCTTCTGTATGCGGGTCTGTTTTAGAAGCGCTATTGGTACGCAGTTCCTTTTGATGGATGAAAATGCGCCAACCCATCTCACACTAGCAATTGAATAGCTGTCGTAGAGTGAGGAAACGGAACGCATGGTCGGCAAGGTCTTCGATTCAAAATCCCATCGAGTATGTATGGGACTTTCTAGAGAAGTGCTGGGAAGCACAGAATTTACTGCCAGTAAGAATTCCGGAGCTCCGATTGGCTGTACCAAATGAATGGGCTACAATGCCTCAAAAACTTATTGATAACCTCATGCTCAGTATGGCCAGAGGGTGTGAAACTTGCATAACATTCAAGGGAGATCATATCCTGTACTAAGGCCCAGATGTTTCTGTGTTTCCAGATGGACACCTGTCTTATTTTAATGTTTGACCTACAGTCGCTTTGAGCTTCTTGCTACATTTTTCAATAAAGTTATTTCTTATCCTGTTTTTTTTGGTACAATTTACTTACTTGAATCATTTTCTAACATCCTGGGGTCTTATAATATTATTTTAGTTTATTTGAAAAGCTCTTCCTCAATGTCATATTGAAAAAACCATCTCGTCCTGAATATTTTGCACCAATATATATATATATATATATATATATATATATATATACATTTAAAGTGTTTTTTCACCACATCACTCTAATCGCTTCATCAGCTCGTCCATAGACATGTCGTAAAATTACTCTTTCCACATGTTAAAGAATCAAAGCCACTTGCTAGGTCAAAACAGAAAAAAAATCACGTACACATGGTCTAGTTTTCTATTCGAAACTGTATTGTTAAGCCCAAAAAAGCTAGTCTCAGTCAAAAACAGTTTTCATCAAGTACTTCGGGCACATTTAAAGATCAAACATGAGTCCTTGAGAGAGTCCTTGAAATAGGAGTAGAGAACTTGACTTTTATTCTGTATTTATAGAATCAAACTTCCGCACATATGATAAATCTTTGTTCATATGTTCATATGTTCAATCTTTAGTAAAAAGTCAAATTTAATATAATCTGAAATCCTATTGACATATAATGCCACCTGGTGCCGAAAATACTAGTTTTTTTAAGCGCTCATTTACAGTGATTTACCCATACATAAATTTTGAGGGTTGGATATAGTCATTATCATAAAATAATTAATTTTGTAATTTAGAATCATTATTTGGAAAAAAAAAAAGAATAATGCTCTTACGCTGTTTCAATTTTATTTTTCCTGTTTAAGGCTATTCAAGCATTGATATAATTTTATCAATTAAAAAAAATTACAAAAATGATGATTATTCAATCAAAATAATTAAGATACCATAAAAATAAAATTTGTATTTTTAGCGGTGCTTTTTCAATAGCGATGCGTCCTTTCCTCCCTTCTTCTACAAACACTGACCCAGAGGCACCCTTTTATAGACAGGAAAGACCTCCAAATTTTTTTCTCAGGAATTCACTTAGTGGAAAGAATCCTTTCCCTTTGTGATGAAAATCAATTTAAGCATGACGTAAAAAAAATTATACCTTAAAATTTCAAACATTAATATAATAATATAATACAAGAATTGTCATCAAATATTTTTCAATCTGGGAAAAAAAAATCTTGGGGTGGGGGAGGTTTATGTTCCTTTGTCTCATTCCTGGCTACACCACACTTCGTTTACAAACGCACATTCGAGTATATGTGAAAATTGGAGGAGAACGAGACAACGCTGAGTAAAACTGGGATGCCAATCGGAGACTATACGCTTTTCATAGTGGCACGTATACGTGACATCCATCCTCAAATGTATTAAGTTATACCTCTTTATCATAGTTTTATCATTTATTGATACTAAATATGTTGAATATGGTAAGACTTGTATTTATTTTAAGTTATAGTTTACCTTGGCCTAAATTGTCTCATCTAGTGGTACCCACCTCCATTTTTATAGCCATTAGGTTTGGTGTGCTAATTTCTAGCGAACTTGATACCTATTTACCGATCCCAAAGAGATTACGGACCGTGTTGGCCCATGAACAGCAAAACAAATCACTGGGGAACTTACCTGGAACGACAGTGTTCGCAGTCGGAAATGCTAACCACTTCATCACATCGAGCATCTAGATTTATAAACATATGCTTATTTAGATATTGGTGACGATAATAACTTGTGCATTTCTGATAAGGTTATTAATAATGTACAATAAAAAAGTGAAGAATGTGTCTCTCATATGAATGTCCAATTTATAGAAAATATAAAACGTGGTTTTTAAAAAAATTATATTAATAACGAAGATATTTTTAACAAAAATTCTTACAGAAAGGCTATTGGTGTAAATATAAATGATTACGCTAGAAATAAAAAAAATTACAATATTTATAATTTTAGAAATTACAAAATAATATTAAATGATATAATTAAATTATATAACCTGATATTAAAATATATGCAACATGTCCTGTGATAAATAAAAAAAAGACAATATAAAAATTAATTTTAGGTTTATGTTACTCAAAATCTTTAATTGCATATATTTATTAAAATCTAAGAAACGTTAGTAAAGGATATTGGGTACAACTCAAATAATATAGAAATTCCAATTAATCAACACTTGCATAACACAAATACTGTAATATAAAAAAAAGGCAAAGAAAATAAAGCTTAGTTATTTTCAGTTAGGTAAATATGAAAAAAGAATGAAATCCCTGTAATATAAATTGATCTTCACCCTAGAAATGTTAATAATGATAATAGTTATTACAATACTATTTATTGACTTGAACTTAATGTTTCGTAATGCAATTGAAATACTTTTCAATTCATCAAGCTTAGATTTTCATCAAGCTAAAAGCTTAGAAAGAATGTCTTATAATTTTTAAAATAGTATTAATTACGATGAAGTTAAAAATAGTTATAAAATTCTAAGTCACAGAAATAGAAAGAAATGCCTATACAAAGAAGAAATAAAAAATAAAATATGTGAATATAATGGCAAATCTGAAAATAATTATAATATTAAGAATATTAAAAATATTTCACTTTTTGGCTCAAGAAAAATAAATAAGTATTCTGGTAGATATCCTTGTTAAAGATAATAAACTATGTAGCCTAAGTACACAGATTTTTCTTGATATTACTTATTACTTAGTAAAAAAATATAATCTGGAAGACAATAAGAGAGAAAATAATAATGCAGAAAATACTTTATTTAAAGCTACATGAATAGTTCATTTAATTGGATTTATTTTAATAATATCTTTAAAAAAATGTAGAAATTTTCTTCAAAAGAAAAGTATTATTATTAAAGAAGTTCTTAGATGTAACAAAAAACGATAGTTTTCTTTTTAGTTATATTAATATTCCTTTTAGGAAGAATGATTTGTATTGTAATTGCTAATAATAGAGAGCCTCAACACATAATTACATGTGCTTTGAGCACTGTAAAAGACTTTTGAGTTAAATAATGAACAAGAGAACTTGTTTTTGAATTATGAATTCATTGGTAACCAATCCGTTAAAAAAATATTTATGATTAAATTTATAATTTTACTACTAAGCTTGCTATGAAATTTGGTTTATTTGTAGAAGTTATTAATGAATAAGTTACTATATGAACAAATATATTAGTGATATTAATTTTAAGACTAAGGAAATTATTAAAACATAGGATTTAAAAAAATATTACAGATTTAATAAAGTCCTTTGTTATGATGACGAAGTTCCAAGTAATTTGGCACTAATTAAAAATTTTACTGTAATTTAATTATTAATAAACATCTAGAAGAAGCATAGCTTATCTTAAAAAATTAAGTTACCAAGTGATTAAAAATACAGTTTCAGCTTTATAAATGTATTTTTTAACAATGGTTTAACTAAATGATCTCAAATGACCTTTCATGTTTCAAGTTTCCAACTTGTCATCCTAAGGTTAAACTTCATGATTTTGGAAAGTATAAATGAAGTATATTTTATTTTCATTGGAATATTTTAACTTGAATAAAGTGGATTTGATTATTTGTGCTCGTTTTTTTTATTTTTTCTTTAGTATAATTATTTTGTAGAATATAGACTTTTACTTTAGTTTCGGTTTTATTTATTTTACTGTAAAGTAATTATGCTGAGTGAAATGGTTGGGTTCAAAATATTTGTATATCTAAGTGTTTCTATTTTAGACCACAAACATCAATTCAAATTTCTTTATTTCTTTTCTCTTGATTTTTCTACTTTCTAATGCTCAGCTGTATCTCCTTATTTTAACTTTGTTGTCTTGATCATTTTGATTTTTGAGTTCTATTTTTCAGCAAGTTAATGTTTTTACCATGGTTTAATCGTAGTTAATATTATGCTGGTTTTTAAAATTATACAATTTAGTTTTGATTATAATGTTTTGCTAAGGTTTGGTAATTTAGTATTGGTTTATATATATATATCTGTGTGTGTGTGTATAAAAATATGTATATATGTATGTATATAAAAATAACTGCATAATAATTAACGTTCATTAGGCCTATATAAATTATTAACAATATACAAAATATAGCGTAAATTCGAAGATTGAATTTAATACATAATAAAGTATTAAATTATATATATAGTAACAGTCTAAGAGTATCCGAATAAAAATATCCACAAACATATCACATTTTAAAAATATCCACAAACATATCACATTTTAAAAATATCCAAAATTAATGAAAAACCAAAGAAAAAACTTATTGTTTATATATGGAAATCACTATTAATCAATCTAATATTTATGCGAAGAAAACAAAATTTTCTTAAAGAATTAAAAAACTTAAGACCCTATTAACAAAAAGATCAAAACAAACTATTAAAGATTCAAAGGATTTAAAATAAGGCAAAACAAGAGAGAAAAGCAAAATTTAGAAGGTAAACACACACACATAATAAATATCTTCAATTTCACTACATATTACCAGCACATACGTAACAAAAATCATATTAATTATTAAATACTAAAATTAAATTCCGAAACAAAAATATTAATAATAATAATATTAAAGAACAAATCATCATAAAGTTAAGCAATTTAAGATATAATGTATTACAAATTATTTTCCAGTGACACTTCAATGTAAATAAAAAAGTTTCTACTCTTTAAAGAAGCAAAATCAAATACAGAAGGAAATTAATTGCTAGTTTAGAAATTATACTTGAACAAACTGCAGCAAAATGAAACTAATGTTACTATTAAAAAAATGTTAATGTAGAAAATGTGCTTCACACCAAGACGCGTGGGTTTGAACCTTCTCTACTCTATGAAAACATTCACCTAAAATGTTAAAACCGATTTACTGGATTAAATTAAAATGCATAAGTAGATTGAGTGATATAAAGAATCCAAAAAGCCTTTATTATGTAATATTTCTTATGTAACAAATTATAGAGAATGAAATGAAAAACAATAAAATGAAAAATTATGAAGAGAGAAAGAATTATAGAGGTATAATTTACTACCAAAGGAAAAGAAAAGAATAATTGAAAAAATTAATTATGAATATCACACACACACATATATACATGTATAAATATATATATATATATATATATATATATATATATATATTAATTTGCTTAAGTGTTAAGTATCTTTTTTCTTCTTAATTTACCTTGAACATATGATTATTAATGTTTTATTTCTCATATTAATGATTTATAATAATAGAAAATGAAAGATAAAAAAAAGTTTACGGAATAATTAAACATTAAATGCATATTTGATTTTATATTAAGATCATAACGAAACTGGCATTTACATAATGTGTCTGATTTATCATCTTAAATGTTAAAATAATACGTTCCTGCAGCCTCCATTGCACAAACATACTCCAAGCAAAGCACTGCAACAACGACATACTCGGCTCCTTCTTCGTGGTAAGAAACATTTACTAGAACGGGAGAATATGTACACCAAATGAGTTTACGTCCTCAGCATCGATGGTCAAGAAAACTAATTTCATCAAAGAACATGTGATGCATTTCAGGATGTGGGTCAATACCCTGACTCCACAGACCCGGGAGATGATGGCAATGTAAAGTTGACGAATTACCTCGTTAATTATTTCTTCGGATAAGATAATTGCATTCTGGAAATGGAATTCTTTTTTTTTGTGTGTAAGATACACCCCATCGGTGTGACAAAAGAGAAAGCAAGGGAGATATTTTTCGTGGATGGAAGAATGAAAGAAGGAAACGTGCTAAAATAAAAGTAATTATACTATGTTGTTTGTTTGTGTATGCTTCACAAAGAAACAATGACCTCGCATTAATCTTATTTTGTGCCACTCTTTATGAAATGAAATGCTTTGGGGGATGAAAGGGATGAGAAGATATATAGATGCTCGCGGGCGAATGTAAAAGGATGTTTACTGTTTAGTAACAGAAGCGTATATAAAAACGTACAGCTAGCCCGAACAAAAACGGGTCGGGTGAGAAAGTAAACTTTTGGAGCTTTGATTCAAATTTTATGTAGTAAAATTATTTGTTTTATTTTGTCATACATTTCATTGCTCAAATTGGCACAGTAAGGGGTAATGTAAATAATAATACAATAACAAGTATTATAGAGCAAATAATGTTATATACTATTAAATTATTATATCTTCAAACGATAATTTAATATATACATTAGCTATCCAATGAAATTCTCTAAAGGCAGATGATTTTTACGGTGTATCTTCAATTAAATTATTACACAAATTAACATATATTTGTTCTATTGTAACATGTATTTCTAGTTATAAATTCTGTAAAATTTAATTATATGCACATACATCTTCCTTTTGAATTCAAAAACCATATAAATTATCATATCTTATGTTATTCTATAAATGTATAACGTACGGATAGACATCGTAAGCGTACAAACTGGCTTTAAGGTCCCGTCTACAGTTTATTTTAATCCCGTGAACGTATTGCTTATGCTATGGAATTTCTAATTTTGCTCTCCAATGTTAGCTATTTGATCTATTTGAATGCAATAAAGTGCACTTGAAAGAGCAAATAGCACCGGTAGAAACGAGGTTTTTGAATATGGGTTTCTTTCAAATTTCACTCTTTACGTAACATATTTTTTATACTTTAAATCTTAAGAACAAAAGGGAACTTTGAGTCAAATTGAATTTATGTAATAATTAGCTTAAATAATTTATTTTATTATTTGACGTTTATTGAATTTATCACCTAAAATAAATGCGTATAATATATTTTAGCTCAATTAAGCATTCTATTAATCAATTAAGCTACATGTAACTAAAATTAAAGAAAACGATAAATTATGTATTAAGTTGAATTTATTTAAGCTAAATGTAATTAAAACAATAAATTATTAAACAGTGGATTTGGTTGCCATTTGGAGACTTGGCGGGAAACTTGGCGTAAAATTTATTTTTATAAATATTTAGTCTTGATCAATTAATTCTTTAATTATACTTAAATTGTCATATGGGTATCCAAAACAACCGTGTATAGAATATTTTAGCTCAGTTCAGTGCTATGAAATATGAGAAGAAAGCTTTTAAAGTTTTGATCCAGGCCAATTTACAATGAAACCCAATCAAAATAAGAAAGGATCTGCGGAATTACTTTTCAGCTCCAATTTTTAAAACTATTTTAAAATATTTTTAAATATTGTTTTGAATATGTTTTTATTGTTAAAATTAGGAGGTAAAAAGTAATTCTGCAGAAGCCATCATTAATTTTTGCTCTTATGGGTTCACTTTATTACTTTCAAATAAATCAAATAGTAAATATTTGAGAGCAAAAGTAAAAATTCTATAGGGTTAACATTACGTCCACGAAATCAAAATGGCAGGTAAACGAGAGTTCTATGGCACTCACTCTTTTCTTAGTTTGTTCTACGAGAAATGTAAGCTAAATGTGGGAAAATATTTAAGTTAAAAATTCATTCAGAACTGAAAAGAAGAGAAAATGAAAATATTTAGAACTAGTAAAATAAATATGCTTCGTGATGCCTGGTACAACCACACCTTTCAGGCATCTTTAGATGCAGCCAATAAGAATATGTCCTAGTACTTTAAGTGTGAAATGAATCTTTATTCATTCGTTTATTAGCTTTAATGTTTGGAAACGCAATAGATTCTCTGTGTAAGAAAAACGTACTAATTACACATTTAAAGTTTTTCTGACTATCAATTCTTTCGCATTCTAAGGGAAAATAAATACAGTCAATACACTGTTTAATTTTCATATGTCGTCACATGACGAGATCCAGACCAATATAGGTAATTTACTTTAATTAGCACGCTACTGTGTCACAATTAACTCACTCCCATTTCTATTTTTTATTTACAGTTTAAATGGGTTGTGTTATTACTTCATTCAAAATACCCAGGTTAATTATTTTTCCTAATTTGATATTAGTTTAAAATTACAATAAGTTTAAATAGATATTATATCTATATTACGAGAAAACTTCAAAAAATGTACTTCTTAGGAATGGGAGATGGGATTGGATTAACATACAGCAGTATTGGTCATTGAACGTTTTCCTTTTCTAAGAAAATCTTGAGATCAATGGAGCCACATCTTTTTCCGGAGTATTATGTTGAATCTGGTTACGTAGATGGTGACAATTTTACATAGAAATAATCCAATTTTGATTTAGCAGCCATTTGCAGCAAAATCATAAGTAAGCTGGGAAAAAGCGTAAAATTTATTTTGGGCCAGGCAATAAATGGATATACACAATGGTTAAAACAACTTGCCTTTGCAGCTTCATCTGTCGTCAAAAATTGAAACTGTCTGAATCATCTTCGTAAATACATTTGCAAAAAGTTGCCTAAGAATTAAAATTAAAGTTCAGACCATCTTATTATCTAAATATAAATTTTTATTTTTAAAAGTTCAATATATTAGTCGAAATTGTATTGATATTAATTATGTTGAATATATTTTATAAATACTCTGTACCTAATTTTTGACACTTAAAATATTGTACCTCGCTTAAAATACTCTCTTTCACAAGGTCTTTCTGAGAATTTTGTGTTATAACAAAATGTCTTGTCAATGCTTAATGAATGGTGATATGTTTAAGAATTGAATAAGTTTATTAACTGTATTTAATTTATTGTGTGGGAGAGCGCATAGCTGAAATATGAATGAGGCTCATAATTATTTTTTTTACTTATTAGCAGGTTAGTTTTATCTCAATTATTTTGCTCTTGAGTTCCTTAATTAATGAGAACATATTAAATGCTATTTTTTTTGTTAAATCAGTAATGTTAATCTAGTATACGAAAACAATAGCATAAAAAATAAATTTAAATTTGATTCGAAAATATTTGTTTTTAAACAAAAAATCCAACCAAATCAATATATTTTTTAAAATTATAAGTTAATTTGAAACATTTACAGCTGTAAAACGACCGAAGATATATATTTAACCACAAAATTGTACAGTCTTTTTAAAAAATGAGTATTGAAAGACTTAAGAATGGATTTCAAAGTAGGAAAGAAAGTTTAAAGAAAGTATTATGACCCCAAGTTATTGTTTCCCAACAGAAATAGTTTACATTGGCTACACAAAAGATATGATCAGAAACATATTGTATCAAGTTAGAGTTATAAATACTGCAATAAAATGCCATTTATTATACATTTTGTCAGTAACTTCATTTTGAAGGGAGAAAAAAAAACGTTTTTCTTAAGTTATTCTTGAGAATTTTCATTAGAATTCGATATTCTGCTTAAGATCTATCCCATAAAGATCCCATCTCTTCAGACAAATATTACTTTCTTTCCTGAAACCAAAACAGATTAATCGGTTTGTCGATATAAGCCATTACCAGTCTCATAAAATTCCCATTACTTCTCCTTAGGATGTAGGTACATACAGCTATAAGAAAATGCATTTAATCTCTAAAACTGCCAGCCTTATGCTGTCTTGACCACTTAATTGATCGAATTAGAAATACAGATGCATGGTATATAATCTTTATTTTAATCCTTCTTCGGTAATGATCATGTGGGGGGTAATACATTCTGTTATATATATATATATATATATATATATATATATATATATATATATATATATATATGATCTTATGCATACATTAATTGGTTCAATTTAAATCTAAATTTGAATTTTATATATTGATAAAAATAACAATCTTTAAGGCAGTTACAAAACAGCAAAACTTTAAGATTTCTTATACATTTATATTATTCTTATATAAAGATATAAGTACAATATGTAAAATATTGTGAATATATGACGATAGAAAAAAATTTAAATATATTCTTACTTTGAACTAAATCATTCAGCACATTAAAGTTTTAAAGAGTAAATTAGGGAATAACTCATATCAGGGATTGCCTACCTATAGTGAATGATTGAGATCAAGTACAGTAAAATTACATAAATTTAGTCAATTACATATAGTAAAAAGTAGCTTGTGAAGGTTGTTTCATGAGAAACGGGTGAAATAAGGTCTATATTAACTACCTGGTACATTATGTTTTTTTTTTTTATTTTTATTTTTAAAACGGTAATCTATACTTAGAGTTATACGTTTATTACTTCATAAGATAATTGAAATATGGCTTTTAGCATGTGGCTTATTTATTACTATTATTTTAATATAATTTTGCTTGGTAAAAGACTAAGGATAAAGCAAATAATAAATACAAAAGCATTCAATAGGAGAAAGTAGTATAAATAAAGAAATAAATATATAGATTTTTAAAATATATAACTGAGATTATGTCTATGCTATTTTTACTCATATTATCAATAATATCATTATCCTTAAATTTAGTTAATAATTCAAATTCCAATAAGATTTTTCTGATTTCTTCTTTTTTTTTCAAATCTTATTCATGCTTGTAAAAGTTAAATTGTACGATATAACTTGAGGAAATAAAACTATTCTGTTCTCCAAATTACTTCATACAGTTTTTGACGTTATTTACCATGAGAAAAGACACACTCCTTTCTAAAAGGAATTTAATGTTATTTATTTTCCGAAATTGTAAGACTTTTGTCTTGTATTTTTTATATATTATATAAAGATATATAATGTTTTAATATACATGTGGTAATATTGTCGATTATCTGGAATTTGGTTAATAATAAAAAAGATTAAATACCATATAAATTGTGATCTTTGAATCCGTATCAGTAAGCATAAAATTGCAAAGAAACATGTTTACTTAAAGATGTTATTTAGGAGATTTTTGAGATTTTAAAAATTCAACACTTAGGGGAACATGTCCAAGCTATTACATAAATATTATTTAAAATGTGACAAATCTGTATATATCAATTGCCAATTAAAGACTTATATAATTCGAAACATTTTAGAACATACCGTACCGTTGATGCATTATTTTGTTTTATCATAAACGAAAAGGATTTCAAAAATAATGAAGCAGATATTATAAAATTTAAGATAATTGTGTTGCATCTAAATTTAGATATTATAATATATAATATAAAAATATTAATATATTCTTAGAATAATTAACGTAAGAGTTGAGAGAGTTTAAATTATAAGTTAAGCAGATATCTTTGAATGTATAATTTCAAATGTCCATTATTAATATTTATATATATTTGTAGTTTGAAATTAAATAGTGAGTTATCATTGTTGCAAAACGGGACACATTTAAAGAAACTGCGTTATTTATTTTAGTTAATTAATATAAAAACTCAGAAAATTCAATCAAACTGTTATTTACAGTTTTATCATTTTATTATAAATAATACATATCTAAATAAAAAATATATTCACATATGTAACATTAGATGTTATATTTTTAATGTAGATAAATTACCAGATTAGAGAAAAACAATTTTTAAGCAGTATTATTACAATAATAATAAAGTGTTAAGATATTATTGAAGAAAATGTGAGAAACTCATGAAATAAATTACGTTTCAGTGTCTTGACTAATAAATGGGAAGAGTGTGTCTGCGTTTATGTGAGAGGAGTTGGAAGAAGGAGAGCAATAATATTGGAAAGCAACATTAATTTCGTTAATATTAATGCATTTAAATTGAAATATAATTTGAATACTTATAGAAAACACGAAAAAGGCTATAAAATTTAATTCCAGTCCTTTCTAATTCCTTGTTGCTGGGTGTTGCAGAGGAATTTAAGCAACCCTATAACTTAAAAGAAATGTGATTCGTTTACTGAAATTGCTTCAGAAGCTCTCGTTTGCTTTCAGAATTTTTAAGACACTTTTATAAAATGTTGTATTAATTGTAGAATTCCATTCGCTCATTAATATTTGTATGAAAGAAATCTATTTTTTATTAATAACACTTTTTAAGATTTTATAATGCTGCATTATAAACTTGTATTACATTAATGACGTCCAAATTAAATTTTATTCCATCAAAATAAGTGTTCTAGTAATTTTAGAATGCTACAATTAATTAAGGTGGCACATATGTGAATGTAACCCGAAAGAATGTAATGTTTAATTACTTCCTAAGCGACGAGGTCCAATTAATCAACTAATAATATTTTCAACTTCAAAGCTATATATTGAAACAAAGAAAATGCAACTCTATGCACTTCCTCTCATCACCATTGCAGAAGAAAAAACGCACATTTTTCTTATATAGTATAAAAACACTCTTGGAACAATTATCCATTAGTTCAAAGTAAGTTAAAATCTCCACGGGTAAGAAGTCCCAATAGATGTTGCCAATCTCCGTTTTCGTCACCTTTGGGCCCGGGACATGAATTACTAGCTAGTGTCCAATCCGAGAGGCTAACTATATGCTGGACCATTGTTGATTCCCTGAGTGAACTTGGCACTTATTTATCCTCGGAGACATGAAGGTTTCAGTTAATCCAAGACCAGCTATCCAAACTAACAGGATTCGAATTTGGATAGGCAATGCTCGCAGTGAGACAAGCTAAAAATTACACACCGAGGTCACAATATTCTAACAGTACATTGAATCAAATATATGGTAACAAAGTAACTTAACATTAATTTAATTAACTAAATGATTGGAAATAAAATAGTTTTTATTAGTTTACTGAATTACAAACCACAATAATTAGTACGTAAAAATAAAACACGTTTCATCATGTTGGTATGTTAATAAATTTGTAGTAAATATAAACGAATCCTTTTCACGTTATAGGTAATTAACTTTTTTATATATGTGTATTTTATGTAGCTATAACAATAAATAGCTGAGATGATATCACAGAGTTATTTAAAATGATATACCGAACTATAAAATACTACAATAGCCTTATTTTGAAACAAACACTAATATTACAAGATTTATAATAATGGAAAATGTTTATTTTTAGCCAATTATGAATGTGTTTTATGACATTCTCAACAGAAGAATACCTAAGAGGGACAAAGGGATATTTATGGAACAGGAAGAATTGTCAGCTTTATTTTTGATAATTGTGCAGCAAAATGCTACTCACAGAATACATTTTGAAAATATAAGCGATAAATTTGCTGTAACAAAGACTAGGAAAATTTCGGTTTGATGTTAATATGAACTTTAAACGCATTATACATCAAATTATTTTTTACTTTGTACTAATTTCATTTACAGATTTTTATATTACTGTATCTAACGTTTAAGTATTACAAAGTTATATTAAGAATATTCTAGAATAATTATATTTTTGAACATTGCTTCATAATTGTTTTATTTTATTCTATCTGTATAAATAAAAATTTTAAAACTATACGCAAAAATGCTTTAAGGAATTAAAATATTTAAGACGCTTTAAAATAAAAAACTGATTCACTTTCTTAAAATACTATTGCGTTAAATACATTTGCAAATTTCTCTTTCCTCTTCTTGTTGCATTTCTACCAACAAGAGGGGGCACGAAATCTTCATTTGTCTGAGAACACTGAAATGCCTAGCTTTGCCTCCGTTTCTCGAGTCACTTGAGAAATGTTCAGACGATATTCTAGTTACATGTTCCCGTTGTTAATATGTTGTATTCCTGTAATTTTCATGGTACAAAGTTGATTAATTAAATTATTCATATCACTTACGAATGATTTTATCAGAAAGATTATTATCCTTTCCAAAGCGTGTATCAAAAAACATTGGACTTAACGTCAGATTTCATTTTCATTTCCAAGATATTTAAGTGGCAAAAAGACATTTGTTTTTGAATTGCCATTTTTATTAAATTCCTACTATTAGTTCACTCTCTCCCTACATTGATCTTGTTCAACTTTTCAATCGTTAATAAAATAGTTTTTATACATTCACTCAAGTTCAAATACATTTTTTAAAACTTGATGTTAATACAGTTTTTTTTAAATATTGATTCATTAATTAAATTTGAATTAGTGAAAATGAAATTTAGCCCAAACATATCGCGCGATTTCGAAAATTACCAAACATGGCGATTTTTTTTTGGTTGAACGTTAAGTTAGCGAAGCAGACCGGGGTAGCCACATTTGGTAAAATACCACCAAATAATTCCGGCCGCCAAGGGTGGTTGGGCTAAACTGCATTCCAACCATTTATTGTACTGAATGAATTAAGAAATAAGCCAATGCTTCTCTATGTCATTTGTCTTGTAATGTCAAATTTGGTAGAGTGTCGACGATGAATCTTTATGCCTTCGGATCGAATCTCGCCGAAGTATAAAATTTCTTTATTTGATTTTCAAATAATTAATTTTAGTTTTAAATGGGAAGAAAAAACTTCTCTTTTATAAGATATTTAGAATGATATAAATTTAAGATTAAATACCGTCAGTGACGAAGAGGGTAGATTGCCGGAAAAATATACTTTTGACACTTAATGTTGTGATTCTTTCATATGTATATACATAATTATATTAATTGTAATTATTTAATAAAAAGTAACTAAAATAAAAAATTTCTTTGTTGACCTAAGTAGGAATTGACTTAATTTGTTTTTATATTACTAGTTAGTTATTACAATGCATGGACGAGTACAACATTCAAAGATCTTCCAGTAAGGGAAATTTGAAAGTGTCTTCTTAAATGAGGTTTCTTTCTTTCAATCCAGTTCCAGTAAGGTTATATTTAAAAATGAACTTATTTAAAGTATTATAGTATTTTTTTTAAAATACTACATACCATTTTGATAAATCTTAAATTTTAACATAATTGGTTAAAGAAAAGCAAAAAAAAAAAAAAAAAAAAAAAATTGTAGGATCTTTTGAGAATATCTGTTCAGCACTTGGGAATTGTTCAAGAAATTCTTATATCAGATTTATGAACATAACTGAATTATGTTCCTATCAATTTTTAACGATGAAGCAACAAAATATATTGGTTTTATTTGACCGTCAGTTCGATGAAACTTTGGTAAGCACATTCTTCTTAAATATATGCTCAGAATTTGCAAAAATGGTAAAATAGATTTCTAATTATTTGATATTTATTTATTTTAAACAACATACATACATTTAAATTAACGTATATTTGTATGGTTTGAATTAGAATTTAATGTAAGCAATGTGATTGCCTTTGTTTAGCAATATCGGAAGAATTGGTTTTGTTACTCCTTGTTAAAGTAAATTACATATCTGGTTTCAACTCTAATTAATTTCAGCATTTGGTTTCAATTATTGTTATTTAAGAAAACTATACCATATTTAGAATTAAAATGCAATAGACATTCTCTATTATGTTTACTAAATCTGATATTCTTTTTTTTTCAATCCCATCAATCAATTATGAAGAGGGTTTCAATGAGTCAATTTATTTACTTTCCTCCCTTTAGAAACCACTTCGGTAAAGTATAATAATAATAATATATATATATATATAATTCTAGTATAAAAAAGATATATTTTGTA
>BMAW01016149.1:0-45377 GCA_019974015.1 Nephila pilipes
CGTCTTCGTCATTATCGACTTTTTATTAACATAAACTGTCCTAAATTTGATCAAATCGTCCTCATCCAAAGGGTTTTCTCGCATCAATTTTTCGATGTCAGCCATTTATATGTTGTTAAAACCTTCGCCACTAATTTAATTTGATAGAGTTATAATTTCAGAACACGCAGATTATTTTTATACTACGAAACTTCCACTTTTGACGCATGCTGGCAAAATTTTTTCAAACAAGCATTTAAGGTGTTTTGGCACAACTGTTTGATAGCAAAAAAAAGCATGTGTAATATAATCCATAATCGTTAACTGTCTCCATGCTTCCACAACAGTCCAATTTCTTTCTTCCACTGAGTCTAAAATATATTTAAACATTTGCTTTATGTAGTATATTTTAATTGTTGCTATAATACCCTAATCGAGTGGCTGAATCAAGGAGAAAGCATTAAGCGGTAAAAACAGTATTTGAATTTTTGTAAGAAAAAAAAAAAAAAAAAAATTGAGGAGGGGGGGGGATTCCTGTTAGAACAAAAAATTCGTGTAAAAAAGTATATTGGTGAACCGTATTATTTCAAAATCTTGTATAAAAAGACCGTGTAAAAAGGAGTTGGGTGTATACTTCTGCATGTTATTGTAATATATTTATTCAATACTCCCTTTAGAATCCTGCACTTCCTCTTTCTGGTTTGCCTTTAATGAAGCATTTCTCTCGATAAAGGATGACCAGTTACAAAATACTATTTTTGCCTTCGAATTCAATGGGATAATGTAGATTATATCAATACAAAACTACACTTTTTAGTTATTTCGTATGGTTGACTCTTTATTTGCTCGTACTATTGAAAGATCTAACATATGCTTGTCTATTAAATTTTAAACAATAATACATAGCTTTTGCTGCTTAGATGCGTTATTTTTAGTGATTTTTTGTTTTAGTATTCGGTGGTGTTTTGGTCCGTTATCAGCAGGATTGCCAAGAGAGTAATATATATATATATATAATGATGTGTATGTATGATGAATTCGATTTATCATCTTTTTAATTCTTACTTTAAAAAGAACCACTACTTTCTCCTCTAGAGTTGCGGGAAGCTATTAATCTCCTTGAGTCCTATTGGAGAAATCAAGAACATTTTGCAATAAATTAAGGGAAATTATTAAGGCATTTAGCATGAAAAATTTCTTGCTACGCCCCAGTATTTGGTAAACTGTAAAATTGGTCCATCTACGATGTTCTCTTAACTAACCTTCGGGACTTTTAAAAAATTTAATTGCATGAAATAAAACCACGGTCTAATTCAAAGGAAACGTGATTTACGCAAATTAGGTGAACGAAAGAAATATAATAAATCGAATGGAAGAAACACACACAGATATATATATATATATATATATATATATATATATATATATATAACTGATTGCGAGGTCTATTGAATAAAAATAATGGGGTATAATAAAAACCACGGTGAAAATCAGAACTACTTTATTTGGAACATTTAGGTACATTTTCAAGATGCCTCGCAGTCGTACCATTTGTTGTAGTGGGGTACCTACTTGCCAATACCATCGTCAAAGAAGGAAAATGACCAGTCTTTTCAGTCAGTTCTCTACGCCTGTCTTCAGTTCGCTGTCTGAAATTTCTTGAAAAGAATCACTCAACACAGAAATTTTGAACCGATACTTTTCTCGAATCGTCTGATCCACTCGCTGAACAAGATCATCCGTTGACACACACTCTCTTCCCTGACTCGCTTGCATCGAAAGTTTGTGCTTCCTTCTTCAATATTCCTGTACCATTGCCGCACTTTGCTGTCACTCATGAAAGTTTTCCGAACACATTCCTCTTTCGTCGATGAATTTTTGCTGTATTGTGCCCCTCAGCATGCAGAATACGAATGATAGTCCACATTTCCCACTTGGAGGGTTTTAGTTTAGTTTAGTTTTTATTAACGTCGCATTAGAAGCAACACGAGGGCTATTGACGACGGACCTCGTAATTTTGAACCTCGGTTAAGTGACGAAGACGACACCTGGGCTGGCACCATTCTCCAAACTTCCACACCACACCTATAGGAGTACTCACACTTTTTAGGAGACCATTTTCAAGGTATGTTTATATGCTCATTGTGTGCTCAGAATTGACAACTGTGACCTGACGCGATCGACAGATATACCGGAGACACCGTGCAACGCATATGCGCACAGCATCATCGGATTTTCATGGGAGTTTTCATTTCGCCCCTGATCGGACCTTGAAAAACAAAGCTCTTGTATACTTTGCAACAGCTCTCTTCAACAACAATGTCGAAAGTTAAAATGCATTAATAGCTTAAAATGCCTAAAATGCCTAAATGCCCGAAAGAGTCGTCTCTCTGAGTCTAGTTGACAGAGGCGAAGCAAAAAGCGATCGGTCAGCTTTTCTTCGGACTCGGTAAATCAGGTTTCGAAACGACGCTGGTACACCGCTAGCTCTTCCCTTCCAGGGGTTGGAAAAAAAAAAAAATACGAGCCGCCGAAAATTGATTGACTGACAGTTTATTAACGTAGCATTGAGAAGCAACTCGAAGATTATTGGCGATGGACCTCGTCATTTTGGGCCTCGGTCAATTTCACACACCCAATGCACATTATATGCATGTAACTTGCATCAGTCCCATTATACAGGAAGGGTGGCTCTGTGTCAATGTATATATAAACGAAGGCAAATTAAGTATAGATGATGTCGGAAGTTAATGGTCAGAAGATTACGATTAACAGCGAGTGGTCGTGAACTTGTATCGATACTTGACGGATTGTTTTGAAGAGTATTTTAGAATGAGTTGGCATACCCGCTCTATAGCCGGTCTTTCAGTTAGTACACTCACCGAAACAGCCAATTTTGTGTTTAATTTCACTCGACCCCGAGCAAGTGGGTTAGAGATAACTTTGACAATTTCTTAGTAATAGATTTAAAACGCGTCGAGGGCTAGTAGACAAAGAGGGAGCGTTTCCATATTTGAAGTAATTTAAATGAACTAAAAATAATAATCATCTGTGATTCCTCATCGTTCGACTGAGATAATACGTGTACTGAGATTTTTACTTAAAGACTGTTTAGTTTGTAAGCGATGGCATCTGAAACGAATAACAGGGAGACATTGCAAAATCCAATCAAACATTAAATCAATGTCTTTAATCAATTATTAAACCAGTATTACTTAAAAGGAAATTAATTAGTATTTTATATTTAGCAATATGTACGATAAAAAAAACATAAACAGAGGTGGGGGATATGCAGATCTCTATTTGGGGCAACTTGCAATTTATTATCTACAACGGGTCTTTAGTGGCATCAGGGATCGAATCTACGACTCAACGAATCGCCGGCCTCGAGCCTGCGACCCGGACCACTAGGCTATCGCTACCACGCAATAAAAGTTTTAACTATTAGTAAGAATTCTTTTCAAATTTATAACTTGGTTAAGATTCCCGTCTGCCGGCCATTTTGATTTCGAGAAAGTAATGTTAATCTTATGGAATTTCTACTTTATTTCTTCTTTAATTATTGGCAATTTTATCTACTTGAATACAATAAAGTCCATCCGAAGGAAGAAATAATAATAGAGATTTTCGTGCAATTACATTCCCTTCTCATTTTTAAAAATGCTATTATGTTTATTTTAACGATTTGTTTGTAGGAATACAATATTTTCCAAAAATCGGGTAGGGGGGGATATATTTCCACAAAAACCTTCATTATTTTTTGCCCTTTTGAATGCTCTTTTTGTTTGCATTGAAATAAATAAAGTAGTCTAGATTTGGGGAAGAAAGTAGACATTTCATAGGATTAACACGTTTACAACTTCAAATTGGCTGATAGACGTCTACCCGCCATTTTGATTTCGTGGACGTAATGTTAATCCTATGGAATTTCGACTTTAATTCTCACATCTTTATTATTTGAACTATTTGAATGCAATAAAGTGCATTTGGAAGAGCAAAAAATAATGAATGCTTCTGTGGAATTACTTTTCCCCTAAGATTTTTAAAAATATTTTTATTCTTATTTTAATGATTCGTTTTTGAGTTTTCCGGTCTTAAAAAAATATTTTCAAATAATTTTAAAAATCGAAGAGAAAAAGTAATTCCACAGAAGCATTCATTATTTTTTGCTCTTTCAGATGCACTTTATTGCATTCAAATAGCTCAAATAATAAAGATGTGAGAATTAAAGTCAAAATTCCATAGGATTAACATTACGTCCATGAAATCAAAATGGCGGATAGACGGGAGCCTTAAGCGATTATACTAGTTTATCATTGTGCTAATAATAAAATATTGGTTATAAATTCTAAAGTAGGTGAGTTACTGCATAAAACTGCAAATCACGCAGTAATGTAATGAGATAATTATTGCTAATGTTTTTATTTTGAATGGAAATAAAGAAATGTTTATCTGTTCTTTCTCCCCTGGTTTTTTGAATTGATGAAGTAAAACACTTGCTTTAAACATCTTCAGCATCCTATAGGAATCTCATGAATATATAAAAAAAACTTATTGCATAACCTTTTTTCCTCTGGTAAAAACTGAATCCCTTCACTGACTGAATGGGCATCCATTCAAAGACACTTTTTACAGCTGGGAAGAAGGAAACACCATTCTGCTACTGTGTCTAAATTTCAGATTTAGTATTTTGCACTTTTGAATGAGTAATAACATGAACTTTATGCTCATAAGTCGATATTTTCAGAGCCAAACGGTAATAATGCATGATATTCAGGAACTGTTTTACACCTAAAAATAAATATCCAAGATTTCTTAAATTTTTAAGCGTTTAAGATCCTTATAAATTAAAGTAATATCACATTTAACGATACCTCGTTTATAACTCACGTCTACCGGCCATTTCGATTTCGTGAAAGTTATGTAAATCCTATGGAATTTCTACTACCTACCTCGAATCTAGATTTTATATGTTTGAATACAACACAATGCATTCGAAAGTTCAAAAAATATTTAAGGTTTCAGCAGAATTATACGTATTTTCTTCCCGATTTTCGAAAATTTTTAAAAATACTTTTTAAAGAGTGGAATACCTAAGAAGAAATAATTAAAATAGACGTACAAATATTCTCAAAAATTGGAGGGAAAATGTAATTCAGCAGAAACCTCAATTAGTTTTTGCTCTTTTAAATATATTTTTTGCATTCAAATAGATTGGATGAAGAAAGTAGAATTTCTATAGGATTAACATTACGGTAGTCCAAATCCAAAAGTAAAATTATACTAAACAGACAAAACTGAAAAGTAAAAATGTCGTTAAGGAATTTAAAGTGTTATGCGTGTAAATACATAATTACAAAGTAACACAATTGTCAAAGTACTTGAGATACGTTATCACTAATAAATATATTTCAGTCAAAATGAAGTAGAATGTTTTATGAATTTTGTCGTTATCTAAAAGCGTGATCATAAATGGATGGAGAAGGCATTTCGCCTACAAAAGGAGATGAAAACATTTGAAGAAAAAAAAAATAAAAGAATCAAAGCTAATTTATATATATATAAAACTTATTCTATGCAATGAATGGTGATAAACAGATTTCGGTACCAAAGGACTCTTTTCTGTGCAATTCATTAAATAGAGTTTGTTTAAATTTAATTATACAACGTAATCTATCGCAAATCAGCCCCTTTGTTGGATAATAATGACAAATCAATACTAAAATCATTTGATCCCGAAACATTCTATGAAGGAAGCTAAATTTAAAAAGTAGTTCGAGAATCTTGAGGCAAAAATAGTTACCTCATAACTGCCTTAAAATTCTGAATAATTTTCTTCATTTTCAGTAATCTCTTGATTCCTGATTACATATAATTAAAAAGGTAACATATCAATCAATAAAATACTTAATTTTTATATATAATTTATCTCAATCCAATCAAAAAAACTCTTATGATAAATTTATTATGACATATTTGAAAGCTGTCTGCTACGATATTTTACAGTTGACTAAAACAATAGCCCCTTTGGTGGCTAATAAAGAGTTTAAATTAATATAGATTGTTGTTTTAAAAAATAATTATAAATCACGAATTACAGACAACCCTGCAATAATTCATGGATATATATATATATATATATATATATATACATATAAATAAAGAGAAAGAGTTAGTTTAATTTTATAATAATATATATGTGTTGTTTTTACATGTAATGATGAAATGACATGTTAACAACATATATATTATTATAAAATTAAAAATTATATAGAATTAATTAATTTTATAATTCACGTACAGAATATACCCATTGTTGAATTTTATAATTTATTAGATATTTACAAGTAACGGTAATAGTAGCTACTTTTGTAGTTGATATGAATTTTCTGAGAAATTCAAGATTTATTTTCGTGAATATATTTAGATACGATGATTCCACATGCATTAAGTTCGAAATTCCGAAAAATTTAATTTTAACAGCCTAATAATTAAGTCGATAACTTCATGAGTAAAGGAGAAACGTGCCGGTATATTTGGGAACGAATTTTTTGAAACTGAAAATAATTTTTCGACTATGAGCAAAGTTAAAAAATTAATAATGGTTTCATAGGAAAGCGATGCTTTTATTAGGCGGTTGCAATATTTCGGTGGATGACGCCATTAATCTTTCTTGTGAAGTCCTTCCTCTGAAACCATGGCTTAGTTCATGGATGTTTAAACTATGACCGTTTGAGGTACATTGCAAAAAAAAAAAAAAAAAAAAAAATAGAAAAAAATGAAAAATTTTTAAAAAAAATTAAAAAAAAAATTAAAAAATAAAATTTTTATTAAAATAAATTAACTTCTTTTTATTATAATTTTTTAAATTTTGAATTAGATATGTATAAGTACGTATTTATTTTAAATTTGTAAAAGTTTCGTTTCATTTAGTTTGGATTTCATAAAGATGGAAAGAATTCGAATTAATGAGATGGATGAATTAGCTTTTGTTGAACAAGCAAATCAACATCAGGTTTTTAATAGACGAGGTAGCAATTCTTACTGCATTTTCAAGATGTTTGTCAGTGATCTTTGTCCAATTTTTGTTTTTGGAAGCTTCATTCTTGAAAATAATTGTTCACAAATATAAGTACTGCCAAAAGCTGAAGATAATAAAGCATGATTGTGAAAAACTGGATATTTATCGTGGGGTAGGTAATCTTTATAAAACTCCAGTAAAGAAACATTCCCAAATTTTTTTTCAGTTGAATGTCACTTTGCAGTTCAATGCATTCCTTTTGAAGATTTGAAGGTAATTTATTTATTTCTACAGAAAATGGGGTAGAAAATATGTTAAAATGCTCTTCATTTTTTCGAAAATCTTGAAATCTTCTTTCAAACTCTTGAATTAAATCAAAAATTAATGCAGCATATTTTGTGCAACTCACAGGTTTATGTGCAGCCAAAATACTAAAATGTGTCAAATCTTTTACTTTTATTTGACTAAGCCAAAATTTTAATTTTCTTTCAAACGCTGTGATTGTTTGGTAAATATTATTAATAAATTGATTTTTTCCTTGAAGTTTCAAATTTAAGTCATTCAAATGTTCTGTTTAGTCTACTTAAAAAAAGCTAAATATAAAATCCAATCTTCGTCCTCAAATTCATTCACATGTCTCCCTTTTGTTTCCATAAATATTTTTATTTCAGTTGAAAAATCGTAAAATCTTTTGAACATTTTACCCTTACCCAACCATCTTACTTCTGTATAATAAACATCTGCAAATTCAGTGTCCATTACCTTAAGAAATTCTTCAAATTGTCTGTGATTAAGCCCTTTGCTCTTATAAAGCTAGTGGGTTTTATAAAAACGCTTAATACACTTTCCATTTTTAAAATTTTTCCACATAAATTACCCTGATTTATATTATAATGATATGCCATCAAGATCGTAATGCCGGCAGCGACGGCTTCATTATTAACCATTTTAACGAGTCCCCCATTTTTACCAATCATGGCAGGGGCTCCATCGGTTATGATAGCAGATAAATTTTTCATAGATAAGGAAAATCTTTTCATCGAATAAATCTACAGATTTGGTTGTGTCTTTTAATGACACTAAAGCAACCATTTCTTCCGTGATATTATAATGTTCATAGATTCCTCTTATAAAAATTGCCAATTGTGTCGTATCAGAAGCGTCAGTGCTTTTTTCCATAGCTAACGAAAAAAATTTAAAATTAGTACAATTACTTTTTAAAGACTTTTCAACTGAATGTGTAAATTTAAATGTTTTTATAATTTACGTTTGGGCCGCATTTCAGAGGTTTCTGGGCCGCACTTTAGACAAGCATGGCTTAGTTGATGATTTTCATTCCGCTAGCATTCAGCTGTCTTTAGAATACCCCTCCATCTGATTAACATAGACAACATTTTAGTGACGTCAGCCATCGCAATATTGCGGCCTCCAGAAAACGGCTCCATTTTCCTAAGATGTAAGTTCTAATTTCTATACGGAAGGGAGAAATTCACGAATAGACCTTGTTGAAGTCTTAGTTTAACAAATCACTTCTTCCGATTGAAATACTTCTCGATTATAGCAGATTAAATTCCCTTTATTTTAATCAAGAGTCACTTCCATCAAAACGATTAATTACGATGATTAAATTCCAATTTGCAAATATCTCTCAGCTTGTCGTTATGCTCTATCTCTCTTCTTTTTCCATTTAGCTTTATTTCGCTAAGATATCATTAGACTGAATACAATTCTTTACACTTAACTTCGCCTAATTTACCTAATTTCGTTCAATTTGGTTGTCAAGGAACTGTTATTTTATTCAATTCCAGTTGCCAAAAAGTCCCCGAAGTTAGTGAAAAGAAAATCGTGAACAGCCTAACGTCATTGTAAGGTTGGTTATCAGATGTATCTCGTGTATCGTACAAAATGCATGAATAATCTGGATCCAATTCTAAAACATTTCTGGTGGAATATTACCTCAACAGCTGACGCTTTTTTTCACTCATGAATATTGCTGCTTCATTTGTCACCTTTTGTCTCTAATTTCTCTTGTTTTTAATTTTTTTTTATCTAATTCACTACACTTCTTATACTGTAATTCTAATTTTCACAAGTCATAGTTCTTTCACAAGGCGAGGCTCTCAATTCAAATGACGTAGTAAAGAAACCTCACAAGTTAATTAAAAGTCAGGCTAGAGAGCCCTTACACTTTAAAATATAAGCAGGATGAACCTTTTAAAAAAAATTCAATTGCATATCATATTAGAATTAAAATACGTAAAAAAGAAAGAAACAGAGAAAAGAAAAATAAATGTATAACAAGCACAAACTATGCTACTTTAAATGCTTTAAATTTGATATTTAATATCAATACATTTAATGTTATTCATATTCAAGATATTAAGTTTACTTTGAAAGAGAAAGAAGGAAAGAAACTGCCGCATTGATTAAAAGAAAATTCATGAAACAGAAAAAAATTATTATATAATCCTGTAACGGAAAGACCCGGAACTATTGATTTTGTCTGGCATGAGATTTATGTTCCATTACCTCGGACATATTGTCCGAAGACCTTGTTTTAATTTCGATTACCTTCGGGATATTTCGTGTCTTGTGAAACAGCACTTTCATCTTTTGTCTCGATGTTTCATTAGGAAGATACACGATGTATTTTATAATACTTGACTTCTTTTCTTATGTTCCATGTTGCCACAAAACTTTAACTTGAAAGAAAGAATACTCGAAGCCTTTGAATAATAATTTTTTAAAAAAATGTTTACTCTGTAATTTTTAAAAATTATGTATCACAAAATCACCCCTTAAAAATGGACCCTCCTACATCGCGAAATCCCTTTTTTTTCATTTCAAAAGTAGCGTATTTCTGAAAATAAAGTCAGTTTTATTTTTAACAAAACGTTAACGTAAAAAATTTGGAGTACATCCCCATCTAAAGCTGGAAAATAATTTAAATTAAAAAAAGAACATTTATACTGCATTTGTGCTTCAAAATTATTAAATACAAAGAATATATTTATGTTACTGTGTTATTAACACACGCACACACACGGTGTAATTTAAGGAGTAAATAAGAAATTCAAACTAATCTAAAAGTGGGAAAAAAAAAACTTACCACGAAGAAGACTTGCAGCGATTTTAAGGTATCCAAAACTGAACAAAAATAATAAAGCTCTCAAAATAATTTAAATTTTTTTTGTTATTTAATTATATATTTATGATTTTTATTTTTTTTTCCAGTTCCTAATCGAAATGGCAGCTCCACCGTGTTTCTTACAAGCCCTTCCACCCGAAACAGATGCCACGGACGGAGACATTGTCACCTTTCAGGTAAGATTCGTTGTTTGAAGGAGAAAATGGTTTCCTCCCGGGGTCGAATCACATGCAGAATATGGTTTAAATCATCACATTATTAACATCTTGAGAGCATTCTGACTCATATGATGAATTTTGATGCTCTAAATATGGCATTCAACTCCAGGAAGTTTTTTTAAAAAAAGTGTTAAAATTGAAGCACAGAAAATATTTAATGTCTCGGCACCAAAAAAATAAAATCCTACATAAAGCCGTAAAAATGTTAAAAAAAAAAAAAAAACAAAAAATTAAAATGTGATTCGAGTACTCGTATGAAATTCTGTCAAACATTTTCGTCAAACTAGAAAATGTAGCCAAACAATGCTGATACTCTGCTGATAATGGAAGATGGGGAAATAAAACGTTTTTTTTTCTTTCTGTTCAACAGATCGATGTGACGTCTAACATGTGATTTTACGCAGCTTTCTTTAACACTACTATTTTATATAAGTGTTATTACAATTATTAGCGTTAACTGCTACTTCTCTGTTTTTTTCACCTGACATTTTTGTGGGAAAAGACAAGTTCGGGGTCTCCCATCCCCAGAAAAAAATATTGGAAGATTTTAACTCGGCCAAACGGCGCAATAAAAATATCAGGGTTGCGTGTGTCATTACTTATACTCATATGCTCACTGATTTCCATAAATTAAGAAAAAATCTCGACAATAGATATTTCTCAAAAAGTTACATCTAAAATGTAATGAAACTCAGTGACGGTAAGCAACACATAGTAAGGTACATTAGCATCCCAGCATTTTAAAATACTTTTCTCAAAATATACGGAGCTTCGCCTTTAAGATAGAGGAGGACATTTTGAGCTTTTGTTGTAAATATAGGCTGAAATTTTTTTACTCATTACATTAAAGGTGCTTTTCTCCATTAATATGGTAATTTTCAGATCATGTATTGCTTAGGGATTATTTCCATAAACTTTGCTTTAAATATCCCTATAGTGAAAAGTCAGGGAATGCTCAGATCAGGAGAATGAGCATCTTGGTTCTAAGAAGATGGTACAATAAGCTATATTAGTCATGGAACCAAGAACATGCTTCAAGGTGTTTTTAGGCAATCAGTTCAAGAAATCTTTGGCCACTTCGTCTGCCAGATCTGAGCATTCACTAGCTTTTTATGGGAATATTTAAAGGACAAAGTTTGAGAAAATAATTTATAAGCAATTGATGATCTAAAAATTACAATTATTCAAAGAATACAAGAAGTCCGTTCCAGGATCTTGAAACGCGTTTCTCAAAATGTGTGCAAACGGGCTCAGTTTGCCTTCTAGAAGGGGGCTGGTATTTTGACTACTTATAATAAATATAAGTTAAAAATGTTTTAATACATTATATGTTAAAACAGAGTTTTTCTCCATTAACATGGTAGTATTCAGATCATTTATTGTTTGCGGAATGTTTTCATAAGCTTTGTTCTTTAAATATCTCCACAAAAAAAAGTTAGGGAATGAAGAGATCAGGAGAACGAAGTTCTTGATTTAAAGAAGGAGCAGCCATATTCCATACTAGTAATGAAACCATAGGCAGGCTTTAAGATCTTAGGCGATCGACTCATCTCAAGAAATCTTTGGCTATCTCGTTCTCTTGATCTGAGTATTATCTGACTTTTTCCTGGGTGAATCTTTAAAGAACCGAAAGTTTAAGGAAGTAATTTCCAAACTACAGAGGATCTGAAAATTGCCATATTATTCAACGAGAGTGCAAGATGTCAAACCCTGAATCCAGCAACACGTTTTTCAAAACATGTGCAAACGACCTCAGTTTGCCTCCCAGAATGGGGCTGATATTTTGGACACTTGTTATAAATTTTTAAAAATACTTTTCTACTTTGTGTTGAGAGTGCGTCTCACCATTATCATAAAAAGGATTGTTTTAAAGTTCTTTGCTTTTGAGAATTATAAATTCAAGAAGCGTCTGTAAGGGAACTGTTAGGAAACCATTTGCCTTACTCATCCCACGAACAGATACGAGTAACCCCTACCAACTTACTCAGTGACTTGTTAGATGTCGCTGATGGAACTCGCAGCAGAACCTAATATGAGCAGATTAATGAAAAAAAAGTCGATGATTAAATCATGGGGAGAGAGATCCCTATCTCCCCGACATCTCAATTTGACCTTGAAGGAGCCCCGATGTTTGTCTAATCACTCTGTGCCTCTCGTGACAGCATTCCGAGTCTCAGGCAGAATTCCAGAAGCTAAAAAGTTATTCTTCTTACACAACTCTTGTTTAGTTAAATCGCAGTTATCTTAGTCACATCTATTAAAGAACCCTTCTTGCAGGTTCTTAAAGAACCGTTTGTTCTGGAGTGGAATTGCACTGATGTATCGTTTTTTAACTTTGTTCAGAATGGCAGTACGAGTACTGACTTCGCTTTGTGTATGGAAAATTTGGTCGCAGCTTGGTTTTCGATTTCTGTCAATGCTTGCCAAAACCTATCTCCTTCACAATGAAATTAATTAAAAATAATTAAGGCAACCGAGACGTTAAAGTGCTTAAATTTTTCATTTTACTAAATTTGTTACCATCCAGTTAAAACATAGAGGGCGCTTCGCTTATTCTATATATACATTTTTTGTTAGAAGTTGATATATAAATAAAGCGCTAAAAATTGAATTTAAAAATAATAAACAAATGCGCAATGCCTTAGAGTAAAATATTTGTATTTGCCCTTTTCTCAAATGTGATTTTGTAGTATTCCTCTTAATTTACTTTATCCCTAGTGCTGATATTTTCCACATTATGAGGTTATTTCCCATTTACTGAATTTAAGTTTTTTCTGTTCTCATAAATTTTAATTGTCACACATTATTTGTCTAAAAATTAATGGAAATTTGAGCTATAAATTTCGAAAGGGGGAAACTTAATTAAACATAAATTTTGAATTTATAATTATCTTCAATATATAACAATGTAATGTTTAAGAGAGCTCTTCTTAAATTGTTGAAATTATTAATGCTATGGTTTTTAAGCAATATGTTCTAAAAGGTAAGTGCATGGCTAGCAAATGTAAATACAGTTATTGATAATTAATTGATCATACGTACCATACCGTTATATATGTAAAGTTAATAATATAACGGGATACTTTTTGACTAATCTTTTCCCTTTAAAATATTGACTCGTAATAAATTAGACGTGTAGGTAAAGACTGTAACAACTTTTCTTATAACTTTCCTAATGTAACCTAATGTGTTTTACGTTACTTAATTTTATTGCCATAAATGGGCCATATTCTGTTTTATCAATTATTTCAAATAGGTGCTTGTCTGACTATAAATACTATTTTCTTTTTAATTTTTTATGTAAAACGAAAGGATCGCGCGCGCGCGCGCGCACACACACACACGATTTTATTTACATGAGCTGAGATTTACATTATTATACAGATGTCTCAAAATTAAAATATGACTTCTATTACCTTTAATTTATAAAAGTGAAGATTATTTAAATTAAGTATATATATAAAATAGGTTCTTTCTCCCTGTTTTAAGGCGCCTTAGTTACGCTAAGGGGATAATGTTTCAAAGAAATTTGTTACAATTTGAAATATAATAGAAGGCAATCATAACACACATACTATGATGACTGAATTAAAATTTTAACTTTTGAAAGAATATACTTTTGAGAGATCATTCATTGAGAGAGGAATCTTAGTTTTACTACGAAGAACAAGTAACAAATAATATACATATATATATAACGATCTCGAAAAAAAAAAAATCAACTAAATATAAAATATAATAAAAAAAAAAACAATGGAGACATATGATTTAATATGCGCCAGAACAAAGCGCATAATACAGCAAAAAAAAAAAAAAAAAAAAAAAAATAGACCAGGATTTAACGTAATGTAGTAATATGCGCCAGAGGTACACGGAGAAAAAAATCTTGTTTTCTGTCACTTCGATATCGAATTAAGAAAAAAAATTATAAAGCAAATTTTGAATACACACCATCATGATCCATAGTTTCAGAGAGCTAACTTTTGTGCGTCAAGGTCATTCCAAATTTGCCCTATTCTGCTGACACATATGCAGTCCAATAAACTCTTCATATTATTGATGAATACTTGGCACACTTGCATCATCTGAAAATCGAGAAAAAATGGGGAAAGAAGCGAATGGGGTTAAGGTGAAAGATATCACCCTTTATTTTTTGGAGTAGGCTTGCAGCTGTATCCACACGTCAGCGAAGTATCCTAAAGATTCGGAGAGATAGTTTCAAAGGTATGGTGCTAGATGCGTAGAGAATTCCCTGTTGTAAATTGTTGGTGAATTCAGCATATCTTGATCAGCAGAATTAAGAGAATGATGAGAATATATATGCCTTTTGATGCACTTAATTTCAAGCATTACTTCAAACCATGGACAACGTAATCTTCGACCGCGTCTATTTAACACCAATTTTTAACAGACAAGCAACACCACGTCAAGCAATCGCAATAATCAATGTGGGTCGTATGATAGACATGTCCGTGGAGACAGCACAACAAAATTTGATGTTAATGAGATATGGCAGTAAAAGAACGACTCGGGCGCTTTCACTTAATGATACGCTTTCGACAGTAGCGCCACTGCTGTGCTCGTGAACGGTTAACTTGAACAAAGTTGCTTGGTCAGATAAGTCACGATTTCAGTTGCTAAAGTTCGAATAGGTTCAGACCATGGGCCTAAGTTGTCAACAAAGCACTGTACAAGCTAGTAGTGGCTTCACAATAGTGAAGATAGTTCTTACATCGCATGGATTTGTAAAAGTGAACCGATAATTTATTTGAGATTATTATCAACTATTTGGAAACCATTTTGAAATATTTTTAAACATCATGTATACAAAACAACGATGAAATTTGCTAAGATGACAATACGCCATGCGTCCGGGCCGAAATCATTCGTGATTGGTTTGAAAACTATTGCGAAATGTTATGGTAGATGCTAGAAATGCTGCTAAATGCTAGAAACATGACTAAATGTTTCTTCAGGGAATTTTCGACGGCTTGTCGAGGCAATGACACCTCGATATACTGCACTTTGCAAGTCAAAGAAGATTCCACGCGATATTAAGAGGTATACAATGACTTCTTGTATTTCAGTGTATTTATAAATTTTATCTTATGTTTCCTTTTTGTCATTTAACCGTGGTTCAAATCAAAACAATGAGATACGTCTCCAATAGCTCTCGAATAAGCTTTAGGGTTATGTAAATTCAAAAACAAACTTTGTGTCTTAGAAATATTTATTAATTTTCTTCCATTGTATACGTTTATTAATATTTCCAGTGCTATTCTTTTTATCTAACATATTTTATTCTATTATTTCTGGCAGAACCCAATAAATAATATTTTGTTGTACAATTGGGTACAACAAAGATCAGATGAAGAAGCATTGCTCTAGTCTTAACTTTTCTCTTTCGTTTACCTCCTAAAGCTCCGATTCTTACAAAATTCAAAAGCTTTTTCTTATAACATGCATTTGTACCGTTATTATTTCGTATACGGTATAATTTTTTCCCTACGATTTCAACTCTCTGCTACTTTCAGTTTTCAAATTACTATAGTTATGAAGTTAAATTGCATAAATTTTTACAAAAATTAATTATTTTAATCATGAATGAAGTTGTAAAATTATTGCATTGTCTTTGAAAATTACATTTATTACATGCATTACTTAAAGTCATCGCTTAATTTGCCATTTTTAGTTTAATATTTGAGACAGAAAGCCACAATTTTGTTCAATGATCAACCAGTTTCGACTTTTATTACGACTTGTAACAGACAAATCTAACCTTAACCTATCTAACCTTGAAGTTAATGGATCTGGAAATTATATTAATTTCCAGATCCATTTGTTTATAGAATTGCTACTATAACGCGATTTCTAGAGAGGTTAAAGGCTTGGAAAGGGGTGGGATAGAGCGTCTATCACAGAATATGTAACAAATTTTTTAAAAAAATAACGCTTTTCTGTATATTATTATCTATACGCTTAACTATATTGAAACGTTGGAATCTTTTTTTTTTTTTGCTGAATATTCTATTACAATTTTAAGAAATTCTGGAGTAAACTAAAATATTCTGAAAATCTTTGGACCAGTGAAGGATTAATATTGCATGATCTAGTGATTGCCTATTAACATCGCACTGAGGAGCAACACGAGGACTGATGGCGACGGACCTCATAATTTCGAACCGTGATCCAATGACGTGGACGATACAAGTGTTGGCTCCTCTCTCTGCAAACTTCAACATCACGTTAATGGGAGGCCTTGGAGTTTCGACAGATTTAACGAGCATCAGCCCCGCTACACGGCTATTGGACTCGAACTCACGACCCGACGAAAACAACGCCGGCCATGAGCTCATGAGCTTGGCAACTCTGTTAACGAAGCCACAATATGGTACTGAAGCTATTCAAAAATGTGGAGAAATCGAAACATGTAAGTTAAAGTTGATGGATTGTAGCCTCTTCATGTCTCATGTATTTTATTCGATGATAACCACTGAAGCGTTGTGAATCGTCGAACAAAAGGCAAGCCAGATATAAATAGGGCAAGAAATACGTATGGGTAACAAAATTATTAATGTTTTTCAAAGCAGTTCGAGCCGTAATGTCGAATTGAGTCGAAAAAAAAAGTATCGGCAACGAATAGTTAATGAAGATGAGTTTCCCTCTTGAAGGTTCTCCTGTACATTTCGTGATGAAGTGTTTCAATAGTGCAGAGTAACACATACCTCCAGGGTCAAGGAAAGTCAAAGGCTGTACCGCTCAACTTGGTGCACGAAGCAGTAGGTGTGAAATGTTGGCGAGTGGCCATCATTCGAGTAACTTAATTACAGGGAAAAAAAGAGCAGATGGCGTAATTCAGACCCTATGGCAGTCTGATGGCGTCGCCGTACCATCGAACACACAGTCAACGACATTTTGATAGTATTTGTTTGCTTCCAATCGATGCAATATCAACCATCCTAAATGTGAACATCTGATAGAAGTATCCGATGTTTACGTTTTATATTTTAAGAGTAAATCTCTACACTTGGATGCGTAATTGCTTACTATTGGATGAAGGCCTTTCTAGGGACGCCTTTCAGCTATGTCGTAGCTGAAAGGAGTTCGTCCTTTGTTGCTGAAAAGAAAATAATCATACATCCTGTGATGGTGGGCTATTCTCGATTTTCTCTACACTAACCTAGGGAACGTTTTATCAATTTGAATTGAATACTATTACAGTTCCTCGAAAGAAGTGAAATGAATTGAATAAGAGTGAAATAATGAGTGAAGTCCGTCATAAGTCGAAGTCCGTTATACTGTAATCCGAAAGATTCACCTTGTCCAATTTTGTTGAAAACAATTTTTTTTGATAACATATAATTTACTTATAACTTATTAATTACATAAATATTAACTTTTACACATACATAGGTATATATATATATATATATATATCTGTGCGTGTGTGTGTGAGAGAGAGAGAGAGAGAGAGGACGTGTATTCCGTTGATTAGTGAAGTAGCATCTTTGCCCCATCCAGCAATTTTTCGCAGGTAGCAATGAACACGTTGTGATTTTTCCAAATATTGAAAACCGTAATTTTGATGAAATAATTGTTTGCAAAATCGCGCATTTATTGAATAAATCTTGTACACTTTCGATTATCTTTATTTTATCTTCAACTGAAAATTGTTTCCTTTTTACGGAATTCGCCATTTTTACCAATTTAATTCGGCATACTACTGAGATGGCAAAATGTCAAAGCATTCAAATGGATATGAAAACAGCAGCGGGAGATAAAGAGAGGGACATCAGATGTCACCTCCATGTTTCTTTTTACTTTTGCTCTGATTTTTCACGGGGAGTTTTGAAGATCGGGGTCCGCGCAGTGGATTCTTAGAAATGGTAAAAAGAGCGGGCGATAAGGAATTTTGTTTATCGAATAATGGGCCTACTTTAGTTGATTTGTAGAAAAGGCCCGGGGTAGGGATAATGGAATTTGAGGAGGAAGTTTAAGAATGCGGTCATTGCGAAAATCATACCGAGTATGTGTAAAATCAGCTTTGTAAATGTGAAAGGAAAATCCGTGGAAGGAAAATTTCAATTCTCTATAGGTGGATTTTTATTTTCTCAGGAGTTCTCTTTAAGCGGTTAAATTATATTAGTTAAATAGGTGTTCAATTGAAACCGGTGAAAATGCTCACTTTATCCCAGTTTCACAATAGCGAGGTTCAACAGTACCAATTTTATATATATATTTTAAAAAATATATCGTTCAATAAGCTTCGATTATTGGCTCCCATCGGCATCGGTATCGCCCGGGTGTGGAAAAGATCTAAGGTCCAATACAAGTTTAGATGACAATGAGGAGCAACTCCTTTTTATACCAAGTCAAATTAAAATAGAAATTAAATAATAGGATATTAAGCGTATTGAAAATGCAAAATTAAATCCGGCTTTATGGGTTGCATCAAAGAAGTTTTTCACTGTATTTCCATGATCATATTTAACCAAAAGAGAATTTAATGTAACGGATGGGTATAAAATAACGAGAGGTGCTCACAGGCCCCTATAATGCTTAATGTTCTGAGCGAAATAGAACAATATTTTGCGTACATGCACAGCAGAGTGCACGAATTCGATTTCAAACAAAGAAATAATAATCGGTACCAAAATCAGTCAAAAGTGGCACCTGTTTTGAATAATGAAACCGTTTATTGAATCCTTCTTTAAGATTGTTGCCAGTATCAACGTAAATATTGAAGCGGACAATTTTTCAAATATCGAACTAAATATATTCGAATCCTTCATGTTGTGTTACAACCCAAGCTCTCAAATTACAAATGCCCTTCAATTGTTCTCAGTTTTTCTTCACACTAAGCGTCGCCTCATTACCTCAGGGTCACCTTAATTTTTAAACGAAGTTTATCTAATCAACTCAAATTCAGAATGTTACATCAACTGTAAATATCATAAACCAAATCAGAAGAAATAAGCGGATCAAAGGTGTGATTAATACTAGAATAAGGAGAGGAAACAATTTTAAGCAAAAAAAGGTTTATTGCGTTCCTTGTAATCTGATAAGGTAATAATAATTCGTCCCCATTCCAATTAAATGTTATTTATGAAATTTAAAATCGATCTCTGATAGGCACAATTTTTCTTTAAATGTCTTATTATTGATACGGAACGTCTTTCTGATTTAGAATGTTTGAAGAATAAACTTTAAGATTAGCTGCTTTTAATAATTGTAAAAAGGCCCATAATAATCGTATAGTGGGAGAAAAAAAGCTGCGATCAAAGAGATGAGAAAGAAAGAATTGATTGACAAAGTTACTCAAAGAGAAGATATTCATTTGGGGCAAAGTTTTTAGTTCATTGAGTTTAAACAATAGATCTTACTGATTCAAAATTTAGCTGGAGAACTCACATACCTTTAGACGAGAGATATGATGGAGTAGTATCTACAAGAATAATTGTGGATTTCTTTCCTGATGTTACATCGAGTAATGATTTTTTGGTTAAAGCATAGTGTGTGTCGCGAAGAAATTTAATGAGTGTCTGATAAAATCGAGTAACTGTCAATGATGTGTGTTAGAGAAAATTGTAGAGTATCGAGTTTCCAATCTTGACGAGAAACCTCATTTAATTGAGTCATCTGGTAGGGGTGAAGGATAACCACAAAGAGAAATAAATCAACCTTTCCTCCCGAATGAATCAGTGACATTCCTGAGAATGAGGTGTACATTGGCCCTCTGCGGGTCTTTCAATTGTGAATAAAATTAGTTTAAGAAGGACCATCCTAAATTAAGAATCACTGCTCCATGATAGTGGGCACCTCGCGTCACTATTATGTACATGATGTAAAAACCTCAGTAGGTTGAATTAATTGGGATCAAACCTAATTTAGGTTATCGAAAATACTATGAATGGGAAAACTGAATTAAAATTAAAATATTCGTGCGGTAAATTATCTTTATATATTGAACAAATCGAGATTGAATTCTACTTACAGAAGATAAAAACGTCAACTTGTGAACAATAGAACTGGGTTTTAAGTTATTTTATTCCGATTTCCATTTAGATGATGTAGCACCATATGCCATTTGTCTCTCTTGATAAGAGGTGTAACTAAGGTTTTATTGACTTTGTGCATAGAGAATATTTGCAAAGTCCCTCTTCTATATTTCTTTCATACATTCATAGTGGTTAGAAAATTTCAGTAAAGGAAATAATTTTTCATAATATGCGGATAAAACAAATAAATGTTAAGGAAATTTGCAGGGTGCTTCTGAAAAAAAAAATTTTTTAAAAAAAAAAGAAAGAAAAGAAAAAAGAAAAATTTTCTGTAGAAAGCGATACAGGTTATCCGAACGATCGGATAGACTCTTATCAAGGTTCTACTGCAAATTTCATTTTTTTTTTTTTTCATTTCTATTCGGTGTTGACAGCAGAAGTATTGCTTTAACGAAATACACAGATACACCTCCTATGCGGCGGTACTTTTGTAACGAGATTTCGTTTCGACGTGAGACAGATAACATGTATTTTTTTTCCTGTAGCGCGTTTTTCACTACATCGTGGTTCAGATAATGCTTAACTTTTTTTCTAGAATTTTTTTTTCTGCGACCAATGTCTTCTGGAAGCTTATAACCCGCGTGGTGACTGAGAATGACAGAATAGTCCCACTGTTGCTCATGCATGTCCTAAGAGGCGATTAAAATGGGTACCCAGCGTCTGGGGGTATAGCCGGGCACCCTGCCCCTGGGAATTATATCGGGGACCTCAGGGCTTACTTTCTTTACGAAAATACGGGCTTCATGACCCCGAGGCACCGCAGTGATTTTTTTCCTTCTCATGGGCAGTACTATCTTTGATAAACATGGGTGACGTCTCACTGGGATACCCTAGCGATCCGTCTCTATTTTTCTACCCTCCTTCTGATCAACCGATTTTTATCTTTTTTCAGTTCTTTCACACACGCCTAGATCACAGCTTTTTAGTGCAGCATGGCTTCACTTGGCTATTGTGCCATCAAAATACTATCACTCACTCGTTTTCTTTTCAATTTGTCAACCAAGGAGTATTGTTTTAGTTGGAACACTTTTGGCGTACCAGATCACTTTTCAATTATTTATCGTCTGCTTTAATTTTAATCACATTTATTTTAAATATATTCAATTTAAAAATTTATCGTTTGCTTTAATTTTAATATCGGAAAAGTTTACTAATGTCCCTTTCTCGATGTTTCGTCGTTTACTTTAATTCTTATATTTAATTGAGTAATTTAATAATAATTATAAGAAAAGCGCACCTTGGGTGGCGTAATCTGTTCTTAGCAAAACTTTACATAGAACTTTTAAATTTTCATTTTTTCTCACGTCTAGATAACAGCTGTACCTTGTTTTTGTTCAGCTTGACCATATCTAGGAGGCTTTTGCACCGTAGCAATATTATCATACTGTGTATCTGGAAGCTGATTTTTATGATAACCTTTTTTTAACCCAAGATAACTAAACATTCTTCGAATCGACTACCGACTCCTACCACTTTTGTGAATTCGAGATATTTCCGTTGCGCTCACATCATTTCATCCGCAGTACCTTCACAAATAGTAAACATGTTATTCGAAGGTGATAAGCACAATTGTATATTTGCTACTTTTCGAGATTTGATGTACGATTCAGCAACTTTAAAACATTCCATCAAAATAAATATTGGAGATATTTTGCCTTCAGAGATGACTAACAAACGCAGAATTTGTACTTTCTGTCCAACTAAGAAACACTGTTCGACAAAGCACGTGCTCAACAACTGCAACAAGTCTGTTTGTGGAGGGCACACTTGTAACATCTGTGCCAAGAGTGCGCACTCTAAATTTTTTCGCTACTTTTCTACTTTTTATAGAAATATTCTAATACTTCTCTTTAGTTTCGCTGATTTTTTTGAAATGAATAAAAGAAATACAAAAACATATTTATTTTTAATTCGTAGTCTATGAGAGTGTAATGATTAATCACAGAGCAACGCTGATTTAAGTATAGTTATCGAGGGTTCAGTAAATGAAGGATTTTATAATCCTAACCAAGATGACTATGTCTATGAAGTACAAGCTTATGAATTCGATAAAATAATAATTAGTGACTTCCAATAATGAATTATTTAGGATGAAATAAATGAAGCTGATTTGATTGCACAAGTAACCAAAATATTTCCAAGTAATTGTTTCTTAGAATAGGGGTGGGCCTAGGGAGACACTTTGAGGAAGCAAAGACTAGTGGCAGGCCCCATCTTTTAAAATGATTGCATTCATTTGTTAACTTTGCATTTCAGAAAAAAGTATAAATTGTATCATACAAGTCAATAAATATAAATTAAATAAAATAGTTGTAGTTCAATTAACTTTTTGTGCTAATTTCATATAATCTATAGCTGCAAGCACATTTAATTTTAGAATCAGTTTAATGAGACAAACGTACCCAATCACACTTTAATTTTTTTTTAAAAAAAATCTGGAGTGAGATAGCAAATTTATATTCTAACCACAACCTGTAAGTTATTGTATGTTCAAGAGTATCTACAAATTTATTTTCAAACAAGAAAAATCTTGCTCAATAATATATGCAGACCCGAAAATAGAGAATATTTTCCCAGCAAATTTCTTTATACATGTAAATTTTTCAGCCAACGAAATTTGTAAAAGTCAACTAATCTCACAACATTAAATATTTCTTTGACAATGTGATCCGACTACGTGTCAAAAGTTCTAGCTGCAGCTACTGTGTCAATATCAGCAGGCATGCATTTTATTATTGTTATTGTATTAGTGCAATATCAGCAAATTTATTCTTCAAATTCAAAAGTGAATTAAATATACACAGGAAAATAAAAGTGTTTATCCTTCAGTAAAACTTAACTCATCCACATCCTGTCACAGATATATTAAAACAGTTGTAAGTTGCACGAATCGTTTAGAAATGGGTTGGATTTCTGTTGTTGGAAAAGAGTGATACCAGCTTTTTTTTTAAAAAAAAGAGTACACAGCACTCTATGAGCTACGTCTTTAAATTAGATGTTAATAAGAAACAGGTTTTTTTTTATTTAATATATTTAAACACGCATAAAATACACATTTCAGGGGGAAAAAAGAACTTCATGTTAACTAACAATTATTTAATGTTAATTTTTTTTTCAGAATATTTCAATATTTTAAAAGTCCCTTTACTTCTACTATTTTTAAATATTTTAAGCAATTTTTTCCTTTGTTTCTTAGTAGCGTTCCTCACAATTCCTTCGTACCTTATTAATTCCCTTATTTATAACTTTGAAACTTTTTTCTGTCAGGCACGAGGTAAACAATAAAAAAAAAGTCATATTCAATTTTGAGTTTTTTTTTAAGAAAAATAATTTTTCTTTAAAATCTTTATTTCAAGCAAAGAATTATCAAACGTATTATACAAAACAACCATCAATTTTTTTTTTCTTCAAAACTTTATATTGAAGGGAAGGGGAATCGAAATTGTCTTCGCTAAGTTCATTGGAAAGTCTTTGCAAAGTGTTATCCTTTTTTTTTCCTGTTAAGTTTCCGAAAAAGTAAAATTATTCAAAATAATATAAGTTAGTGTAAAGTAAGCGTACTTCCAATCCCCAGACTTCGAAGAAGCAATTATTATCAGGAAAGAAAAATAGCTCCTTCAAATTCCTAATGCATTTTGTACCAAAATGTCGCGAATGTTAGCAACAAAAAGAATAAAAACAGACGATTCAATTATTAATTTAAATATTAAAATAAGAGCAAGCGATAAATGATTAAAACAGATAGTAATATTCTGTTTGTATATAAAAAATAACACAAAAGATAAAATATTAAATTAAATATATCTTAGCAATTTATATACCTAGCAAACTGCATACAGTGAATTATGATATCAATCTTTTGAACCTAACACCCATGTATCATTCGTTTTATACCCACGCACTTTTCGACGCCATTTTTTTTTCAAAACAAAAATACGTCATAGCACATGTTAAAAAAAAATCTTAGCATTTTAAACGAATGACCGTAATGATAAATAAAAGAAGCAGCGGCTTAAGTTTTGAAGGTCAATGAAGTGATTTGGCACAGTGTTAAAGAAAATTTCAATAAATAATGTAGAAATAAGTATGAAATTTTCCGCATATTTTTAGAAAATACATACAATTAAAATAAGATAATATTTTTTTCTCTCGATATTTTTATGGTACAGTGTGCCTTTGATAATCAACGGGAAGTTAATCTCATGGAACCGTACTTGTGGAAATGTTTCTCATTCCTCTCTTGTCTCTACAGGTGAAGGTGAGCAGCGACCCCACCGACCCCACGGTGGTGTCTTGGTGGCGTTGCGGCGAGTCTCTCCGTCCCTTGCCCGGACATCGAGAGATGATCTCGCACGAGGACGGTTGGCACGAGCTCATCCTTAGCAATGTCACAGAAGAGGACGAGGGCGAGTACGAGTGCAGGGCCGAGAACCACAGGGGGCACAATTCTTCCTTCGGATCACTCTTCTACTACCAAGAAGGTAAGGGGTTTTCATGCAGTATCAAAATGCATAAATAAAATCGATAAAAATGTGTACAAAAATACTATAATATTGTCCGGCAGTCCCAAAATGTGCTCCACAGAATATTACAAAAACTTCTATAATTACTTTTCCGTTTTCTACTTAAGGTGGTAAGATGCAACATCTAAAGGAGCTGATATAAACCTACAACTGAAATAAATAATTAAATTTTTTCATTACTTGTGGCGATCTGTTTTCTAATTAATGCGGTAAAATGTGAAGGGGTATCCAAGATGTAGATTTTTTTTAAAAAAATCTAGATCAGGGGTCTGCAAAGTGGTCTATATAGTATAATTATGGGATCAATCCGATCTAGGGGGTCAATGAATGAATACCAGTGCTAATTCAATTTCAAATTTATTGATTGTAACGCAGTGTGTACAATTTTCGTTTGTAATTACAATACAGTAAGTAAAGTTTTAATAACAGATTGTAATTTGTCTAATTTCTCATACCAGTATAATTTTTTAAAATAAGTATTTATCTTTTTTACCGTTTTAAGTATGCGTGTTTCGCTACGTGTTACTCATTCTCAGACTTGAGAGAAATTATTCTTGCTCCGTTTTGGTGCAAAATGACCCACGTTGTCTACATCGCATCATCGCTTTGTCACCTACTCCTTTTGCATAATGGCTTCGATTCTACAGAACGGCGACTTCAACGCATGCGTTGTTCTTTATAAACAGCACTTTTAAACCAGTGCTTCTTTTTTTCGTGGAAGTAGATTATTTTAGCTGTATAATAATTGTTTTATTAGGATTCTACTAATACCACAAAGTCAGCGTCGATTTCTGAACAAAAATACCGACAATATACAGTGGATTATTTAAAATTTGATTTTATACTTCCACCAATGAACTAAAGAAAACCGTACCTTGAAGGGATGCGTTCGGATAAAAAGAATAAAATTTTGATCATTTTAAAAAAACTTAATGAAGTATATGCAACAAGACTAATCTTAAAACAATTTACCAAAACGTCAGCTGAAATTGATAATGTATTAAGCGGGTTAATATGTTCGTTCAATAATTCTCTCAATAGTGCAAAAAAGGGAAAACTTAATTCAATAGCAGATGTAATTATAACTGTTATTAAAGATGTTATTGAAACTGTAATTAAAAAAAAAAAAAGATTCTACCACCGTTTTCAGAAGCCTACAATTGAGTGCGAATCGATGAAATGAGCGAAGATGTGAAAAATATTGTGGTTTCGGAACTAAGAAATCGCAATTTTTTTCGATTCAATTTGATGAATCCACTTTTGAAAGGTCTCTTCTTAAGGCTTATGAAAGACATTTTTGTAAAATAAAATGTCAGATTATTCACAAATTTTTATTTACTAAATATCTTGAAAATGACAGAAAAGGAAAGACAAAATATCAAAGCTTAAAAGAATACTTGACCAGGTATGAAATTTCTGTAAATAGTATAACTGCATTAGCAATAGACGGGGTGTCTACTATGGTAGGTCGCTACCGAGGTTTTGCAACTTAACTTAAGGAAAAAGTACCTGTGTGTGTTGTGGTATAGATATCATTCATTGTGTTTTACACAGAACTCATCTAGTAGCTAATATATCTCAATAACGATCTTCATAATACACTACAGTTGTGTATTAAATCAATTGATAAAATTAGAGCACAACTTCTTAAATCGCGACTGTTTGCTAAACTTTACGAGAAAAATGATGAACTATCAAACCAATTATTATTACACACCGAAATAAGATAATTGTCATGAGGTGCTTATTTACATAAACTTGTTGAATTGCTTAAACAGTTACAGAATTTTTTATTGAATTTAATCCAGCTTTAAGTGACTAAATGAAAAAAATAATCAGAATATTTCTTATTTGGCCGAAGTATTTTCAAAGTCAATGATATTCAAACACGTCACCAAGGAAAAGATATAACATTAATTCAAGCACGAGCAATTATTTTAAGCTTTTAAGATAGATTAAACTTGTTGAAGTGTTCATTGTTATGTAAAGATTTTTTTCCAATGCATTTCAAATTTACGACAGTTGGATAAAACCGATGTAGAGTTGGAAATACATACAAATCATCTCCAAAAATTAAGCGATGATTTTAAATTATGCTTCCTCCCGTTGACGTGGTGTGGAAGTTAGAAGAGGGGGTTGTCAGCTCAGGTGCCGTCCTCGTCACGTGACCGAGGTTCAAAATTACGAGGTCCGTCGCCAATAGCCTTCGTGTCACTTCTAGTGAGACGTTAACAAAAACTAAACCGAACTTTAAATTACGCTTTGGAGATATTGAAAATATGGATATCCCAAAATGGACTACCGCTCCACTTTCTGCTCGAGTTGAAAACATCGACAGTCATTTACAAGATGAAGTCATTGAATCATTAGTTGACCTTGAAGCAAAGATGCTTTTTAATAATTTAACTGTGAGCCAATTTTGCACGAATATAAATATTACGCAAATATATCGAGAAAACTTGTAATACGGCATTTCCCTTTTTAATTGCATTCCCAAGCTCACGTATGGTTGAATCTGGCTTCAGTCATGTTAATTCTATTTTAACAAAGAAGAGGCATAAATGGAATATGGAGATCCGAGGCAAAGTAAGGCTGAAAGCAACAATTTTGAATCTAATTTTGAATCTAATCTAGCTAAGAGTCATCAAGCACATCCTTCTCAATGATTTATGTAAAAATTTGATTTTGTTAGAATAAAATGAATCCTTTAAGAAACAATCCCCCCCCCCCCCCGCCTTTTCTATCATTTTTATATAGGGTTTTTTTAAGAGAATGATAAAAATTTTTGGGTAGATGATCAAAAAAGTTTGGTGTGCCCTGATCTAGATATATCTCGGTTATTTACTTAGTAATAAATAAACTTTACGAAATCCCGTCGTATAATTCACATCTTTTTTTTTATCAAAATAATAAAAAAAAAATTTCTTTTGTAACATTTATACATCCTATTGCGTTAAGAAGTTTTATAAATATTTGAATAACAAACCTATGTTTGCGTACAATTTTGAGACAACAGTTTACTTTTACAATGAAGAAAGCAACACAGTACAAATACGTATCGTAAAATAAATTAATAAAATAGATTTTAACCGCGGAGGGAAAAAAAAAGAAATGATAATGATATATAATTATATGTATTATTCGTGGGCATTTATAGCAACAGAATTTGTTTAACAAGCATTAAATAATATTGTACAAATTAAACATCAATTGATCTCAAAATTTTAGCAGCCAGAAATTTTTTTTGATTTTCTCTCTTTCTCTCTTCATCAAATAGTTCTAACATTTCTTACTTCATTTAAAATTACTTTGTTATTCTGAAAATGACATATAGTTTATTATTTCGGTTATTATCGCCCGTTTCGTTTCGTAATTATTATTATTTTCACTTTTAGGAGGAGGCACACTGACTGATATTACTTTAGAAGGGATGGCAGCAGAAGGTGAGTTGTATTAAATGATTCAATCTTTCTGTTACTTTTGATTTGATTGAATATTATACAATTAACTCTGTTCATTTTCAACATTTTAAGACTTATATACTATCTTTAATTTACATGGTCGGAGAAAATCCCCAACCAAACATTTTTAAATTCTTAAATGACAATGATTTAACTCCACCATATAATTTCACTTAAAACTACTCCTTTTATACTTTATTTATTGTTGCAATTTTAATATGTTTTACTTGATTTAATGAAATATTTTACCTTGTATTTGACACATTGTGTTCCAAGAGGACTCAGTGCCAGAAATTTTAACCAACTAATCAACCTATTATTTTGAAAAACTGAATTTTTTCTTGCCAGGACACAAAGAAAGTTAGATAGTTGAGATTACTAAAACAACACGCAGTAGGCTTCACTTTTAACAAATAAATGCAATTCAACGAATTTTTCCAAAATCACTTTTTTTTCTTCCTAATTTTAGAATATACTAATAGGACTATTGTTTTAACTGTAGAATTTTGGTTGTGTGCTTAAAGAAGACTAATTTGTTTTCTATGACTCTTGCATACGCCATCTTCCAAAAATTCATATTTTCTCCTCTTGGCATTTACTATATGTTTCCGCAGATAAGACGATCTTCAAACAAGACGAGGTATAAACTATATATATAGTTTTAGCAAATATCCGTCCTATAAAACAACCCCCAAACAATCAATTGTCCATGAATTTAGTTAAGATCAGCGATCATCATCCGGAACAAATTTTATTTTCTTACATCTGTCAGCATTGTCTATAGTAGCACGTGCCAAATCACGAATTCACGTGTACTTCTTGCAAGTTTATTGGCCGCGGTAGCCTAGTGGTCATGGATATTAACTCGCGGCAAGGGTGTGGTTTCGTAGAGTCATGGGTCCGAATCCTAATGCTATTAAGGACCAATTATACAGCAGGGCTGATGCACTTTAAATCTGTTCCAAGTTCTCTCAGTGGCGTTGTGTAGAAGTTTGGAGAGGGCTCAGGTGCCATTCTCGTCATTTGACCAAAGACTCAAAATGGTCAGGTCCGTCGATAATAGCTCTCATGTTACTCTTAAGTGCGACGTTAATTAACAACCAATGTCAATCTAAACAATTTATTTTCTTGCATCTGGCAGCACTGTTTATAGAATCACGAGTTCATGTGTACTTGTAATAAGTACCTTTATAACAAATGTGTGATTTGTTGTGTTTTATAATAGTTTTAAATTACTTAAATTTCAATCTAATTTTCTTTGTATCTGTCCTATAAGTCGAACCCGGATTTTGGGAATGTTTTTTTTTATGATTCTACCGCTGTCTTAACCAAGGCCGGCCTTCTGGGGGAGTGTGGTGGAGGCTGTTCACCTGGTTCTCTTTCTCATGAAAACTTGACAATATTCCTATCGTTGTCAATTGACGTAAAGTTCATTTTATCGTAAATATTATTATAGTAGATCTATGAATTTCGACAATCTTCTCACCCTCTCTCGAACTAATTCTCGATGATGCGAATATTTAGTTTTTATTACTTGATTCGGGGAACTCTCGAGTATCCCTACCTAGGTTGAACTTTTTATTCAAGCATGTGTGCAGAATACTTAAATGTACTTGCTATATTAAGGATCAAAAAAAGAAATTGCAAAAATGTAATTTTTTTAAGTAAGTAATGTATTAGCAAAAAAGAAAAAAAAAATCACGCATTAAATAAACATGTATTAGTATTACATGTTCGTGTTTGTAATTTTTTTTTACTTTACAAAAAATTTAGGACTCCAAATGGTTTCTGGCATCCACACTCCTTTATAGAAAAGGTCGACTCTGCTCTTAACTGCGGAAATATACGGCAATTGGTTTGGACCGTTCCTTTAAGACCGGATTTCGATTAAATAAGCAAACCTCGAGGAAGCAGCGAAATGCAAAACAAATTTCGAGGCAATCTATTAAAATAAAATGAAGGTGAAGAAATGGGAGATCTTTATCTTTTGTATTAAGCATGAAACACTTCACGGGAACTAGAACGTAATCCTTACTAAAAATATTTTATTGGAACCGAGTCGTTTCGCCTTTTAACGTATATCATAAAGAAATGTTTCGGGTGTTAGCGTATACAGATTACCTCTCCTCGCTGCGCCTTCGAAGTCAACAAACTGTGAATGTTTGTGGAATATATATTCTCAGCCTTTCCACGAATAACTCTCCCTTTTTGCTGGGCAAAACTGCGTTTTGTGGTTGGGTGACACGGGAAAGTGCAAGAAGAAAAAAAAGATGATGCTCTCTCTCTTTCGCGTAAAAAAAAGTCTTCTTCGGAACGATACTGAAGCGAGAGAACCCTCAGAGAGAGTGAGTCGTACCGAAATAGAAAGTGGCGCAAGTGGAAAGAAAAAGGTTTTACCTTCTCTCCCGCACATTAAACGCTTCTCGTCGCTTTGTTTGGGTTTTTCTCATTAATACCGCAACGGAACACGTGAGTCGGCTGAGACGACCCTGTTCAAGGACTCGTGTCTTTTCGGTGAAAAGTAGAACCGCTCGGAGTTGGTTACTAGTTCATATTTGAAGGGGGGTGGGGATTCTTTTTAAGGTGACGGTTTATATACATTTTCAAAACACAATTTTCGGTCAAAGATATCAATTTTTTTTTTCATACTATCCATCTCTTATTAAAATTCAATCTTTTATCTTGAAAAAACTGTTTGAATTTTGTTCCTATCTTATTTAAAAGATGAGTTATACAGTTGTTTTAATATTACTTGATAATTAATTTTCTCTGACCGCAAAGGTTTCAAAAACGACATTTATCATCACCGGTATCTCAAAATGTTATGCATTAATGAACCTGAAATTATATATATATATATATATATATATATATACTTCAAGTATCTATACACATAGAATAGACCATTCTTCAGATTTTACGTCGAGTAGAAATTTTTTTTATATTGCAATAAAGTGAAAATTACAATGACTTTTATAAAAAATTTCTGGGTTCAGAACTCGAACTAGCATAGCTTCCTACGTAAGAGCTATATCATCAAAATAATAGTCGATTCCCTAGACAAGGTATTATCCAATTTACAAAATGTCGATATATTTATTTTTTCTTTTGAGTTATCATGTTTTGCCATAAGTCTTAATTTTTGTTTATATTCGTATAAAATGCCTGTTTGACAGTAAAAATAAGCTTTTCTTGGGTGTTTTTCTAACTTTGTTCCCTGATAAGGTCATAAAATAAGCATTTGTAGAACAAAATTTTGGATGTCTCAAAAAAAAAATTTTCTTAGAAGGTGTACTGTTACGTTAATGACTAAATCAAGCTTTTATTTTAAGATGTACTCAAAGGTTAATTATATATATAATATTAATACATACAAGTCTGAGTTATTTTGTCCGGAAATATTACTCTAGACTGAAGGTTTTTAGTACATTTTTGTTACGATTGTCTTAAGATTACTTTGAAGATATTTATTTTAACAATATTTTTATTATGAGCTTTGAACTGTGTGTGTATGTTCTTACCATAGTTAAGGAGCTATTTAAATGTACTGTTAATTATTATTTAATGTGAAATTATTGAAAAAAACCACGTTTTAAATTTAAAAAAATGTTCCGCACAACAAAACATCCTTTTCATTACTGGTCTTCTGGATCTTCTTCATCTAAATCTGATTCGGATAACTCTGACAAAAAATCGCTTCCGCCAAATCTGATCAAAATTTGATAAATCTGAAAATCCCTCAAGAGACATCGTAAAACACAATAAATACGGCTACCGAACGCTCAGATTTGAGATAGTTCAGATTCTAGATCTTTTCCTGTACTTACTTCAGTTTAGTGTTGCCATCTATAACTTTTTTGAAAATAAAAGGTTCCTAGATAATATCTGAAAATACTGCGAACGACGAATACAGTCAGTACTTTTACAGCTCAGAGAATTAAAAGTGTTCTCGAGAGACTCGGTTTCAGTATGCTCCGCTGAAAACGGCAACCTTAGAGACGCTGGAGCTTAGGTTTCAAAGTGTTAATCATAAAATAATAAATAATCTATAAAACATTGAGGTGCTTAACTAAAATACCCTGGTAATTATCAATAAAATAAGTACCATGGTTATTTACTCATATACGATTTCAAAAGAAATGTTATGCTTCGTTGTATATTATTTTGTATTAAAAAATATTTTTATACCTTTTGGACTATATTTGAATAAAATCTTAAAAAGGCTTTCTAGCTTAGAATGATTTAATTCTTATTAGTTTTGGAAATTTAAGATTTAAAAAAATAATTGAGTGAACTATGCGAGTTTTCAAAATTTCAACTCAATTGGCCACTTGGCCACTGTTAAGTGCACGGCCCCCCCCCCCCTATATCTGTCACTGTTTGAGTGTACCATAGTATTGTATTGTTATCGGTGTTGTATGTGTATGCAAAATTTCCGCTCGATCAAATGATAGGAAGGGAGTTAAAATTCGAGTACAAATTTTGAAATGGGAAGACATATTTTTTTTACATACGTGCATATGGACAGAGCAAGTGAAAGAAAAGCTCGTAAAAAACCCTAGAAGGAGGAAAAACCAAAGCGAGATTCAACACAAGCGCCATATATTTGTTTGACAATAAAAGGAATAAAGACTTTGTGGTTAAATGAAATAAATAAGAATTTTTAATCTACCATAAGGAAAATAAGCGATAAAGAATAAATTTTAATGTTACAATTGATAAGAATTACCGTTAAATAAATTAAAATATTTAAAACCATTTTTAAGTCTGGATAACATTATAAAAAACTTTTATCTTTGCAATAACAGTTTTAAAGCCGACAAAAAAAATTAATTAACTTTACATTGAATAATTAACATTTTAAAAAATTTCCGTTCCTTATTAATTGACGCTTTTGCACATTAATAGGCTCAATATAGATTATAACAAAAGCCCTATTTTACTTGTTTCAACAAAGTCCTAAATGCCTTTTTAATCTGACTAATTTAAGCTGGAAAACAAAAATTTCTGAATTTCGATCAATTTAATTTTGGGCGGAGCTCATCATCATTTGCTGATTTTCAACTTCTTCGCTATTATTTAATGTGCCCATTTCTCTTAAAAATGAATATTTGGAATATTTTCGTCAGAGTTAAAATCATTTTAAAGCGACTGCTGTTCCTTCTTACTCAATGTTGAATAAAAAAAAATTAAGAAATATTTTCAAGCAAATTCAAAGTAATATTACAAACTTAACAATCATAGCAAAAGAAAATAAATCGACTCAGATTTCCTGTCTAGAGTTCATTTACGAAAGCCGAGACATCCGCTCGTGAATGATTCAACTCCGCAAAGAGACCTGTCCAAGACCAGTTTCATGTGCTCATAGATAACTGTCTGGAAAAAAAAAAAGAATACCGTCTGTAAATCTGTCCCGGGAAACGGTCTGGAACTTGGGATTTAGTTTTAGATTAACGTCGTATTAGAAGCAACACGATAGCTATTGGCGACGGACCTCGTAATTTTGAACCTCGGTCAAGTGACGAGGACGATACCTGAGCTGGCACCCCCTCTCCAAACTTCCACACCACGCCAATGAGAGGATTTTGAGCCTCGACAGATTTAAAGTGCATCAGCTCCGGCTACACTGCAGTTCCTCAGCGGCCAAGGATCGAACCCGAGACTGAACGAAAACCGCCGGCCACGAATCCGAAACCATGACCACTAGGCTTCCACGGCCACGTGGGAAGGGAAGGGAGTGTCTTTTATAAAGATGCACCCAACCTCTCTTCGTCAACAAACACTGAGCCAGAGGCACGTTTCCTGAGAAAACGAAGACTTTTCTATTTTTGTCGTAGGAATTAGCTGAGACGGAATCTTTTTTTTTTTCTTTCTTGATGATGAAAAAAAAAATTTTAAACTGAAGAAGGAAAAAAAAAAAAATTTAAAACATTTTAGTACATGCACTTAATATAATAATTAGAATTATTATTCTGACATATTTCAATATAGATATAAAAAAAAGAACTTGGAGGGTGTATATGTCCCTTTACAACCCCTTCCCTTTTCCGGATACTCCACTGAGTCTAATAATTCTTTTAGCTCATATAATAAAATAAGCCTTTAAATTTTAAATTCCTTTTGCTTTGATGGTTGTGAAACTAAAAGATCGGCATCAAACTGGGACAAGCCTCGTACACAGATAAGGCATAGATATTTTTACACCCTCTCGTGGATGCCTCTTCAGATACTTGAAACGGCTGCAAGTCCTCTCGACGACTGACAGCTTTGGAGTCGAGGATGCGTAGTTGTCAAAGAAAAAAAAGGAACATCGCACAATAACTTTCGAAATTCTCAACGCATCTGCACTAAATTGCTATCGATGGCTCAAAAGGAGCTATGTGATGCTATACTCTAATTATTGAATTTAATTTGTAGTGTCTTCGCTCTCGTCTTTCGCCCCAATTAACCTTTTGGGATACCTTACTACATTATTCGAATTGAGAATCTTGCCTTGTGAAAGAACAGTGCCTTACATAAATCGGTATTGTTATAGTATTAATTCAAAATGATTCATCCGGTTTCAAAATTCCATATTTTCAAAAATAAATCATACAGAATAATAAGTATTGTATGAATACAAAGGAAAAACATGCAGGTTCTTTTTTTTTACAAACGTTCGATATAACTTCCTTCAGTTACACGTAAAATGTCAATTCGATATGTAAATTCCTGCCAAACACGTTGTAAAGGATTGTATAGCAGTAGAAATCCATTGTTTAAACTTACATACATTTGTCGGTAATGGTGGTGCATACGTATTACCTTTTACAAATCCCCAAAGGAAGAAATCGTATGGGACCTTATTAGATTACTTAAGAGGCCAGCTGTGTAACATCGAGTCATCTGGTCCACTGCGACTGATGCAATTGCTAATAGAAATTCGTGAAGCTATTTCGCAAAAGCTTTTAAAACAGCTTTCGTGAAATTGCTTCACGAAGAACACACGTGAACCATCTGTTGTTCACAATATAAAATTTCCATAGTTTTCCTTTGTGTTCGTGTATTACTTATCATTTTGCGTCATTTATTTTTGAAAACATGGAATTTTAAAATTGGATGAATCATTTTCAATAACACCGTATAAGAAGTGTAGTGAAGGATGCAGGGAGATTAGAGGTATTAAAGAGATCAGGTATAAGAGGAGATAGAGGAATTAGGAAGATGGTTGAGCACTCTATATAATGGCGAGGTGATAGTCTAAGAGTTGATACTTGACTTGGATCATGTTCTCAGAAATATATTGGAATTGGATCCAGTTGCACTGCGAGTAAGATAAGTTAAAATTATCAGTCGTCATACTTGGTTTGGCCCATTCTTTTGATGACTGTTCATAATTCAAATATGGGTGTACCACAGAACTTTGGTAGTCATGGTCACGAACTCGTGGCCGTCATTTGTTTCCATCGAGTCGTGGGTCTCAGTCCTAATTCCTGTAAACGGGAAAAGAGCTTAGTCTTGAAATCCTCAGTTCGAGTTCTGAAACTCCTCTGAGGAGTGGGACTGATGCACGTTAAATCTGTCGTCCTCCCATTGTCAGGCAGTTGGGGAGAGGAGTGCCAGCTCAAGTGTCGTCCTCGTCACTTGACCGAGGTTCAAAATGACTAGGTTCGTCGCTTATAATCCTCGTGTTGCTGCTAAGTGCGACGTTAATATGCAATCAAACAGTCAGTAATAATTCAAGTATGTGATTTTGCCCACGTTCTAATAGATGTTCTTAAACGTTTCTATACGTTTATCCGAAATTGCCACAGATTTAAATTTCAATATAATAATTATCTGCCAGCAAGTCGTTATCCTCTATCTTCCTTTCAATTCCCATTAATTCTATTTCCTTTATATATCACTGTATCTAAATCCCTTCATTTCACTTCTATCTTCATCTAATTTACCTAATCATGTTTTTCTCTGACTGGGAAGAAATCGTAATTCTATTTAGTTCAAACACAAACACGAACAAATTGATAAAAAATCCTCAAATGAAGAGAAAATCGTGAACAGACCAATGTTACAAGGTTTTGGTTGTGAGAGTTTAGTTATAGAAATATTGATGCTTAATGTAACAGGTACTTAAGTTCAAGACGTGACAGCAAGAGTTCGACAACTTGAGGTGAAATTAGATGATGGCTATATCATATTTAATAGATTCTAGAGATATTAAAGTCTCAAGAAATCCAAAACTTTCGCTTTTATTGTCAGAAAGTGATAGAGCACGACGCAATATTATCATAGAATCTTTTGCAAACAGCTGAAATGATCACGTTTTATAGCGTTATAAAAACTAATTATATCCATACGTGTTCGCCATAAAATGTGAATAAAAATTTTATAATCCCAACGAATTAATGTTTCTTTTCCATTATTTTAGGTTTGGAACCTTTCACTACTTTTTTTTATACGTAGTTCTTTTTATTCAATTCCTATCAAAAAAGAGTAATTTTTAGAAAAAGCATTTATCGCATAAAATACGTAGTTCCATAATACTCTTGAACGGATTTCTTTTTTAAAAAAAATTAGCATGGTTTTTCTAAATATGTGTCACGAACTCCATACATTTATGTCACCATTCTGCGCTAAAATCTTTGGCATTTTTTCCATCTTTCCAAGAAAAACAACCACGTTTGAGCCAATAAATACAACTTCTCATCTGTTCTGCCACAAAGATAAAGCGGTATCTGGTATCCATACGTTTCTCCTTCCTCCTCCAATTAGTGAATCGTTTGTGCGTCATCCTCAAATATTTCTTTGCGAAACGACGAAGAAAGAGAAAAGACATTAAGAGCTTTCGTTCTGAGGAAATAGAAAAGAAACGAGAAATATGATGTGTGGAAACGTATCGCTCTCTCCTGTGTGTCAATGAGACCTTCTTTGATTTTCGTCGCCACTTTTTTAACTTTAGGCACCGAGCCAAGTACGCCAAAGAGGCGAGCAAGCTCCTCTTTCTGGCAAACCGGATCACGGCCATTGACAGATGATATGTTTTGTGAATCACATTGCCGAAAGGGGGAAACAACCTCATTTGATCATCCGTATTTGCGTAGATTAAATTTATTTTATTATTCGATTGGACGAATGGGTTGAGCTCGGACAGTGCGTCGTAGAAGTATAGCGATTACAGAGCTGAGGGGATAGAGAAGTGCTGAAAATATTTCAGATATGTGCGTACCGTGAAAATATAAAGATTGATAATTTCGCTTTAAGTTTCTTATTCAGGAGTTTTAATCCAAACACACAACTTGCCTTCAATTGAATCAACCACAAATTATTTAACATGCTCAATCAGCTAAACAAAGATTATTTGATGACTTTGATACGCATTGGATTCATTAAGTTATTTAACATAAGATATTTTGATTTTACAGATTAAGGATGTACTTTATATGTTTTATTCGGACATTTCATTCTTATAATTTTGAGGAAAAATTTAAACTTTTACGGATTTGTTTGTTATTTTTAGGTAAAAAAAATTGGGGGGCGGAGGAATATTTGATATTTTTAAAATTATTAACATACATGGACAACAATAACGCATCGCATTTGTTCTACTGTGGCCGCGGTAGCCTAATGGTCATAACAGCGGACAAGTAGCTGGCGGCTTTCGTCGAATCGTAGGCTCGAGACTTGATACCACTAAAGACCCGCCATGCAGCCAAGGCTAATGCACGTTAAATCTCTCATGACCCAAAGTCCTCCCTTGGCGTGGTGTGGAAGTTACAAGAAGGAATCCCCACTTTCAGAAATCTACATGAAAACACTTCGATTGTTTCCAGTCCTGAGAATAACTTTCAACTGAATGCAGATAGTCATTATTTATGAATTATAAATTTGTTGATATGTAATATGGCTCTCGCCCCATTATTTATTAGGCCTTTATCGATCCTTTTTCCAATTTTTAAAAATTATTATTTTAAGAGTCTTGATCGTCATATATATCAATCTAAAACTGCAGGGAAAAAAAGGGGGAGGGGAAACCCTACAGTAACCTTTTTTTTAAATCCAAGATTGGATTGTTCGGCACATTCTATAATCCGGCATCAATCGAGAGGTTCGATATCGGTATTTTTCGTGTGGATTTGGTAGTGTGTTGACCTTGACCACGAGGTTCCGAGACAGCGCTGCTCGCATTTTCACCTCGTGTTTATCGTAACTGTTATCGTTCGGTACAACGTCTCTTGTTTTCTAGCGGGTTACATATCATATTTGCCCAATATTGCAATCGTGTTACGTGCAAGATACTGTAAAATAAAATTTCCTTGAAATCCAGAAAATATTCATCAATACGTATAAGCATGTGACTAGAGCAGTTCGTCACAACTTGTTTGTCACGGAAGGGGATATTATTTTAGTTGGATCACTTTTGGCGTACCAGATCATTTTCCAATTTTTTATCGTTTGCTTCAATTTTAATTACATTTAGCTTAAATGCATTTAATTTAATAATTTATCATTTGTTTTAATTTTAATTACATGCAGCTGATACAATATTCAATTTAATAATTTATCATTTCCTTTAATTTTAAAATCGGAAAAGTTTACTATTGTCCATTTCTCGTTTTTTCTTCTTGTACTTTAATTACTTTATATTTTATTGAGTAATGTAAAAATTATTTTAAAAATAGCGCACCTTGGGTGGCTAAATATGTTCTTTGTAAAACTTTGCATAGAACTTTTTTTTTTATTATTATTTTAACTAAAATTGTACTGTATTAATTTTTTTTTTGTGCTGCGTTTTTCATCAATACTTTTTAAAGTCATTTACGCTTTCCAGTTTTTCATCAATACGTGTAAGTGTTTTTAAATATTGAATAATTATAATGTTGTTAATGAATAATTATAATATTAATAATGATCAATAATTGATTTCAATTTTGTAGTTGCTGGAATGAAAGACGAAACACTTTGTCAGATATTTATGTCGTTTATAGAGGCTCACATAAACACATTTTCACACATTAAATACATGTTTTAATACTTTAATTTTTTATGCAGTGGTTAATCTTATCTACGTATTACCTATTTGAGTAGCGATCTAAATTGTTAATTATTCGAATATTAATGGTGTTCCAATGGGCCATAACGCTTATTTTCTTTGCTTTTGCAGGCGACGGTCGTCAGTCGGGGCTGCTCATTCTAATCGACGACGGATCCCAGACGGAAGAGGAAAGCCTCTCAGGTACGCCTTCCTTCATCGATTCACTTACAAACCGACATCTGTCATCGGTGTAAAAAAAAATCAAAATTTAAACGGTTATGACTTAGAGGAATCTCAGTGATGGTTATAGTCCAGTTTTTTTTTTTTTTTTTTTGTTACTTTAAATAAACACCGCTGTAGAACAACAGCTTTTAACTTTTTTTTTTTAAAAAAAGAAGAAAAATGAAATTAATTTTTCTAATTTCAATTTAACAAGTGCAAACGTTTTATTTAAAAATGATTTATTCGTGTTATAAAAAGTAGCGAGCTCATTCGATGTTGAAAGTCTTTCTGTTGGGCAGCCAATATCTTCCCAATCTATATCACAGACTCATCAAAAGGAATATTAAATAGTGTAAAGTATAAACGGGCTTCCAACTCTACAAAAACAATCATTGTCAAGAGAAGAAACAAGCTGCTTCAAATTCCTAATGATTTTTTTTTATTTTCACTAGCAAAACATGCGAAAGTACAAAAACGTTGCCATATTTTATTATTGCCACGAACCACCATATTTGTATTAATTTTATTTTATACTCATATTACACACACACTCTCACACACACTCTCTCTCTCTCACACACACACCTTCTTTACTTCAATTGTTACCGAAGAAAGGCATCAGTCCATAAATTTATGAGACGCCCTGTACAATATGGTAGTACAAAAAGTAAAGTAAACAAAATACACTTGGCAAAGTAAGAACCCAAACTATGATTGAGTATACATTAAAAACGGAAGAAAAAATTATGCATGTAAAAATATTCAATGACAAAAAGGAAACAAAAAAAACCCCCTGAAAATAATCTTCATTTTGCAGATAGATATTCAGCATTATTTTTTTCATTAGATATTAAGCGCAAAATTCGAGGAAATCTGGTTCAAATATGAATTATATAAAATAAATGTAGTTATATCACTTCAAATATTCCGGAAGAGTTTAGTGATACTACAAATTCTTATGCTTGAAATAATTGCCGTAATTACAAATATACTTGGAATGCACTACGCATGTAAAATTTTAAATTGATGTTTTCAGAGCTTTTAATGCGTTTTCCTTTATGGCACATCCTGTTTTCCCCCCTGTGGTAGTTTATTTCCTTCGTTAGCCACGTTTTCAAGATTTTTGCCGTGCCTAATTGTTATTCCCTAAACAGCCTGTAATGGCAAAGTCGCAACCAAGAGAATTCTGCGGTTTTTTCCCTCGAGGCAAATAGAAAAGATACACGGAACGGGTATTTTTCCCCAGACGATGAGCCAGATTTAAGTTCTTTATTTACTCAAGCTCAATGATTGCAACTTTATGGCAAACTACCCACCTTTCTCCAGGCATCATTACGACCCTGTCAATAATACAGAGTAACAAAAACTTTACTATGATATCGTCGTTTGATTTTTAAGATTTCAGATCATGCATGATTATTGATACAGGGATCAGAAACGAAGGAGTAATTAGATACATAAGCATGTAACACACTTTAACTGACTCTGTCAGGAGGTTGCAAATGATCCGGGACAGCTTAATATTTAAAGCAACATTTTTTTGTCATTCAAATTAGCATTGTTCATGAGAATATCGTTCATTCAAATAGAATAAATAATGAGGTTATTCAGATATTTATAATAGCTAATAGAGATAACTGAAAAGAATGCAGTTTATATCACAACGTTATGTGCCAGACAAGAACATTGTGATGAGAAATAACTGCCGAGTATTCTCTTGGATGAATGCAATCATCCAGAAAATGGCAATTCTATGGGTTCGAGATGTCCTTTACTCAACCAATATGTTCTCAGAAGGTTTGGGCTGTTGAAGATCGTTGAAGAGAAATGAATCTATGAAGCTCCGGGAGTTGAGGAGGACAGTAGACTGATCACGTTACAACAATCGGATCGGCAAAGGGAAGAACTCCTTTTCCTCTTCTGTTGTTTCTGTACCGATAACTGCACGAGTACAAAACTAATACCGCTGGTGCACACGCAGAATACTTACAATTTGCTTGTAGAGATTAGTTTTCCCAATGCGCCCCCTCACGACTGGCAAGCGACTCAACGTCGCAGAGATATTCGCTATGGAATTATTATGAATCATGTTAAATGAACGCTCCTTTCCCATCCACCAACTGCAACAAATATTTTAGCGAACCATAAAAAACAATATTTACCACGCCATAACTCTTCTATCGCCGTGCTTTTGGTGGGCTAACGTTAAATATTCCGTTTTTCTCAGAAACAGGAATATAATTTTGTTAATCTGTGCTGTTATTCAATGTCAGGTCAATTAATATTGAAGGAAAAAAATATGAGATTTTTATTAAATCTTTTATCATGTTAACCTAAGTCCTTGCATTCAGTATGTTTACATAGAAACCAGGCGGTAGTGAAATTAAATGAAAAGTTTCTGAAGAACAAATGTATTCCTCCCAATATTAGAATTCGGGTATTTTTGCCAAGACATAAGAGATAAAATATATGTCATAATTATATTAGTATACCAAAATTATGTGTCTCTACGAAAGATATCAGCCCCATGACACAAATTACAAGAGGTTGCACTCCTACTCCTACTTTCGGTAGAAAGTACATTAAGAAAATAAAAACTACCACTGTAACTACATAGAATGCGGCCCACGTGACTTTTATTTAGTACAAATGCTTCATAGCTTACCCCATGGCAATTGTTGCCTAATGATGGGTCACTGCTTGGAACCCAGTCGAACCTATAATTGAACTGTCGCGTGACATATCACTCGAAGACATACACCAGAGCATATCACTGATGGGTGTCTGGCTGTCGTGTCATCAAGAGAATTCAGTTTTAGCAGAAAAAGCTGTAAAATTTCTGATGCATATTGTCACGACCTGTACGTGGGAAACCAGATTTTCAACTTTGTTTTTCTCTAAAACTTAGTATGGAAACAAATTAGTAATCAAACCAGATTTGAGAATGAAGTTATTCTTTTCTCCTCCAAACGAGAAGTTTTTATTTAGCAAGAAATAGCTTCACACTTCTCTTTGATAATTTGATCTTATTACAATTTCCTTTCTAGCAATAATTTGTGAAATATTTTCGAATCAACAGCTATTAAAGCACACGAGAATTAAGAGGACATCTAAATAACGATTTATTTTACCACCAAATCTCAAAATAGGCAAGTAGTTCTTAGGGAGTCACGAAAAAGAACATAAATATCTTCGAGCCATAGGGAAAAAAGTCTGCTGAAGATTGTTTAATGGTTCTGGTCCCATTACCTGAATTTCAGATTTACACCAATCTCTATCCCATACTTAAATGCACTCCAAAGTAAAGAACGGGCCCCGAAGAGGCATGGTAACCTTATCAGTGGCGAAACAAATAATTCAATATTATTGGCCGTCATCCGAAGATACCCATATGAGGTATACTTATGGATATGGGGTGGGTCACAGATGCGAAGTATCTTTTGCTCTGGAGTGTGGATTTCTGAAACGTTCTCGCGCCTAAAAATCGGCCTACTTTGCAACTTTCATTGTGACGTATTTCCTTCATTGTTTAGTTCTACAGCCATCTTTAAAGTGTAATTAAATAGTCTATAAATTCAAGACTCTATTAGGAAATGCATAAGAGAAAGAACAGAATTTATTAACTCTCAGAATAATCAAGCTCACTGTCTCGAATCTCTTTTAAAACTCCCGCCTACCCGCCATTTTGATTTTGTGGACGTAATGTTAATCCTATGGAATTTCGACTTGAATTCTCACATCTTTACTGTTTGATCTATTTCAATGCAGAAAAGTGGACCTGAAAGAGCAAAAAATAATGAAGGCCTCGGTGGGATTACTTTTTTCTTCCGAAGTTTAAAAATATTATAAAATATTTTTTAAAGGCCGGAAAAAACCACCAGCGAATCTTTAAAATAGGGGTAAGAATATTTTTAAAAATCGGAGGGAAGAAGTAATTCCACAGAAGCATTCATTGTTTTTTGCTCTTTCGGGTGCACTTGATTGCATTCAAACAGGTCAAATAGTAATAATGTGAGCTCCGCCAAATGTTAATGTGATTGTTTCCAAAAAATATAAAAAGAAAAAGGTATAAATTGTACTCAGAAAAAGGTATAAATTATACCATAAAAATTAATAAATATAAATCAAATAAAATAGTGGCAGTTTTATTCAATTTATTTTTGTGATAATTTCATATCATGTATAGCTGAATGCAGATTTAATTTTAGAATCAATTTAATGAGACAAACGTACCTTACCACACTTTTTTTCAACAATTTCAATGTATTTTATCCATAAGTATACTTAAATTCAGGAAATGCGAAACATTTCCCGGTCCACTAGTGTTCTTATAAATTCTAAACGAAATGTCACTCTACTCATCTCTTCTGTTTATTCAAGCATGCCTCGGGAAAAAAATAATAAAATGTTACACGTTTTCTAACGTAACCGAGAACACCATTTTATTTTATGCAGATGACCATGGTAATCAGTCAATAAACGATTGAATATTCCGTATATCTCAACACTTTCACCCATTCTTTTTGATCTTTGTAGTAGTCATATAAATACGATTTAGTTTCTGGAAGAATAACAAATAGTTTCTTTTATTCTTAATTAATTTGTACGTCATTCCAGATCATTCTTATTAAAAACATATTCTCTTCAATTTTTTAGTTAATTTGTGACGTTGGGCTATTTGAGGTTTCCTCTTCACTAACCTCGGGGACTTTTTAGTAATCTGAATTGAATAAAATAACAGCTCCTTGCCAACCAGAATGAAATGGGATTACGTAAATTAGAGGAAGATAAGAAGTATGACGAATTGAATGAAATATAGTGATATATAAGCGAAATAGAATTGAAAGAAAGGAGAAGGAAGACAGATGATAACCATGGGCTGATGATGTTTGTAAGTCAGTTGGAGTGAATTGTTGTAATTGATAGTTTGTAATAAGACTAGGTAGAAGTGACTCCTGGTTAGAGTAATAGGAGCCGAATCTGCTGTATTCATGAAGTGTCACTGCGAGTAAGTTGATAAGCTAAGACTTAATTGTTTAATTATAAACCAGAATTGAAGTGAAGGGTAAAGAAAAGGGATTCAAGAGAGAGAGAGAGACCTCATATATACCCTGTGAAGATAGTTAATAAACAGTGCTGCCCTTTTCCCGAAATCTCTTCGTTTGGATTTGTGACTTTTTTGACTATTTAGTTGAACTTTATGATGGTTGTGGAGTTAAATAATGAAGGGAAGTCACTACGAAATACAAGTACAATTTTCTGTAATAGTGATGAAAAAACTTTGAAGCATAATTTACTTTCAAGTAAATTATACTTGTTTTAATGATTATATTGTTTCGGATTTTTCGAAACATACACTATCGCACATTTTATAAGAAAGAAGTCTAAAGCTGAAAATTTCCCCCAACTCTTTGAATCAGTATCAATTAATTTCAATAGCATGATATGAAGATTTATATTGCTAGTATTTGATTGAAAAGATGCAATTAAAAAGGAAAATTCAACTCTTAGGGTACAGTCCATGTTTGCAAACAAATTTTGTGTAAAATATGACGGGCTCACACATTCATTTTGATGAATACAACTTGAAAAAATTACTTATATTGTATCTTGCAGTAACCAAATACATGTTTCTCTTTGTTTTAGGTCAGACGGACCGAAAATCAATGACAGTATCGGAGCAGATGCAGGTATTTCTTCTCTATTTCTCATTTCTCTCCAATGCGTTTCCTTTCA
>BMAW01016154.1:0-11095 GCA_019974015.1 Nephila pilipes
CAAACCACCTTAATAACTCTCTTTATATTTTATATAGATATATAGACGACCTAATAATTTTTAGTAAATGCAAAGATTTTAAGCCGAACATTGAATTTTATCCTAATTATTTGATTTTACTGCAGACAAATTCAGATACGGGAGGGGCAATATTTGGATACAAAATTACAGATAAAGGATCATATCATTTGTAGTAATTTATTTGATAAAAGAAATGCATTCGGGTTTAAGATAATTAAAATACCTTATTGGGAAAGCAATATTCATTTATCCAAATACAGAAACATTATATTAAATTTTTTGCATCGTAATAAACTGTTAGTTACATATGATAAAGATATATTCAATAATATTAAGAAATTTATAACAGATTGTAAAGAATGTGATTATCCATTAGATTTTTTAAAGAGATATATACCCAATAATTTACATGAGGCTTTGCTTTAATGTATTTTTGGGACTTCCCATGAGGACTTCATGGCGGACTTTGGAAGGTATTGAAGTGATATTGTGTAAATTGTATCTGATATCTAAAGAAATTTTTATATTATACTGGTTTCTCAATGGATTCTTTGTTTCATGATTTGATTTGTATGTATTTTTAATAATTATAACTTGGAATAAGAGCTTACTCTAATATCTTTTAGATTGGTGACTTATTCAAAAAGGTGGGCTTGTACATGGGGGCTATTGCCTTTCAGGACATTCATGAATTTTTGGACTTTCGTTTCAAAACAAATCCACCACACAACATTAGGATTACAAAGGCAGCTAGTTAGTGGTCTAGTTGTGAAAATATTTTTACTCATTTACACACGCATATTTCACTCAATTGGATTTTAAATAATTATAACAAATAAAATTCTGGTCATGATTGGTTTATTGGTGGATTTTTATTAAACATTCTATATAGAAACTTTTTATACTCAAATTAGTTAAGTACTATTGACTTCCAAAATTTATCGGGCAACAGTGCATGTTGGTGGACATCATCACTTAAAAAGAAACTTAACCTATTGCACTCAGATTCATGATCACTTGTCAAAGATATGATTTTTTGAATCTTTGCCTTTACAACTATGAAATTTGAATTGAATTTCGATGAAAAGCACGGATTATGGTACATAGTTTTTAAGGTTTTTAACTGGAAACATTTAATTATAATGTTTTATTGTTTCGAAAAAAATCTTAAATTTTTAATTGAATAATTTTTAATTGGATAATTTTATTGGATAATTTTAAAAGGATATTTTTAAAAGGATGTTTTTAAATAGATGTTTTTAAATAGATGAATTTTAATAGGATATTTTTTTTTTTTTTTTTTGAAAATAATTAGTAATTGAGATATCTCGCCATTCAGTTTTTCTTCTTTGTTTATTGTTTCTTTTCTTTAAATTACAATTTGAATTTTGGAGTAATCCAATTTTACCCAACAAGATGCATTGGGGGAGGATTGGTACCATAGAACTAGTTTAACCCCACAATTCAGCAGACCCCAGTCTGAATATGCATGTTTTGTTTTGTTGGGTATTCGAATTATTCGATTTATTCTTTGGTTCAAATTAGTTTCAAATTTGATTCAATTTTTATTCATCTCTTAGCTTCAAATTTAATTCAGTTTCAACTTTTTTACTTAGTTCTATAAATGTATTTTGTTTTTTTGTTGATTTTAATTGTTCTCTTACTTTTATGTTTTTTAATGATAAATTCGTTGCTTTATCTTATACATATATTGTATATAAGAAGAGAAGCGATTACTTCGTGATTCCGGTAGATGCAGAGCAATTTACTCTTCCGTGGTTAAGTCAGATGGTAGGAAATAGTAAAATCGTGAAATTTGAAGACATTACATGCGTCTTTTCGCCTCTGTGGCTTTAAATGGAAGAGGAACAAATTTCATATGATTAGAATTTATATGATGGGATTTATTCAGATCACGTTGTTTTAGACTTGGGGATCTTTAAATATTTTATGTGCAGGCAGAAAGTCGATAGGGAACTCTTCCCGCGATTTTGAAATAATAGAAGAATCTGATTTATGTATATATATATATAACACGTTATCATATAAATTGGCAGCTCAATTCCCTCGCTGAGGATTTACTTTATATATTCCAATATATTATATTAAAAAGATCCTTAATATATTATCATTAAACACAATTTGTATTTTACCACACACATCAAAATAAAATGATGTTAATAATTTCCCCAAAATTGCACGCATTTAAAATATCAATTTAGAACTAAATTCAACAACATTTAAAATATATTCACACAATATTACATATATTGTACCAAAGATTTTTCAAATTTTAAAATATAATGATTTCACAAAATCTGGATATTATAACAGATCAACTGAAAAGTCCCCGGCCTACCATAGTAAAACACATTTTTTTGGCAAAATTAGTTTTTTTTTATTCAACATAATTCTCTTCAAGGGAATACACTGATTATAGCGACCCTCCAACTTTTCGATACCATTTTTGTAGTACGATTTGTTCTTTGCTTCAAAATAGGCCTCAGTTTCGGCGATCACCTCTTCATTCGACGAAAATTTCTTCCCAGCGAGCATTCTTTTGAGATCTGAGAACAGGAAATAGTCGCTGGGGGCCAGAATACGGTGGATAAGGAAATAATTCGAAGCCCAATTCATGGATTTTTGCCATCGTTTTCACTGACTTGTGACACAGTGCATTGTCTTGGTGAAGCAGAACTTTCTTTTTCTTCAAATGCGGCCGTTTTTTGGCGATTTCGTCCTTCAAACGGTCCAATAACGCTATGTAATAGTCGCTGTTGATGGTCCTTCCTTTTTCAAGGTAGTCAAAGAAAATTATTCCATGCGCATCCCAAAATACATACGCCATAACCTTGCCAGCCGACTGTTGCGTTTTCCCACGCTTTGGAGCGGGTTCATCGTGTGCAGTCCACTCGGATGACTGTCGATTGGATTTCGGAGTGAAATGATTTAGTCATGTTTCATCCATTGTCAAAAACTCGGGTTTATTACGCTTGAGCATCTTCAAACACTGCTCCGAATCATCAACTCGTTGTTGTTTTTGGTCCAAAGTGAGCTCGCGCGGCACCCACTTTGCACAGAGCTTTCTCATACCGAAATATTAATGAATGATATGATGTACACGTTCAGTTGATATCTTTAGAGTGTCTGTTATTTCATTCAATTTCAATTTACTGTCATTCAAAATCATTTTGTGGATTTTTTTTAATATTTTCGTCGGTAACAACCTCTTTTGGGCGTCCACCGTCTTCGGTGCTCATTTCACCACGTCTAAACTTAGCATACCAATCCTTGATGGTTGATTTTCCTGGGGCAGTGTCCGGAAACTCGGCATCAAGGAAAGTTTTTGCTTCAACTGTATTTTTTCCCTTCAAAAAGCAACATTTTATCAACACGCGAAATTCCTTTTTATCCATTTTTTTTCACAATAACAAAAGTTGCTTCACTCAAAATGCTAGAATTCACAAACTAATGATCCGACAGCTGTCAAACTTATGCACGCATCTTTTGAGGGTTAGGGCTAACTAAAAAACATATGGATTTAATTCTAGTAGAGCCATCTATGTGTCAGGCCGGGGACTTTGCAATTGATCTGGTACACAGCACATCATTTTATTCAATTCTTAAAAACACGTGTTAGACGGTCCAAATCATTATGTTCTTAAGTGTTTCATCATGTGTTTTTAAGTGTTTTAAGTGAATCATCATGTTCTTAATCATCATATTCTAAGCAAATAGTTTTTGTTAAATTTTCTTCCTGTATATTTTTTGATAGATGAATTGTTTCGAGGATAAAGAAAATGTAACAAAGAATATATATACTCCTCAAAAGTGAAATTACAACACCAAGAAATAATGCACGTAGCGTCATGCAAATTTCAGGAGTGATAGTGGTGAGATGGATATGCAAATGATTAAATTTGCGCACGCATCTGATCACGTGGTAATCATATTCGGTCTATATAGTTCAGCAACTTTCCTTGTGATAAACAGCATCTGATGTTTTACGTAGCATTTGTGACTTTCGAAAAAAAGTACAAAATGCCTCTGAGACGTCGGCGAGCTCAATACCATCAGTTAACAAAACGGGGCACGTGACTGTATTATCGAACTCCATGAACTGGGTTTGTTGCTGCGCACAATAGCAACTCGTGTTGTCACAATGTGAGTACCATCCAAAGTTGTGTCCCACGATGGATTCAGGGAGATCTACGTGCACGCCGAAGAGAAAGTGGTGCGCACAGGTGCACGTCAGAACACACAGATCGGCGTATTCACCAGTTGACTACTCGAGACCCTTTCTTCACGGCACGTGACACTCGAAGATGGTTTCCTCTAAGAACCTGTGGATCTGTGTCCTCCAAACAATACGCAGTAAATTGCATGAAATACAGTTGCATGCACTGGTATCAACAATAGGGGTACCGCTGACCGCTCAACATAGGGCTAGAAGCCTGGCGTGGTATCATCGTCATCGTACCTGGACCATCAAAGGGCATCGGTTATTCTTCACGGATGAATCTCGTTTCGGTCTTTGGAGAAATGACGGCAATCGACGGGTATGGTGGCAACCCGAAGAACATTTCGAACGTCAAACCGATCCTACACCGATCATAATAATTTTTGGTGGCATAATGTTTGATCACAGGACGCCTCTGGTATACATCGACGGCCATTTAACAGCGGACTGCTACGTCCCTCTAGTTGTGGAGCTTGTTGCTCATATTGTTGCAGGGCGCACCCAACACAATATACTAGCAAGACGATGCCAGACCTCCTGTCGCACGGCGAACTCTTAACATCCAGACTGGATATGACATCCATCCTTGGACGGCAAACTCTCCAGATCTGAATCTCATCGAAACCTGTGCAATTTCATTGGACGTGACGTGAACCGCGAGCCACAAGTAAAAACTTTGGATGATCTGCGCACAACAATGGATATGTCTTGTAAAAGGTTACCTCAGGCAATCATCTAATTGATAGAATGCCTCGCCGGATTGAGGCCTATATAGCTGTCCGAGTTGGGCATATTTGATACTTAATAAGTTAATTTATGATTATATATCACATTTATTATTGGTTTTGCACAAATATCTAAATTGAATGAAAACATGCGTTTACAGTGAAAATGGGATGATCCAAATTTTATTGCATATTTTTTATTCTTTTGAACAAACAACCCTTCTTTTAACATATTTATTCTTTTTCTCCTCTTTTACACTTGTTGTAATCACAAAGTTAACAACGACTTTTTCTAGTTAACAGTTATCTTGAGCTGAGCTGCATTATGAAACAATTTCCTTATTTAGATTTACTGATCCACTCCTTTTTAATTTCATTGGAACGTGAGGTCCATACATCTGGCTTGTACCATAGAATAATCCCTTGATTTGTTCCTAATTTTACGTCTACTGGACCTATATAAAGAAATTTATTCAAATCATTTAAAAACCATTACGATGGTAAAGTATTCAATTTATTATCGAAATAGTGCATTCATACCATCTAAACTTTAAAAATATCATCACCATATGTATGAATTTTACGTATGAAACGTTTCGTACCAAAAAACATGTATACATAATCATTATTATTTTACATGAAGTTAATTGCACCATTGATTAATGGAATCTAACTCAACCGTAGAAGAGCATTGTTAGGTAATTTACGAGTAAGTGTTTTCTTATTGTAATCAGTCAATACCATTATATCTGTTTGTTTGCACACCAATAGCAATCTAATATTTAAACTGTTCTTTTGTGTCTGGAAATTAATTCATTTCAGTTAATACCAAATCTTGATAAGCATATATAGGTAAACAATTTTAAAGCTGAAAAAAACTGAATCACATCATAAACACGATGGTTTTAAAGGCAATAAGACATTGTTATGAACCTTCTATAGCGCTTTCCTTCAACATGACTCTTATAAGTGAAAAAAGATATTTATAGAGACTGCGTAGGTCAGCCAAGGAAAGCTTAAGCAATGACTTAAGCTTACAATGACTTAGGATCTTAACTTGTTCAAGCTTATTGGCGACTTGGCGAGTAACGGTGATTTCGGTGACAAAACGAGGGGGTTTGAAAATATTGAAATCTTAGCAATATCCCGATTACGACGGAAGATACGAATTTTATTGAAATTTTCCTGTGGCGTCACGCCTGGACGGAGCTCCTATAAATAGGATATTTGCAAGGTCTTACGGAATCAATTGGAATTGCTATGCTTTGGCTAAGTGGATCTTCCGAAGAATTGGTCGAGTTAATCCTCCGAGGAACAGCCCTAATCAGCCGGAAAAGGTCGGACTTTGCCATTAGAAATACAGAAAGGTTTGAGTGGAATGAACTAGTCAGCTGTTGAGCGTAACATTAAAAAGGACAAAGACCCTCTATTACAGGTGTGTGTCTTTTATCCTGTTTGTCGCTAATTTCTTCAAGTGCTGTATTTTGGTTTGAGTTGTTAATCTGTCTTGTGACATATTCAATTTTTAAAAACAAACGATTCTATCTTAATGTGATACTTTTTTAAGATATTATCTGTCCAACTTATAAAGGCAGACGATTTAATTTAATGTGATACTTTTTTTAAGATATCATCTGTTCGACTTTTAAAGGCAGACGATTTAATCTAACGTGATACTTTATTTAAGATATTACCTATTCTACTTTTAAAAGCAGACGATTTCAACTTAAAGTGATACCTTTTTCAATATTCTTTATTAAGATATATTTTTTTGGCAACACCAGATCATAGTTTTGATTTTAGATAATTTACTGGCAACGGATATGAAATTTAGTATTGAGTTTGGTTCCAAGAGGTAAAGACGAACGTTGAAAAAGTGGTGCTTGTGTAAAATTGTGTCTTGAATTTATGTTTGAAAAGATGTGCGCAAATAAACGTGATGTCCTGAAAACAAGTCATTTTTATTAACAGTCTTCAATACAGTACAGTCTCGTTAAGCAATCTGTATTCGTCTTGTTTTGGAAAGTTATGAATAAAGTGTCATTTACCATTATCTTCCGTGTTGGACTTTATCCTTCGTGATGGACTGATTACACCCGTATACCTACACAAGAGACAGAGAAACTGCTGTAAGAATATGTTTAATTAAGTGAGATTCAAAGAATATACAGTTAATAGTAAATCCTTCGTATTACTTTTTCTCAGGTCAAGGGGAAAAAATGACTAATTCCGAAAAATGAAAACAAATTGCGCAACTAGATTTTTTTTTCAACTTCCTAAAAATATTCTATTCGCCCAAAGAAAACATAATATAATGCAATTTCAATAATTCATTTAAATTCTATTGTACATATTCCTAAGACTTTCAAAATTTTGAAAATCAAGGATACAAGCATGTCTGATATAATATATTAGCTAAATTTAAATAACGGATATCGAGTGAGAGTTTGTTAACTAAGAAGCGCTGAGAAGCAACACGAAAGCTATTGGTGAAGGCCTTCATTATTTTGAACCTCGATCAAAGGATGATGACGACACCTGAGATGGCACTTGCCTCTCCAAACTTCCACAGCAGGACATTGGAAAGACAAGGGACTTCAAAAGATTTAGCGTGCATCAACCCGATACACGGCAGGTAAAAACGGACATCTATTACCTCAATTCAAATTTAATTCAATAAAAAAAAAAATTGCATTTGAACAGATACGATGATTTTGCTTGCTCCCTTCAGTAGCAGAGGCAGCGCCCTCTATGACCGGGTGTTTCTTCTACAAAGCCACACACACACACATATATACATACATACATTCAGAGAGAGAGTCATTATAAAAAAAAACAGATGCGAAGCCGGAGGGAAAATGTTCTACATTGGCTGAGCGGATCTGCCGAACAGTTCTCGATAGCTTAGCCAAATGAATTTGCGGAAGCCGCTTAAATCTGCCTGGGTAATCTATCGGGAACTTTTTGAGTCTGCTTTGGATGTGTAGGAGTATTGTCGGAGATTTTTCTGTAGTGCAAGCTAAAAAACTGGTCAAGTGAAAGTTGCTGATATTACTGAGAACATCAATATAAGTGCTGTTTTTCTTCCTCTATCTGTGTCGCTAATCTATACAAGTACTATATTTCCTGTGTATCTTGCAGTTCCGCCCGAATATTGCTACCTTTTTGTAGTCCTGTCCAGAATATTTGCGAATATAGAGTCATTTGCCGGAATTCTCCATGTTGGACAGTTTTTTTTTTCCAATTGCATGCGCGCGCGCGTGTGTATGTGTGTGTAGAATCCTGACTACATATAGAGGGTATATTACGCGTTTTTATAATTGTTGTCTGTTTGGGGTAGGTTTCGGATCCATTGAAGAGACGCATTTTTAATTGATACTTAATTAAACATAATATGTGATATGTACATTTATATACAAGCAAAATTTGGACTATAGTGATGATTTACATATTAAATAATCAGGCTAATTTCACATCTTGCGCCCAAACACCTTGGCCATGTCCTTGCCTCAAGCTTTCAAGGAGTGGACCCCGTGGATGAGGCTACAAAACAGTAGTCTGATTCGTGAAGCTAAAAGTGAGGAAGGCGTTACAAATATTAATACATATAAAATATATATTTGTATGTGTGCATACAATTCGAGATTGATAAGTTTTCCACAAAATTATAATTTAGATTTTAAGTATGCGTAAAAAGCACCACATCATTTTTTTACATGGACTCTATTGGTACAAGGAAGACTATTATGGAAATTCGATCACAAGAGCAGGATAGGTAGTTGAACGAACATTAAAAAAAGACTTGGACCAAAAGCAAGTATACATACTCTTTTACGTCATATCCAAAGTTTTGAAATATTCTAGGATTCGAAGTTGAAGTGAAAACGAGGAAAGTTGTTTAGTAGGAATTTGGCTTGATTCTAGAATAAAAGATGATTTAACAAACTTTAAAAATGAAGCAATTAAGCTGTTTCCTTATACATACATACAATATATATATATATATATATATATATATATATATATATATATATATATATATATATGGGGTTTGTAGTTATGCTAAATTAAAATAAACTTATAGTAACATAAAATTTTTAAAAAATAAAACATCAAAGTTAAAAATAGATTATCTAAAATTCAAAGGACACCAAGCATTATAATATTAAAAAAAATCATTAAATTACCCAAATGTAATATTACAGAATATTCAAGAATGCATGCTAAACATATAAATAATTAATATCCAAAAATATTACTTGTAATCAAAAACATTTCAGCAAAGATCCAAAGCCTTACCAAGACCTACAAAGCATGTATCAATTGAACAGGAAGAAAATTCAAAAATGGAGATAAAGTAACTCTAATGTTATCTTAGGATTGGGATACAGAATATGTAGAGTATTCCTTTCAAAAATATCTTATTTGAGTGCATCAGAGCTCGAAATTATATGCGTGTAAATAAAAAAAATATATCATGTGAAATAGTAACTCACCAAATATAATGAAGAAATGCACTTCTACATGTGGCACGAAGAATATACACAGACTATAGCCAGTTTGAAGCCAAAAGTTAATTAGAATTGCAGGGATGATTGATAAAATTACTGCTGTGATTCTGTTTTTAAATCTATTTATTGAAATAACTTTAGCGGCAAAAATTTTATCTTTGGTATAATGCCATCGAATCAATCAAGTGGAGAAATGTTAGGTGAACGCAGGGGTTATGGTGTTGAGCCATCACTTCCAATCCACCTATTTTTGAAAATTACATTTTATACTTCCTTGACGTGCGAACTCCAATTAGATGGAGTTCCATAATTGACGGATGCAAATGATTCATTCGTGGAAAGATAAATCATTCCAGTATATCGAGATAAGTTTCTCCTTTCACATTATCTTCAACAAAAGAGAAAGGACGGATCATCTGGGTTTGTAACATGTCAAACCTAAAAATCAATTTTTGCTGTCATGAACAAACTCCATCACTTGACGAGGATTTTCCCTGCTCCAATTTCGCGAATTATATCTATTCACTCTTCTGCAAACATGGAATGTATCTTCGTCAGAGAATAAAATGCGATTTAAAAATTAAAAATCATCCTCAATGTATTTTATATATGCATTACAAATTCCAACTTCATTGGTTTGTCATTCGATTGTAGGTGGTGCACAATTTGAAATTTGTAAACATGTAAACGAAGTTGTCTGTGCTTAACATGATTCACCGTAGATATAGGAATTATCACTTTTAATGATGCCCGCCAGACTGATTTCGTTGGACTGTTAGCGAACGCCGTACATATTGTTTTTTCTTGCTGTTCTAAAACATATTGACGAGCACCGACGAATGAGTTCAGCACACATCCTGTTGCCAGAAATTTTTACCCCACGCTTTTAACATTTTACTCGAAGGTGTAGATAATGAAACTCCCTCCTGAAGCACTGTTGCGTTAAAATCATTTAATGGTATTCAGCAAAACGCAGAACAGAGCTTGAATTATTTTATTTTCTTATTGTGAGGAAACGCCCTTTTTACTTTGGCTCCAAGTAACAATACACACATGCTCGAAATCGCAACTTCGTGCTGTCATCGTAAAAAATAGGCTTTAAATCGTCGTTTTAAGCGAATAAAGTAATCGGAGCGTTTCTTAACAATACTTTTTTTTTTTGTTAATGTACCCTTTTGATTGGGATCCTCTGCTGACGCAAATATTAAGAACAGTTTCTCTTATGAATTTCAAAGTCTTGTATTTACTGTTTTAAATTAATTTATTTATTGCATTATTATTAAATTTAAAAATAGTCTCAAATTTGCTTCAAGTCTATTATTCAGTGCATTCATTCCAAAGACTTCTCAGCCTTGATATGTGTGTGCAAACATGTTCTCCTTATAACCGAGCTAAATGCAAAACCTTCGGATCATATTTCAAAAAACTGATTGTGGCCTCAGTCACCTAGTGGCCATGGTCACAGACCCCCGACTGGAGGTTATCGTCGTGTCATAGGTTCGAGCCCTGAGGCCACTAAAGACTCGTAGACGGGACTGATGGACGTTAAATCTGTCGAGGTTTCAAATCCTCCCGATGACGTAGTGTGAAATTTTGAA
>BMAW01016155.1:0-12171 GCA_019974015.1 Nephila pilipes
ATCGACTCGTTGCTGTTTTTGTTCCATCGAAAGCAATCGCGGCACCCACTTGGAAAAAACCTTTTTCATGCTCAATTTTTCATGAAGGCTAGTAAATACACTTCCATATGATATCTGTGTCATCTCAGCAATCTCACGGAGCTTCACTTTACGATCTTTCATTATAATTTTTGTCACTTCACTCACATTTTCCGGTGTAACGGCTTCCACAGGTCCGGGTAACATTTTTCAATCCATTGTTTCTCTTGCACGGTGTTTTTACCCATTAAAAAACAATGTTTTATCAGAACACGAAACTCGGTTTTTTCCATTTTTTAAACAAACTACAAAACGACTTTACTCCAACCTCGATAACTCAACTGTTTCTGTTCCGATCGACTTAACATTTTGACACATTTCAAGCAAAGGTTAGTACTCTAGAAAGACCTGCTTACTGGTTTACTACGAGCGCCAACTCTGGGTTAGTCTCGGAACTTATTGATCTATGCGTTATGGTTGTTAAAGGGTGTCAATATATGTGTCCTCCTCGTGACTCGATCATGGTACAAAATGACGAGGCTCTTTGACAAATTTCCTCGTATTCCTTATAATCCAAATGTTAATAACTATTAAAGCAATTAATCTCACAAAAATTAAATACGGCCTAGCAGTAAACATAGTAAAAAAATATTCCTTTCCATTTCCTTATTTCTATATTTTTATGATTGCGCTATATGTAATTTGCAATTACTAATTTTTTTATAAATGCAAAATATTATCATAAAATCCTAAAATTCTTTCAAAGCATAGAAAAGCATCCATTTCAACTGGTATATTTCGTATCGAGATTAGGTATTCAGCATGCGAGATAAATATCAGTGTTTATTTACTTTTCAGAATTTAGATGATTTTCTCCCTTTTTTTCGGTTTACGTAATAAACATTGTATTTTTATGTATTTTATGTAATGTCTATTATGAAATACTTAAAAGGTATTTTATTTCAATTTGTTTTATTAAACAAGAAAACTAAACTTCTGAAATGCATCAGTTGGGAAAGATTCGATATGATCTTTTCAAAAAGACATATTTTTGGCTTTCTTAAAACCTGTCAAATTTTTACGTTTTGAAGTCGTATGTCTCTTAACAATCTTAGTGAAAGAATTATTCGCGTTCCTTTTTCTCTTAAGGAGTTTAAAATAAAGACATTCTTTAACCAGAAATATAATACCTATTAATGAGTTTTTATTTACGTACAATAGTATTTTTTCAAAAGTTAGAAAACAATTGAAGAATTAAGAAGAATTATACCTGATTTAACAAACAAAAAAAAACAATAATAAGTATTTTAAACTTTATTTTTTTATAATTTTTACTTTTTCTGTGTTTTTACTAGGAAAGAAGAGCCTATTACCACCCATCTTCACTATATCCTTGAAAAATATCTGAGGAATCGATAATACAAGAGTTACGAGACTGTCTACATTTTTCTTTATTTTTACATTTATAAGGAAGAGAAAAACTATTTTTTAAAAAGTAAATTTCTCATAAAGAAAATATATTATCTACTTTAAATAAATGTTGTTTCTTCACCCAAACCTCGTGGCCGCTGTAACCTAGCGGTCATGGTAGCGGATTTCACACCTGCAGTTTTCTTATAATCGTGGTTCCGAGTCGTGATGATAAAAAAAAACGACCAAATAGCTAGGGCTGAGATGCACCTTAAATCTGTCTGGTCGCAAAGTCGAACAAATAGCGATGAGTGTGAGGTAAGAGAATGAGTGCCAGATCGTAGAGATTGTTACGTTGTGATTTTATTAACGTCACACTAGAAGCAAAAAACAAAAACACTATTGGCCATGTACTTCGTAATTTTGAACCTAAGTGAGGAGGATGACATCTGAACTGTGACCCCCCTCTCTTACCTTCCACAACACGTCACGGGAGGAATTTGCGTGCCACGACCAGGTTTAGCGTACATCATTCCCGGCTACACGTCGATTATCTTTAGAGGTATTATGTTTTGATTGATTTGAATGGAATGGAATAAACTCCCATCCATCGATGCTTATGTACTATTGTCATAGAAGGTAGATTTCGACATATCACAAAAATAAGGTTTCCTTTAGTATGAATACAGTAATTTCATTTAAAACTCCTTCTGGAACCAAATCCTTTTTGACAAATATTAAAAAGTAAGACTTGTCTTCTGAGTGAATTACCAAATGAACTTTTACTTCAGAACACCCAGTAAAATCATTTTTGCAGAAAGACAGGGATAAAATTCCTCTGTTGCATGGATGAGTAAATGGGCTACGAGTTGTGACTATTAAATAACGAAATTGAAGCTGCTAAAGAAGAAGCAGGCATGCGCCAAACACTAGTGATCGACACCTGTTTTGCACGAAGCCTTTGTTTGTTTGTATTAATTAACGTCGCAATTGGAGCACCACGGACTATTGGCGTTGGACCTCGTGTTTTTAAACATTTGTCAAGTGACGAGGACTTTATCTGAGCTGGCACCCCCTCTCCTAACATCCACACCAAACTTTGGGTGGATCTTGAGCCCCGACAGATTTAACGTGCATCAACAACTTGTACACGGTGGCCTCCGACTCGAACCTACGACTGGACGAAAACCGTTGGCGATTAATCGGATGCCTTACTTAATACTCTACCAATACCAAGCGTGAAGCCTTTTCATTTGCAGTGCCTCTTATTCTGTAAACAAGACCGTAAATCCATAGTCTTCGCTCGATTATTTGTGAATATCTCATGTCCAAAAATTTGTTTCACGTGTTTCGGCCGCTATTGACTATTGGTTATGTTGACGAATTGTTGGTCTGCCGTTTTTGCTTCCGACACTTGGATTGGACCTTTCATTCCACTAAGCAATCCGACATATAGCGTGATGTTGCAAGAAAAGTTTTTATCTTCTCGTAGATTTTAAATCAGTGAGGTATGGGACATGCATCTGGTGTCTTCCTCGTCAATTGACACATGTTTAAAATTACTAGGTCCGTCAATCATTGTCAACTCTCTACTTCCAAGAGCGACGCTAACAAACATTCTATCAATTCGTCACGAGTATTACATCAGGTGTAGCAACAGGAATTGAGGAAATTAATTTGTCTTTTGATTTCGCATCAATAATATCTTGTTGCGTATGTGGAAGTGAAGAATATGAGATTTCGAATAACACACTAACATTTATTTTTTCTAAAAATTACTTCAAATCACAGTAACAAATTGAATGTAGACGTGAATTATCTCGAAATTATGGTACTGAGATTAGATAATTTACATATAACGCTTATACAAATATAATTCAAAATGGGTTTTTTTTTGTATTTTTTTTTCTTTTCTCATATAATAGAAACATTACATTTTTGTACATTTTAATTTATATAATTCATTTACGACGAAAAAGTTATAAAACATGTTTTGTGCAAAGTGTTTTATTATGAAAGGAAGCCAAGCTAATGATATCCATCTGGCAGAAACGATTGGACATGGCCGAATCAGTAAGATAATTTTTCGGCTCAATACTTTCTCAAACTTTAAAATAAAATCAAGAATTCAGAAGAATGATATTATTAATTGATAAGTTGTTTTACCAACGTCAACCTAGAATAAAGACGTCAAACTATTGACAAAGGACCCCATAGTTTTTAACCTCGGTCAAGAGACGAGGTTGACATCTGTGAGCTGATACCTCCGTGTACTATTATCAACACAAAGCAAAGTGGAGGACTTTCAGCCTAGGCAGATCCTACGTGCTTCAGCGCCGGCTACACGCTGTTCTAGAATATGATCAGGGCTCGAACCCAAAACACACCTATCCGCAGCGATACAAACTTGTCTATTGCTGCCACACGATATTTAGGAAAAAAATTATAAAGAAAAAAAATTCAGACTTAACTTTTTACCTACTTGTTTATATCATTACTATAAAACCTTATGTTGGTTTTCATTACATCCTTAAGGAGAGATTCAATTACTCTATGTATTAGTAGTTTTTTTTAATCTCTACGTGTTTTTTATTTGTTACATTTTATAAGTTAAACAATAGATAATTTCTTAAAACAAATTTCTCATATTGATAAGATAGGATATCTACTTTAAATTAATGCTTTTGCAACATTCAAGCCACGCACACCCAGTGTAAGTTTTAAAAAAGACAATATTAACGGTATATCTTATGTTCAGTTTAATTAAACTGAAACTTGTGTCACTGTATACACGCTTGACAAGTAAGGGATGTAAGATTCTAAACTCCTTTTATATTTCATTTGAAAACATTTAAAAGATTTCTTTTACCTCTGGATACGAATGATAGCATCATTTTTTCGCTGAATAACAATAATTATTGAACACGCATATATCTTCGTGTGCAAACATAAATATTCCTGTCATAGTCTTTGAACGCTGAGAAGAGTGGCAAGATTTTAGGTAAGAAAGACTTGCTGATTTAACATTTATTTCAATAATATGGATAAGAAAATTAATGAATGTCACTTGTGCCAAAAGGTACATGCCTCAAAGAAACTGTTAGAAAGGCATTTAGCAAATCATTCCAAAGAAAAACTTTTTAGTTGCTATAAATGTAAACAGTCCTTTTTATCGATGCTTAATCTGAAACAACATTTGTGTACTTGTGCACAGAAGGTAGAATATACTTGCGAAATTTGCGGCAAATCATTTTCTCAAAAATGTAGTTTAAATAGGCATTTACTCATTCATTCAAATGAGAAAACTTATTCGTGTTCTGTTTGCAACAAGGCTTTTACTCAACGCATTCACTTAAATGTTCATTTACGCACTCACACAAAAGAGAAACCCTATGTTTGTGACATTTGTCAAAAAGGTTTTTCTACTAAAGGAGGTTTGAATACCCATTACCGTATTCATACAAAAGAAAAGCCTTATGTTTGCGAAGTGTGCAATTGCGCTTTCAGTCAGATTAGTTCATTGAAATTTCATTTACGAATTCATACGAAAGAAAGGCCGTATGTTTGTGATACTTGTAATAAAGCATTTTCTCGAAGATCTCACTTAGACGAACACTTACTCTTGCATACAAACGAAAAACCTTACATTTGTGAATTCTGCAAGAAATCTTTCACTAACAATGGTAATTTAAAGAGACATTTGCGCATCCATACTAAGGAAAAACCTTATGTTTGTGAATTCTGCAAGAAATCTTTCACTCAAAATGGCAACTTAAAAGTACATTTGCGCATCCATACTAAGGCAAAACCTTATGTTTGTGAAATTTGCAAATACTCATGTAATAATAATGGTGCGCTTAGAAGTCATTTACGTATTCATACCGAAGAAAAACCATACGTTTGTGAATTCTGCAAGAAATCATTCTCACAAAGTGATAATATAAGAAGACATTCCCGTATCTGTACTGAGAAGAGGTCTTCACGTTTTTGATACTTGAATTATGTCATTGTCGCAACACTTTCACTGGAGGCGACAACTATTCATCAAAAGTAATAAACATATTTTTACCTATTTAACAAACGATTTCTTGGATCCAGAATATTTGATATTAACGTGTGCGACATTAAGGGAATTAATTTTAAAGTTTTAATTAGTGATCACGTGAATCTTACTCCAAATGAATTTTATCCTACCCATTTGCGGAACGATTTATACTTTCAATATGTGACTAAAGTTTAAAAAAAATCATAGGTGTCTAATATTGCTGTTATTGTGCGATCATGTTACTAATTGTGATTATTATAACTGAATTGTGCGATTCTATTATCAGTTATATTCAAATTTCAGTCATAGTTACAATATTTTTTAGAAATTCTCAAATGAAAGGTCTCCAAGTTTCATGATGTATGTTTGTGGAAATTTTCTGTCTGATAAAGCGTTCAATTTTATGGATTTAGATTGAAGTATTTAGACGAATACATATAATATTTAGAAGGAAAAACAACAAAAAACTAGTTTTTTAAATAGCCTTGAGTAAATTGTAAAGTAAAACTTTTTTGTTAATTCTTATTAAAATGAAAATGGGTTGTACTCGAGAACACTAAATAAATACTTACTTTCTTAGTAAAGTGTAGAGCATTTTTTTTTGTTTAAATCACAAAATGTACTGTTTTAGAGCTGGGGAGTATGACATAATTTTTCTAGGTTTATCGAATATTTATGGACATATACACTTTGATTGTTAATTGAAATTTTAAATTCATGCGAGTCATATAGTTAGAAAATCAATTTATTTATTGCTAATTATGTTAATTAACCTATCTTAATGCAAAAAGTTGGAAATTTGTGTAAAATGATTTTCGAAATTGAGATATCATACTAAAATTGGGGTTAAATAAGGGGGAATTAATTACTCCCTAATATTAAATACCTTTGAATGCAATTAGTTAAATATTTCTATGATAATAACATTTCAAATATATTATTGATTCAATTTCATAAGAAACTAAATTTGTATAACAATCTGAAATTTGTTATTTAATAGATTCTACGCAGAACGTAATATTTCCACTAGTTAAAAGGAAAAATTTTGATAAATGTGAATTATTTACTACATTCAAAAATCATTGTTTAAAATATTACAAAAATTTGATTTTTTTTTCGGCTTTATATACAATTAAAAATTGCAACTATTTTTTTTAAAGAGCATATTGGTTATGGTAGATGTTACTCGTATAGTAAAGAACACTTTAATTTTTGCCTATTAAAATTGTATCCCTAAAACTTGAAACAATTTTGGATGCAAACATGTCTTTGGAGTTTTTCCACAGTCTCATGGATTAAAAAGAAGAATGTAGAAAGATATGTTTTCATTTTGAGTACACAACTGTAATTTTTAAATGATGATTGACGCGTGTAAGTGTTTTATTTAACAAAAAGTACATACTTTGAATTTTTTAACAAATGAAATGAAAGTAATTAAGAAACATTTGAAAATTAATAAACATGGATAGTTTTCAAGCAATAATGTAGCAACACTTTGTGATTTTCTTTTTCATGAGGTCTCATGCATTCTGTAGGTGAGTTTTCAACGTTAAAAAATCATGATTCGCGTTGCTTCCATGGAGTCTTTCGTTAGAGTCCTAATGCAGCTGTTACCGGAATACAAAAGTGGTCATAGTCACGTGCTGACTGTAGCAGTGCTTCTAGAATCGTTTACTCTAATCCTGATGCATTAAAAGTCCACCGTGTAGAGGAGAAAGTTTCGAGGGTTAAATTATTTCCATTACTGTGGTGTGGAAAATTGGAGGTGAAGGAACTTGTTCGTGTATCGTCCTCGTCACTTGACGGAGTTTCAAATTTATCTTTTTTTGACCAGGAACCCACGTATTGGTTTTAAGGATGACGTTAAAACAGTTACTTTCTCAATCAGGTTCATGAAACTATGCTTTTTATACTTGAATGATTTTAAATGTTCAATATAACTGGACATTTAATTATTGTTCTCTTAGATGAACTTTTTAAGAAGCATTAAAACTGCTCGTATGATTTCACTCTTAAATGATTTACAGTGTAAATATTATAAATATTATTAAGAAGTCCTTAATTTAGGACTGGCTTTCTTTCCTTCTAGACGTTGATTTGAGCCTGCTTTTACAAAACGAACCACCGTGATGCTGAAAAATCAGGCTTTTAGAAGCTCCAAAATCTTACCTCTGTAAGATGTAGAAGTTTAAAGAATGGTGTGATCTCAGGGACTTATGTCCGTCAGGTGAATATGGGTTTCACGAACTTGAAGGACCTAAGTGATCCTTTTCTCTCCCATGGAGTTTACTGCATTTAGTAAACAAAGGTGTCGTTCCCTGCGAAAACTCTGCCATCCTTCTCTATTTTCGACCCTACCTTCTTGCCAAAAACCTTTCAGTTTCTTCATGTCAGGATCACTTTTTACATTTTACTAGCTTTGCACTCACTGCTCACTATGTTTGGCGCATGGCCTCATGTGGATCTCTCTCCATTAAAAATACCATTCTTTGCTCAATCAAACGTCTAGATCGCAGTTACAATTTGTTTGGTGCAGCAGGGCTGAATCTGGCTCTTGCGCCATTAAACTCCACTGTTACTCACACATTCACATTAGAGAAGGAGGTGTCACAACAGGTGTCTCATTCTCGTCAAGAGGTTCAAAGTCACTACTTCCGTCGACAATTAACATCGCGATGCTTGTAAGAGCTAAGTTTACAAACATGGAACCACAATAAATCTTGTAAAAGTAAAATATGGAATGAGCAAGAAAAGATTAGTAAAAAACCACTTTCCAATTCTTAATTAATTTCTTTTATGCTTACAGAATATGAAATTTGAAAATTTTAATTTATTTATATATATGAAGCGCATTATCATAAATTGTTGAAAATTTCTTCAAAGCATTGTGATGCACTGATTTTAGTTTGCATACTTTGTACTGAAATTAGGTACTTTACTTATAAAATAAATTTGAGCGTTTACAGAATTTGCAGAAATTTTGAAGATTTTTTTTGTTTGTTTTTCTCTCTATGTGAAATGAACAGTCTATTTTTATACTTTTTATATTAGTTATATTCTTCGAAATATTTATAAAATATTTTATGTACAATTTGTGTTAGGAAGAGAGAAAGCGAAGTCTCCGGGATCCATCAGATAGCAAGGATTGCTATGGTACTAACAGAGAGACATTTCTTCGGTAGCATTAACTGTTCCGCGACATTTTCCCATTTAAAATTCGAGTGTTTCTTTAGCAATTTTAGTACAGAATCGGCAGAATTAATTTCTCTTTTAAGGACACTAAAATGAAGACAATCTCTAACCAGAAATTTGATACCAATCATTCGGTGTTATACGGTATTTCTCGATCTGCTTGGATAGAAAGTGTATACGCATCATTAAGAATAATGATTTTTATAAGCTTTAAACAGAATAAATGTACTTAAAACAATGCTTAAATTAAGTCTACAAGAACATTTCTGCTCTTGAGATTCAGTCGATATTCAGTAATAAAAATTTATTTTTTTTAGTCACATATCTTAAAAAGTCTTTACTCTATTTACGATTATTTAAAAATCAACATCATGGAAATTCAAAAGAGTTAGTTTTCGGAGAGTGAAAATCAATATAAAACGTAGACCATGTGTTCAAAAAACATTTTGAATTTGAGCAGACATCTTTTCTTAGAGTTGCATTTAATTTGGGAAGAGTAAAGATATGGCTATGTATATAAATGTTACTCAATCACAAACAAGATATTCCAGCTTCCATAAGCGTTATCTTTTTGCTAAGCCTTACATTAGACTCAAAGAAAGTAAGAAAGAAACCAAGTACAAAATCCCGTTCTAACAATTTTTATCCAAATACAGTAGACAACATCAACTCTAACTAAAAATTGAAATTTGATTTCAACATACTTATATTACGATATATTCTTTTCATATATAAAAAGGTGCATTAGTTGGTAGGTTGGTTTAATTAACCTCACACTACAGCTAACATGAGAGTTATTTGCGAAGGACCTTGTAATTTTGAACCTTGTTTAAGAGACAAGGAACGACACCTAAGATGGCACCAGCTCTGCTAAGTTCCGCACCTTTCCAACAAGATGACATTCATCCTGGACAGATTTAACGTATAAGAGCCCCAGCTACATGGCTTATCTTTAGTGACGTCAAGGCTCGAACCCATGATTTCATGAAAACTGCATGATGTGACTTTGCCGTCTGCGAGTCCGAGCCCACACACACGATGTGACCGCAGCTTTAAAAAGATATATTACAATTTGAATAATTCACGCGAATTCTTAACCAATAAAAAAAATGAATATAAAAAATTTCAATACTTAAAATCCGAATTTTGCACGTTTTTTAACAAAATGTATTTGTCTACATAAATCCTTTTGCGTTAAAGCAAACGTGTGATTTGAGTTCAATGTAATACCAAATAAATATTGTAAACACTAAACTTGGGAATTTTTTATTTTTTTCAGATATTTTGTGCTGTTATAATCGAACGTAATATTTTCGATTTAAATTCCTATAATGGCATAAACTTACCTTTGAGCCTATTATAGAAATTCATTACGTTTTATTAATTCTAGATAATATGAAGCAATACTACGCACACTACAAGTTAAAATGTATTATTCAATTGAAAAATAAACCTATTTTTTGAAGTAGTTCTAATATTCTTGAAATAATTGGTTCGGAAATTAAATTACAATCTAAGTTACTACGTGTTTTCAATATATAACACTGTCTCTGAAATATCTCTTAGCTGAAATCTAATACATCTTTTGAGACACCTTTTATATTGTTATTTATTTATATTATATAATAACTACCACACTTCTGATTAAAGCGTATGTTCGCTTTAAATTTAGAATAGAGTCTGATGCGCCTTGGCGACTTTAGTATCTCCAGAGAAAAGTCTAATTACGATAGCTTGTTTTAATTTAATATAGGTGCTCCAAATATTATTACCAGCTTTAATAATTTATTTTCTTTTCTATTCTTTATAATTTGTTTTAATTTTAATTGACTGTATATTAAGTTGATTTTATATGTTGGAATCGTTTCCTTTGATTCATTGTATTGTCAAAGTTGGATACTTATTTGTACTTTAGCATATTTATATTTTAAAGCATTATTAGTAGTAGTCCAATCATACAATTATAACGTACATAATTGTTTAGTGCACAGGATAAAATTATAGGATAAAAACCAACACTTTTGTGGCAAAAAAGTAAAAAAAAAAAAGAACTGATGAGGAAAAAAATATTTTTTTCTTTAGGCAAACAGAAAACGAGAGAAAATATACTGAAAATGACTGTTAATCTTTTTTATACGTACTTAGAAAAAAGGGGAAGAATTTTCAGTCCAGCTGAAAATGTTTGACAAAAAATTGAAATGCTGTGCTTAATCGTAAATTGGATGGAGGACGGCAGAATTTTACACTACATTTCAGGTATTAGTCAAAAGTTTTCGGCTGGATTGAAAAATCTTTACTATTTTCAAAAATTCATGAGGATTTATTTTAATTTTTAATTAATTTTCCTCTGGCTGAGAGAAAATTAGTTTTTAATTTTTAATTCTTTTTTTACTCTTTTGCCATATAAAGGAGTTGGCTTAACGAAATATATGCGTATTTTTTTCTACTTTTTGGTTCTTTGTTTTCAAATTTTTTACTGTTTTTTCATAATTTAGTTTATTGGTAACTTCCTAACTGAATATATTGTATAGCCAATTAAATTGAGTTTGTGTGCAAAGTTTCTAGGCTCTAGCCTATTGGGAAGAGGGTGAAAAACGGATGAAAAGATTTGTGATACGTGTAAACTAGTGCAATTAATAAGAAGCGTTGGAAAATAGAAAGAAGATCGATTGTTGCTAGTGTAAGTATAAACATGCAGTAATGTGTTATGGTGTTATGTGTATTATGTGTAGCCTTTTATCAATTTTTGAGGCACAAGCCTATACTGGATCAGTCACAAATATCTGCTCCAATCTTTGAATAAGACTGAGGATCAGGTGTTTTCGAATGGATGCTACATTCTTAAGACGCTATAAAAGTGGAAGTAAATCCCAACCCACAAACATACTTAAGGAATATTTACTTAAAACTTCTTTGAATTTTATATATCAGTAGAGGCTTTTGATAACTCATTAAAGAAACAAGATTTACAAATACATATCATTTGAGATATTGTCTTTTGTAGTAATGAAAAATGTAAAAAAAACTTCTGTGCAGATGCATTTCGTTCAGAGAAATTCGCGATCAAGAGATATCAAAACATTTGTATAATTCAGTGCCTAAGTAAAGTAGAAGTAAAATTCAAACAGAGTTTTAAAGATAAAAAAATAAATTTAGTTATCAGACTAGAAATGTAAAATCGATGTTTAGATCGGAAATTGTGTGTGTGTTTCGAAGGTGTATGTCATCTTAAATAGTGAGGCTCATTTGTATACAAGGTATGGCTCAAACTTTCGGTAAACGGAAGCATAAAACAAATAAAACAAAACATCGAAACAAAATATCTTTATTTACTCTAAAAGTAACATTCATTGCCCGCAACAAACTTTTGACATCTTGGATAATGCTGCTGCAATGAGTCAGCGAAGGCTTCTTATGTTACAGGTCGTAGCACATATATATCCCGTCGTCGGATATGCCGTAAGTCTGTCAGAAAGGTTTAACCTTAATGTCTACCTTGAGGCGAG
>BMAW01016158.1:0-68115 GCA_019974015.1 Nephila pilipes
ACACACACACACATTACTTTGCTTGCATATTACACATACTACACACATGCAATATATAATATGTTCTCTCATATAATATGCTATATTCTATAAGCGCTCGAGTAAGCAAAACAAGCGTGTCGCCGTAGCAACGACAGGGGAATTGACAACGGAGTGCAAAGGGTTATTGTTATTTAAATCCGAAAAAAATATTAAAATATTCCTTTCTGAAGAAGTGCAGATTTATTAGTTTTACCGAGGAATGATATCATTAAAAGATAATTTTCATGGCTCGCGAAAGACTTCACAGCTTAAGCGAAATTTAATATAACGAACCAATCAAATTGTTTTAAACCATGCTTAGTGGTCAGGCGATATTGTACGTTTAACTTCGTTTAAGAGAAATAAAATACATAAAACTATAGCATCTATTGAAAAAAAACATAACTTAATTTGCACACTATTCATTTGTCCTTAGAGATCATGATAAATTAACTATTGAATTATTCAATACGTTCAAAATGAAAAGCGCTAAAGAGTATTTCCTTATACATTGAAAATGGTATACAACCAAATTAATTTATAAAAAGAGTAATGACTTCTGTAAACATTCAAGCGATACAAGTCTGGACAGCTTAAACGTACAAAAAACTATTTTGAATAAAATCTGAGAAAATTATTGCTAGAGAGACAAGGACAAGTTAAAGATTCATATCCACCAAACCTTGTGCCTCAAGAGGTTTGAAGTTGACATTGCAATCACGATAAGATCTGAAACAGATCATGGTAACTGCCACGCCACATTTTTTAGGCTTTCCTATATTTAAATATTCTATAATATATATTTAGAATCCTGTATACACTTCTCATATTAATCTTATTTCCAATGCAGATGATCTAATCTGAGCAGAAAATTTAAAACTATCGATACCCTATATACTTCGACTATAAAGACTCTTGTTAAAACAAATACGAAGTAAAACGAAGAAAAAGAATGCATTTTCACAGTAACGAAATTTTCCTACGATAGTGTTTATGTGGAGATTTAGAAACGAATTCGGTTTGTAAAATTGGTTCTCAATATAATTATCTGCCAACGTTGAACAGAATGCCGCGATTGTTTGAAGTTCGTTGGTTTTACTGGCGCAAGTGCCAAACATGGCCATGCTAAGCTAAACAAGGGGTAATTGTGATTTAGACATTTGAAAAGGAGGAATAGAGTTAAAAGTGATCGACAAGGTGGGTCGAAAATACAAAAGGATCACTAAGGTGCCTCGGGGTCATGATGCCTATATCTACTAAAAACACTCTTAACATTCCTTAACTTACCAGTAACCTAGAATATTATGTAAAAATTGCTACAATTGTATGTAGTCTAGATGTAGAGTAAAAAAATTGAAAATGTGAGTATCGGTTAACAAGGAGTAGGGTTGAGTGAGTGCCAGTTGGTTTATGGCGCAAAAGCCAAGTCTGGCTGTGCTGCATCAAACAGCGTGTATTTGTGATCAAGATATTGGGAAAAAGAAAAAATCGATTGATGACAAGGGTCGCAAATAAAGGATCGTTAAGTTATCCAATGACGCGTAACCAGTGTTTATCAAAGACAATAAACACCATGGATAAAAAAAGATAATTAGGGTAACTTCGAGGTCCTAAAGAAGGTAAGCTCCTGGTGGGTGAAACAAGACTGAAAATAGGAAAAGAAAGCTAGGACATCCAGGGAACGCGTCATCCGAGATTACCCGACAGTAAGCCTCACAAAGAGAGAAGAATGCTAATTCTGGAGTTTGGGGTCGCTAATACTATATTCATGCTCAAGTCTCGAAGAGCTACTGCTATGAATTTTTCTATAATAAATTATTAATATTAGTAAGAGTTCTTAATAAATTTAATAATTCCAGAATTTAAGAATGCTGCCCCATTTTAATATAATAGAAAACCTCAAAATACGCAACAAAAATAAGAAGCTTAAAAGAAAATCGTTTACACATTTGAGGAGCTGATTTCAGATACATTCAATTTTATGACAAACAAAGTTACTAAACTAATTTATCAGGGTGATGAGCTTTATATACATCGATGTTCAGTGAGCTAGTGAGGTGTTAATGATGCAAGAGCTATATTACATGGCTGTGAAAAAATAAGGTAAAACTATGATCTAGACGTTTAAAAAATGAAAAAAAGTAGAATTTAAAAAACAATAGGGATCGAAAATAAAGAATCGCAAGGGAATCCCGGGGAAGCGTCACCTGTGTTTACCATAGATAGTAAACTCCATAGGAAAGAAAATATCACTAAAATATCTAGGGGGTCGTCAACTTGATCGCACTTCCCTACAGAAGTTATATCCCTGAGGGATCCAGCGACGTTCACGTTGTGCGTGTGTTCGAGTCCTACTTAAATCTGACTGTCCTGTAGAATAGTGTGTGGGACGGTTCTCGTTAAATTGAACTTTTACTCAGTTATCACATAGTGTGGCAGTTAGAGGGAGGTACTGGTTATTTGACCGTGGCTCAAAATTTTAACATTTATCCCAACAACCCTCGTTCAGCTTTGGAGCACTGCTGCATCAAAAACTAACATTATTTTTACTAACTTCACTTCATCATTCACTCCCTCAATTATTGTGAAATCGGTTAAAAATATTTTTTCGGAAAATTCTAAACAGCTGAATGATTATACATATAACTTATACATAAATTATTCCTTTCGCCATTATATGAAAAAAAATCTAATAGTTTTAAATAAAAAGCTTTAATTTGTACAGTAATTTTAAAACATAACGCGCCTATTACAATTTCGTTTGACTCGTTGGTTCTTTTAATAAAATACTATTCTATGCTGCATAAGGAAGTTCACTTTCTTCATTGTCACTTTTTGCAATCAATAACCAAGATTCTTCCACCGATGGCACTGTAAACTATTATTCTTCCTTTTGTCGGTAACTATATATCCCACTAAAATCGCACTGTCTAGCCGAACCAGACAAACTTCCTTTATGCCTCCTTCCCGCACATACATGGAAAGAACAATGCTTTTTCTTTTAACCTTATACAAATATAAGAGAAAGAATGCTTGTTACCCATTAGGATGACTTGAGTGACCAGACAGATGGACGATAGGAAGCATTAAAATATACGGTCATGGAGTAATGTAGATCTAGTTTTACTCAAGTCTGACTATTTTACAAAAAGATATTTCTTCTGGGTAATGTTCTTTACGTTTAAATTGAAACTCAACAACTTGATATTTTAGATGTTGAATAACTAATATTGTCTGCTGTCTGATAAGATTAAAATTTAAATTATTTTTGAATGAATTGGCGTATTCTTAAAATTACAAAAAGAAAGAATAGTATGGGAAAAAAGGAATACATGATTGTGATTATTAATGACGTATTGAGAAGCAACACAAGGACTACTGGCGACGGATCTTATGATTTTGAGCCTCAGTCAAGTGACGAGAACAACACCCAAGCTTAAACCTCCCTCTCCAAACTCCCACACCACACCAACTGAAAGACTTAGGACCTAGACCAGATTTATTGTGCATCAGCATCGCTTCATGGCGAGTTTTTAATGACATCAGAACTCGAATCTACGACACAACAAAAACAACGCCGGCGAAACCGCGACAATGACCGCTAGGCTACCATGCCCACAAAAATTGATAAATACTAATACATATATTAATAATATATGCTTCCCATTCCTTTTAAGCAAAGTAAATTTCAACAAGAGAAAATCAGTAATGCAATAAAACCAATTGGTCAAGTGAAATTTTTTTCGCATTTCATACCGTAAAACCAATACTAATTGTGTTTATAAAATATATTTAATCCATATCTAAATAATAGAATAACAAATATAAAAGTATTAACCAAGAATACACTTTTTTAACTGATACATCACTGTCAGCATCTCTTAATTATCTAACAATATTACGAAGTATGCAAAATTTTCGGCAGTTCAACAAGTTTTAGTTTAGTTTTCATTAACGTCGCACTTGAAGCAACACGAGGGCTATTAGCAACAGACCTAGTAATTTTGAGCCTCGGTCAAGAGACGAGGACGATACCCGAGCTGGCACCCCCTCTCCTAACTTCCACATCACGCCAACAAGAAGACTTTGGGCCTCGACAGATTTAACGTGCATCAGCTACACGGTGGGTCTTTAGCGGCCAAGGCTCGAACTTGCGACTGAACGAAAACCGCCGGCCACAAATCCGAAACCATGACCATTAGGCTACCGCGGCCACCATGCATTTCAACAAATTAATGCCAATATGGAGAGAATGAGTGAGCGATAGTGAAGTTTATTGGCGCAAGAGCCAGATGTGGCTATACTGCGCCTAACAAGGTAAATCTGATCTAGACGTGAAGAAATTGAAGAAAAAACGCAAATTGGTTGACATGAAGGGTCGAAAATAGAGAAAGATCGCTACGGTATCCCGGGAAAGCGTAACCAAACAACATGTTACCAAAAGACCAAAGACAGTAAACCCCATAGGAAAGAAAAATATCACTGGAGTGCCTTGGAATGCCAATATGGAAGCCCCTAATGAGTGGGTGGTTTAGGCTCTATATCTAGAGCCAAATCCGACTATGATGCGCCAAACTATGTGTAACTGATGTAGATATAAAAAAAGATCGTTATGGTATTCCATGGGCGTGTAACCCGTGCTTACCAAAAACAGTAACCCCTTAGGGGAAAAAAATCACTAGGGTGCCTCAGGGTCATAATGAAAATGTTTTGCTTGTATTTCAAAATAGGCTAATAATATTTTGTTCGTATTAACGTCTCATTAGAGCAGGGCAATTGCTATTAATGATGATTCCACTAATTCCCTGTTACGATTAGTTAACGCGGACAACAAGCCGAGGATTTAGTGGTCTTATTGAATTCAATACGAAATAGATGAAATCGTGATTTGAACCCACGTTTCAGCTCGCAGATAGCAGAACACGTCATTCGTGTTTACCAAAGACGGTAATTCCCATAGGAAGGAGATCGCTAGAGTGCCTCGGGGTAATGATTCCAGCACCTATCTAAAGAAGGCAAGTCCCCGAGGGACGTTTTGGTCGGAATTCTTCTTGCAAGCTGGGCTCGTTTATGACCGTCAAAGGGTTAAACATTCTATTACCATGGGTTTATTTTTTTGAAATTAAAGCCGACCATCTCTCTCAAAAATCAAAAAAATACTTGCCTAAAGTTCCTATCCGTTTTTTTGCTGGGGTGATAGAGATATCCCCTGTTCCACCAGCGCTACTGGAAACATGTCGAAGAGGAATGGTATCACCACTGTAGTAACTTGAATCAGGATGACCATTACGACCCCTTGAGCCACTAGACATTAAATACTGCTGATCAGATGAGTGGTTGTCACTCGCGGGGTTATAGTCTGAATAATAGGGCGTTCTGAGCGGCATCTTTGCGTATGAAGGTATCTTAGCTTGTGATGGTTACAGAAAAACGCCAATACTTAGCAGCATAGTTGACTTGTAACAACCTGTGAACAAAAGTAAAGAATTAATATACACTGATAATAATTTCAATACAGATATACAATGAAAAATACAAATACATCAAACAGATTAGGACACTGTTATTATAAATTCCTGCAGCTTCCTAGAAGTTCTACAAAAATACACAAAGAAAAAAAATTTGTCATTTCCCCCCCCCCAAGTTAGAATTTTGTAAAGATCTGTTTATAATTGACAATAACGATTCTTGAAAACTATCCAGCAATTAATTTGATTACTTTTTAAAAATAATAATAATAAATATATATATAGACAGAGACTTCACAAACACATTAAAAATGCTTTAAAAAGTGATTATAGTCATTCCGCTACGTTAACTAATTTCTCCGTTGCAACTATAAGTCTTTGAAAAAGATCAAATAGAATTTAAGTAACGATTCGGTAAAATAAATGTGTATGATTTCTCTTTTAAAGTAAAGACTATGTTAACAAAAGAGTTAAGCTAATTAGTTGTTTATGAATACTCTGATGCATTTGAAAGTATATGATGAAAATTCAATTTGTAGTACAGAAAATATACTACATTCATTATGTAGTATATTTTACTCTCATGGGTATTTAACATAGAAATTACGACCCAAAACAGGAAGTCAAAAGATTTTAAAAACTAAAAGCGATGCTAAAGAGCATATAGAGTGCATGCGTATAAGGAAACTAAATCATGTATCCCAGTGAAATGAAAATGTAATTTATTATCGAGTTTATACTTCCAAAGGAAAAAAAAAAAAAAAAAAAAAAACACAGGAGAAATTCTTTAAATTGTATATTAAAAGAAATGCATCTAATTTTGCATATTTTGGATACAATATAAAACTTATTGTTCAAAAAAATAAGCCAGTTAAATATTTGAATACCTCTTGATATAACTGATCTCAAAATAAAATCCAAACAAAACTATTACAAGATAAAAATTAATAACACGGATAAAAAATGAGTTTTTTAGACATAGGTTTTCTTTCAAACTTCACTCCCCTTTGCGTAACAAAATTTTTTCATTCCTTAAAATTTTACGAAGGGATAGTTTAATTTGCTGGTTTCAATATTCAACTGAAACCAGCAAACTCATAACTCTTAATTTGTTCACAACGTGAACAATTGGAGTTACGAGTAAAATTTAATTATTTAAATAATGTTTTAATCAATTAATTTTTATTAATTATAATTAAATTATCGTATTCTTATCCAAAGTAATCGTATATAGAAAATTGCAGCTCAATCGAGGACTTTAAAATGTGAGAAAAAAGTTTTTAAAGTTTTGACAAAGACATAGTTACAATGCGAGTAGAAGAAAACCCATTAAATTATATTAATTTTTGGAGAGTTCTCTTATTTATAAAAAATTTTTTTCAGTGATTAAAATACTTAAGACACGCTACATTTACGAATTACACACAAGTCGTTTTAATACAAGGAAATAATAATAAAAAAACGTTACAATTTTTAAATGCAAAATTTAAAAAAGTGCATTGTTCCCAAAATGCAAATGCTTTATTATTAGTCTTTAATCAAGAAACACTTAACACATTTAATTCTAGAGGAAAGATACCATAATTATTTCATTTTGTTCAATTTTCAAAATATACAATAAAAGTAAGAAAGTTAAGACTTGATTAAAATATAATTACTCTAAACCTATAACTGCAATAACAGTTAATTACTACAAAATAAATCAAGAAAGTGAGTCACTAGTGAGCGAAATATAAATAGCCGATTAAGTTAAATTACATAGCATGTTAAATCATAGCTATCTGAGCTTCAATGCACATGAAAAGCACTGAAATTAAAAACAAAAAGTTATCTTCGAACACATTCGTGTAAAATGACAAATCCGAATGAAATATTAGGGATTTATTTTTATTCTTACACGCATAAGCCAATAAATGCAACAACCGTCGTGTTCCGCCAGAAACAATTCCGCCAGAATAAGGAACTACTGTATCTGACAGCAAATTTATCTAGCGTCAAATATCTAAAGAAATGCTATAGCTTCTATGAATCTGCTACAAAGAAAGTTCCGCAAGATATGCCAATAAAATACATTGGTTTCAGAAGAGAAAGTCCAAAAAATGAAAATCCGAGAGGAGACACCTAGAAAATACAAAAAGACAGAAGACAAATTGTACGTTTCTTAAGCACTTTTATGTACACAGGAAAATATTCGATTCGTATAAAAATAGCAAGTTGGAGAATTCAATTGATTTTGAGGTCGCCAAAATTATGAAAGACGTCTGCATTTCAAGAAACAGACATTTAAAAAAAGTTTTAAAAAAGGACATTTTTTTATAGTCAAAACACAAAAACTATTTCATTTAAAAATAAATATCAAGAATACAAAGAAGCAAACCCTTGAGACTAATTCAAAAGAATATTAAATGGGAAAATAAAATCACAACACAAAAGGCAGCTTTTGTGGTTAACACTGAAAATTCAATCAATCACAAAGCATTGATATTATTTGTAAACGAATTTAAACCATTGAACATTGTAATGAAATAGAAATTTAACACCACGTAACTTTAACGTGAAAATAGACTATTTTTACATGGTTTTTACAAATTAAATTTGTTATTCAATAAGATAATGTTATTGAGAATTCTTAATATTTTGAGTTTTCTTTTAAAGGAATTTTTCTCATCAAAATCTTGAACGAGAGAAGTCTTAAAACAGCTTAAAAGGCAATACAAACAGGTAATAAGTAATTCTGGACCAATAAAATGAAATCTTCATAAGTAAACATAAAATCTCTATCTAAGATAATATTACAGAAATGCATTCCTTAATAAGAATTTTTCTACATAACGGTCAGATAATTTTTAACACGGAAACCTATTGTTCATATAGTGCAAAGAAAAGTGAAAGCTTATGGGGCAAAAACCAAATCTGACTTTGTTTAAAATATGACAATTTTTTTTTTCAATCGTATTAAGATAAAGTAAGTAAAATACAAACTGATAGATAAATAAACGAGTTATAATTTTAAACATAATATAAAAAGTCAGTTTTATATATCTTTTTTAAAAAAACAAGGAAATTTCGGTGACCCTCTTCCACATATAGTAAAATGTAAATTTGCAAATTTATACATAAAATCATTCTAAACTTTAAAGACGCAATGTGATGAATGGATACATGTGTTTATGGCTATATAAATTTATGCGAAGATTGGGACATTTGGGTCTTCTAAAATATGTTCGAAATTTGGGATAATAAGCGAACACACATCCTTAAGGAAATTATTATTCAGCTAACTAAACAATTCAAATGCTGAATAATAATCTGGATGTTTTGTTATGCCAAGGCTTGATTTCTTTAGGATAAAAAAAGTCAAACCTTAATAAATATAGAGGGAGGAATGGGGAGTGAATGTGTTAAAGAACAATTTGGATTTTTTTTTCCGGTCAAAAAAAGCGAAATACATTGTTGAGTAGGAGTGATCTATAATATTTTTTTTTCTCATAAGGGTGCGGTTCAAATTCTTATGTCATTGTTAATTGTATAGCTAATGATATGTGATATGCACGTAACGCATGTTAAGTTTTTGGTTAGAGAGAACACGCCCCTTTCTCTCGAGCCACATATCAAGAGTTTTTTGTGTGCGAGAGAGACTGCTCAAGCATTTCACACATTAACAGATTCATTATTTTGACAAGGTTAAAAAAAATCGGGGTAAAAAAAGCAATCGGATTTTTTTTACTTATTTTAGAGTTCATTAAACACAGCATACTTTTACAAATAATTCATTCACTTAAGACAAATTAATTCTGTCTCTGTCCTTACTAAAACTGATTTTTTTTTTAATGCGCAGTTACAAAAACTGGATTCTAAATAGTAAAAACTTTTACGAGACAGCATTTAAGATTTAAGTTTACAGATAAATTTTGTCTTCACATATTTTTTGAGACTAGGATTAAAAAGAAATATTTTTCTGATAATACGAGTACAATCCAATGTTCAAAAATACAAATCAAGAAAATTTTAAAACATACAGTGGTAAGGGATGAAGAAACAGGTTTTAAATATATATCTTACGTATGATACATAACAAGCGCAACAATATATATATATATATATACCTTTTAAGGTAACAGACATTAAAACTCTTAAAATTTTGATTTTTTTTAAAATTTGGTTTTTAAAAATAGAAAGCACTTTGCCAATTCCCTAAATGTATAATATATCAGAATTTGTAAATAGAATGTTTGCAAATGGAATTTTAAAATTGTCAACAATTTGCCCATGCCATGGAAAAAATCAGTTCCTCAAAATGTGTTTTTTTTAGGATTCTGATTCAGTATCCTCAAAATCTACTCTATCCACAGTGTTGGTATTTTGCACGTTATGAAAAGTTTATTTACTACACAGTGAACATAATTATAAGTTCTCTGCAGATTTTTAAAATTATAAACCAAATAGATTTTATTCAAGATGTACCTTAAGTATGCGACTTACAAAAGTAAATACATCTATTCATTAATCGCTCGTACATAATTATTTGTGTTTATGAATGAGATTTCCTTTACATAAACATAAGTATAGAGATATTTCCCTGTTAAAATATGATTTCTATCGCTTTTAAATTAAATTAAAAATGGATGGATTATTTAAAATTTGGCATAAAATAAACCCTTTTTTGTTTGTCAAAGGAGTCTCAGTTACCCTAAAAATGAAAATCGCAAAATTCATTTTTACAAGCATCTCTCTCCATTTATTACATCAGTTCATTACTTTTGCAAATCGTCTTTTGTTCCATTGCAATCTGTTTCATACTCTATACGAATATGTTAAATGCATAAGAATCGTCATCCAACTGTTAAGAACAAAAAATATTTTTACACATCTGATTAGTAGGATGAATGTGTTTGAATTTTGTAAAAAATGTCTTCATATTTGCAAGAAAAAAACTAGTTATGGAAACTGATCCAGGGACGCCTTAAAAAAATTTAATTGTAACGTCCGCTGATTATTATTTGACTCGTTTTCTATTATAAATCTAATAATACTCACTAAATTATACATCTATAACCCGGCACTTCATCTTTCTGGCTCTCCCAGTCATCCAACATTTATATACTCAGACTGACAAGACACAAAAAATTATTTTATGCTTTCTACTTCAATTGAATAATATAGGCTATCAATACAAAACAGTACATTTTTCGTAGTGTTGGTTATTCCGTTAGTTTGACAATTTATTTGCGAATACGGTACAAAATTTTATGCAATACACAGCACTATTATTTAGTGATTTTCCTGTAAACCAATAGTGCTCTGGTCCGATATCAGTCGGATTATCGAGAGAGTGCTGTATTTTTTTTTTTTTATTTAAATATGAATACTTTGTGACATTAGGCTTAGCGCGCTTTTCTGTTCACAAAACTCAGGAACATTTTGATAATTTGAATTGCATAAAATTACAATTTCTTCCCAACCAAAATGAAACGTGATTAGGTAAATTAGATGAAGCTAAGAGTAGTGAATTGAATTCGAGATAGTGGTATAAGAGAAAAAGAATTGAAAGGAGAATGATATTGAGATAACAGAGGTTAACGGCAGTCTGACAGTTAAATTGGACAGAAGCATTGTAATCAATCGGTTGGATTGAAGCGACTCCTGGTAAGAGAGGAATAAGTTGAATCTGTGATAAACAAAGAAGTGCGTGAATCGGAACGAATTATTTGGTAAGCTAAGACTTTATCATTAGAATATAAACTAAGATTAACCGAGTTAAGAGGAATTCGAGAGAGAGTGAGATCCTGGATTTTCTATGTTAAGAGCTGATAAACTGTGTTGTCTTTCTCTTGCGTATTTTCAATTGTTTTGAGCTTATTGACTACTTAATTACACTTTACGGTGCCTGTAGAGTTAAATAATAAAGGAAATACGTCACAACTTTAAATCCTGAAGACAACCTCCTCTCTTCAAGGCTACTTAAAGCGCCTTAATCATTGTTTATTATAACAAAAATTTATTTATTACCGATTCACTCGGGTTCGAGTGCGTAGAATAGCAGTCAAAGTAGGCTACGTTGCGCCAATATTAGATTATGACAGGCTGGTTTAAACGTCTGAATTCGATTCTCTATGAGTGAGTGTGAGTGAATGTAAAGTTTATTGGCACAAGAGCCAGATATGGCTATGCTGCGCCAAACAAGATTAAACTGTGGTCTAGACGTGAAGTTGAAAAAAAGGTAAAAATGGTTGACAAGAAGGAGGGTCGAAAATAGAGAAGGATCGCTAGGGTAACCCGGGAGTGCGTCACCCGTGTTTACCAAAGACAGTAAACCCCATGGGAAAGAAAAAGATCACTAAGGTGCCTCGGGGTCATGATGCCCGTACTTACCTGAAGAAGGCAAGTCCCTGAGGTCCCCTGATATAATCCCCAGGGGCAGGGTGCCTGGCTATACCCCCAGACGCTGGGTACCCATTTTAGTCGCCTCTTACGACATGCATGAGCTACAGTGAGACTATTCTGTCATCCCCGGTCACCACACGGGTCTTCGATTCTCTATGATCAACTAACTTACCACCTCTCTTAAATTCTTCGCAGTTTATATAAGCATTAAATCAAATATATTCAGTACACTTCGAGCTATCTGAATGAATCACGTTTTATTTTATTGGGAAAAGATTTCATTAAGCAATTCTAAAGAAAAGTCCCCAAGGTTAGTCAAAAGGAAAATCGTAGCATAACCCTTCCGTCACAAAATGTTCAAATTGATAAAATTAAAGCATACAAATTTAAGAATTTATTATTCATTCAAGTGTTTTTTATGCAATTATTTTCTTTGTGTTCTTCCCCAGAATACGATTCCTTTAAAATTTTAGAATGAAATCAACAAATTCATTCGAATATTTCAACAACAGTTAGAAATATGGAACATATGCTCATGAATTCATCAAAAGTACAATACTAACTAAAATCACCCATTTATATAAATATGTTCCAGATAATGATATAAACAGTAGTACTAGTAATTAGTATGCAAAGAGAAACTCGTGGAAAAGGTTCTCTATTATCCAAAACCCGGAGGGGTTAAAGAGATGAAATTTCCATTGCATTTCTGCCAACATCATTCATCTTTTTCAATTTCCATTAAAAAAAAAAAAAAAGAAATCCTCTCATAAATGACGACATTCGATGAATATTATTTTTCCAGTAGCGATTAAATTCAACCTGTTGCCTATAAGTAGGTATGACAGATTGATAAAACGAACCTGGCATTTTTCCAACAGTGGGACAGTAAAAGTTAAACGTGTTAGCAATATGGGCCAGCCAATGCTTTTGCTCAGATTGGCTCAGATGGTTCTTCCCTTTACAAATACCGTACTTTAGGAGATAAAAAAAAATAAAACTGTTTTTACTTTTGAAAGAAGTTACAATAAAATTTCAACTTTAACTTTTCGCATAGATTGAAGAACGTTTCTATAAAAGTCGTCAAAACCAGGATCAATCAAATAAGCCTAAGATATTCAATCCTTCTTTTGAGTGATAATAAGGCGTAGAATGTATTTGTGCGGGCGAAAATATTCTTTTCTGGAATGAATAAAAAACAACAAAGAAAAGGAAGAAAAACTCGTTCCGAAATAATCACGTCATAAAAAACGTCTGTAAAAAATAGCCAAGGCGCCACAAGATCCATAAGATGAAAAGCCGGACGTTTCAATGGCAGGAGTGTTAATATGCTTCATTCTAAGATACTTTAAAGTAAACAACTTACCAGCATTAAGAATTACTTTAAGACTTCAAAATGGAGAGAGGGACAGTTTCAGAATTTAATTACAACTTAATTACTACCAAATATCAAGTTAATAGATTTACTCAAATCTTAAATCCATTGAGAGAGAGAACTTATATTCAAAACCTTCACGGAATCGCCATAAATGTATTCATTCACAAAAGCACATTTCGCTGCGATATAGAAAATTAATTTATTTTTATAGAATCGCCATGGTAACACAATGGAACAAACAACAACAAAAAAAAAAGACTCTTGGCTGACAATACTTAAATTTAGTATTTGATGGTTACAATATTTAAGGAATATGTCTCATCTGTTTGGAGGCATATAATACTCAGTAGTTAAGATTCCAAGATTTTTACCTCTCAAATAAGGTCATATCATTGAGAAGCAGTTTTACCTAAATGAAGCTAAAGTAGAAGGACTTTCGGTTTGATTTCATAAATAATAATCAATCGCTCTACAACAATTGATCAATTTAGAACTTCAGACTTTTACACTAAAAAAATTTATACATCGCCATTTTCATAACGAATCGGACATTGGACAATATGTCTTTGTTTTACAATGAACCTCAGTTTCAAAAAGTTCTTTTTAATACAAGAAAGCGAATAAATAAGAAAATTATTCTCCGTTTTTTTTAGTTCTAAGATGCGTAAATATTCCCAATAACATTTTGAACTGTACATGTAAACATTCATTACTTTTTTCCCCTTTTCTTCCTTTAATTTACTACTTAAAATATAAATTAAAGGAAGAAAACCTTTAAACATTCATTAAAGGTTTTCTTCCCTTAATTTATATTTTAAATTAGCTTTATTAAAATGTAGCTATTTATATAAAATTTATTATTTTACATGTAGCATAATATCGAGTGAGTGATGAAGTATCAAAGCGCAAGAGCCAGTTGTGGCAATGTAGCGCTAAACAAGATGCAACTGTGGTCTAGACGTTTGATGAAACGGAAAAAAGTAAAAAAGGTCGAGAAGGAAGATAGTTGAAAATACAGTAAGATCGCTAAGGTATCCCGTGGACGCGTCACCCGTGTTTACTAAGGACAGTAAACCCCATGGAAAAGAAAAAGAGCATCAGGATGCCTCGTGCAAGTGATGCTCGTTCTCGCCTAAAGATGGCAAGCCCCAGAGGACTGGTCGAAAATAAGAGTACCGCCTCGGGACGCGTCACCAGTGTTTACCAAAAGCAGTAAGTCCCGTGGGATAGAAAAAGATCACTAGGATGCCTCGGGATCATGATGCCCGTACTTACCAAAAGATAGAATAAGCCTCCAAAGGGGTAGGACATATCAATGAAGCGCACCGAAGAATTCCATTAGATATTGCTTCAATTTAAAAAAAAAAATTAAAACCGTTTTAACCCGATGCATATTTGAATACAAAAATAATAATGACCATGAAAAATTCAAAATTGCTATTCAAATTATTATTCATGGAAGAAAAATTATTCATGAAATAATTTTCCCTCCCATTTTTTTTTATTCCATATAAAAAAACTCTTTTTCTCGACTCTCATTTCAACAAAATTTAAGAAACGATTCCAAGTAAAATCACCATGGCCACAGAGAAAAATCAAACAAATTTCAAATACGTTATTTTAATGAAGTTTGTGCTTATTATAAGATATCTTTTGGGTGAAATAAATTAGAGGTAGATATCAATTACTTTTATTAATTACATTTGAACATAAATTCCAAGAGAAAAACCTCTATGCAGTTGTCAAATCAAAACAACAAAAATATGTACTTAATGTTTGAAACGTTTTTCTAGTTTATTGAGTCAGCTTCGTCAAATACAGGTGCTATAAAGTCCAATAAGTTTTCAGGTAGGCGTTTCACGCAATTTAAAGTAAAAAGAGAAACAGCGTGCAAAATGAATGGTACTGCGATTTATAATAGTTAAGATTTGTTTTTAAAAGTTGATATTTTTCTAATATCATTGGATAAATTCAGTGTATCAGGTATGTCAAAATATCAAGACAATTCTGAGGAAATGCATTAAAGTCTGAAATAGGTGATTAATAAATTATAATTCTCATGCCTTTTGATCAACTGATTGACTCTTGATTACAGTCGTACTTAGGAACACGAGGGCTAGTGGAGACGCACTTGACTTGCCTTTTGATCAATATCCATTAATAAATAATGAAAAACAAATACAGTACTCTCACGGTAATCCGGTAGATATCGGAACCCAAACATTGCCGGATTACCGAAAACGTCAGAATATTGGAAAATCACTAATAACTTATTTAAACAGTAAAAGCTATGCATTATTGTATGAAATTTAATACAGTACACAAATATAAGATATCAACAAAACTACAACATACGTGTTGCTTTTTATTGACTAAAATACTCTATTGAAGTAGGGTGCACACGGTAGCCGAGTCGTGTTTCATGATCGTGAGCTCGTGGCCAGTGTCGAGTCATGGATTCCAAGTCTCCAATCCAAATAAAGTGAGCGAGTATAAAGCTAGCAAAATGTTTAACTGTGATATTGACATGTAAAAAATAGAAAGAGGTAAAAATTTGGTTGACAAGGAGAGTCGAAAATAGAGAAGGATTGCTAAGGTATCCTGGGGGCGCGGTACCCATGCTTATCAAAGACAGAAAAACCCATGGGGGGGAAAGATCACTAGGGTACCTGGGGTGTGAGTGATTCTCGTACCTACCTGAAGAAGGCAAATCCCTGAGGTCCCCTGTTATAATTACCAGGGGTAGGGTGCCCGGATATACCCCCAGACACTGGGTACCCATTTTAGTAGCCTCTTACGACATGCATGAGCTACAGTGAGACTAATTTCGCACCGGTCACCACACGGGTGAACGAAGCGAACAGATGCACATTAAATTTGCTGAAGCTTCAAGTTCTTCCGTTGGAGTGAAGCGGAAGTTTGGAGGAAAGGTTTTTTTTTTTTAGTTTTTTTTATTAACGTCGCACTAGAAGCAACACGAGGGCTATTGGCGACGGACCTCGTAATTTTGAACCACGGTCAAGTGACGAGGACGACACCTGAGCTGGCACCCCCCTCTCCTAACATCCACACCACGCCAACGGGAGGACTTTGGGCCCCGAACAGATTTAACGTGCATCAGCCCCGGCTACACGGCGGGTCTTTGGTGGCCAAGGATCGAACCCGCGACTGAACGAAAACCGCCAGCCGCTATCCACGACCTTGACCACTAGGCTACCGCGGCCCCTTGGAGGAAAGGTACCAGTGCAGGTGTCGTCCTCGTCTTTTGACGGAGGCACAAAATTACGAGGTCTGCCACCAATAGTCTTCGCGAGTTGATTCTGCAATGTTAATCAACAATGAATTCATTGTAGTAGAAAGCATAAATACCGCCTATAAGTCTTGCAAAGCGTAAAAATAAAGTGGAGGATTATAGAAGGAGCAGAGTGGAGGATCCAGGGGTGGGCACCTCTCATAATTTCACAGACAAAATAACATACCTAAACAGGAAATCGCAACCAAATTGTCACAACAAAAGTTTAGAGTATTTATTTTATTGTTTTACTTCAAAGTTGTTTGTTGTGTCTAAGCACAGGACTGAGATATCTATTGTACTGTAAGTTTTTAGTTCTTAAATTGAACTTGATTCCCAAGATCATATTTAGTTTATTTTTAGATTAAGAACTAAGTAAACATGAAAAATAAACGAAATAAACGAAATAAACATAATTAAGTCTTTTTTTTTTCTCTTTAAAAAGTTCAAAAGATTGCATCCCTCCCCCTTTCAATTTTTTCTGGATCTGAGAGGGAGTTTTAAATTCCTGAGGAAAAGCAGGTTTAATCCAGCTGCATATTACCCAATTCTATTGAACAAGAATAACAATTAAATCATTTTCTTCTCAGCAGATGGGATGGTAAACACGACACCCAGGATCGTAAGTCAACTGAGATAACACAGTCAACAATTTATCCAGAAATGGTACAGAGAAATCATCTACGCACATCAAGTCGAAGCTGAAAGCTCGTAGAATGACTAATCAGCGTGATGATCGTCTAATTCTGCAAGATGTCTTAGTTGCCTTTCCATCCATATTATCGAACATCAGACGAGAGGCGATAACGATTATTAGCCGACTGTCCAATGGTTTTCCGATTCAATTAACGGAAGTAGGATTGAATGGATATCGTTTATTTAGTTGCTTATCACCTACTTGAATAAGTAGTTGACAATTCTTGGACTGGGAAATTCTCATTAAATATTTAGAGATAGAATTTAAGATTTTTTTTTAATGTATTAGATGAGTTGTGTATACCGACTAAGATAATGTATTACAAAAAAATATATAAGAAAAAGCAATGAGCTCCGAAAATTTCCTACTTTAGCTGTTCTAATGAAGAGTCAATAATACAAAACATTTATTCGTTTATTAATATGTAAATTGGGCTTAAAGTTCTTTGTCCATTGTGTGTGCATTACTTTAAATAAAATAAGACTAATTTATATTACAGCAAAAATTTGAAATTTTATATAAAATTGCAGAGTGGGATGTGTTGGATCCATAATACTAGTACAACCACGCTTTCTCAGTCCCAAAACCTCTAATTGCTTTATCTCCATTTTTGACTTCATCGTCTTTTTTTTTCTCTTGATCTTTCCTAGGCAGATTTTGGCGGCTTTTTTTTCACTATTGTACAAATTGAATAATTTTAATACACTGATTTTAGTTTGACATTTTAAATATAATCAAATTTTAATAATGCATAGTTGGGTAATTTATTATTAGATTATATACATGTTTATTATGTATTCTTGTACACATTGGTATAATATTACTTATACAGCAATTTAAATTACGGCATATATTCTTTTACGTCTTAGTCTTAATTTTCAGCTTAATCGCCTAATTTTAATCTTATAGCCCTTGCTTTCTTTTAGTTATGTATGTTTCAATAAATTTATGTTTTAATCTGGTAAAAGCATAATTCTACTAGTTTTAAATTTTCATTTTAAATTTAGTTAATTTATTCTAGCTATAGCTATATAATTTATTATTAGCTTATATACACGATTAAACAGTAATTCTATTGAACATGGGGGCCCATGCTCTTCCTGTTATAATTTCACGCACATGCAAAATAACACATAAGCAGTAAAATACCAAGAAAATTGTCTTAAATAAGTTTAAATTTTTTTTCATGCTTTACTTGAAAGATGTTTATGTGCCCAAGCACACGACAGAGCCATCTATCGCACTAAATTTTTAGAGAATGATTCCTGAGTAAATATTTCATTTACTTTTCGATTAAGACTAAATAAGCATGAATATAAAGGAAATAAATATGTATTAATAACTTATTAAAGAAAAAAATGTCTCCTGTAGAATTTTTCTGGATCCGCCGCTGCATGCACGCACACGATTTACTAATTCGCAATGTTAATGTTTAATAATATACTTATAACCCTATCCTCACATTTAAACTAAAAAAAATATTTGGGAAACCATGGGGATACTATCTACAGAATAATTCATAGCAAAAACTAGCACAAAAGATTTGGTTCTGAAAGTTCGATTCAGAACAGTTAGTAATAACCTAAATTTCCAATAGAACTTTTCAGACACACAATAGATAACATAAATAAGAATCACATTCAATATGGTTAACTAAAGGTATCTTCGAGTATATAATTATATATTTAAAAAAAGATAAAAGAAAAACCTGTGTTCATAGGAAAGATTGATTTAATACGATGCATGCTTATGATGCACCACTTTTTTCTATGATTCAATTTCATTAATTTTGTTAAAAAAAAAAGGTACAGAAAAAGTATGTGCACGTACAATTACAAATCTTCAACATCAAGAGAATGAACAATATTCTTTTCGTAAATAATGTAATAACACCCCCTTTTTCCTTAAAAGTTGAATTTTCAAAAGTAGCGAGATTATGCGATTCCACTTTGAACACACTCAACACATCAATTTTATGAAAGGGGGAAAGGAAATTGAAAGTAAATTAACTCCTTTACAACATTGAATATTCTCTTTCCCAACTTAATTTAGTTGTAATTTTTCATATTGGAATACTGCAGAATTTTTTCGATTTAGAATGAAAAATAAGGAAGAAAGGATATATTCCTTAACTCAATGATCGGAACTTCTTAGAAATTCGTTGGATTTTAAGAATTTGGAGAGGATAACTATTTTAAGTGAAGAGATTGTGTCATCCTTTGCACTGTCGCGCAAATGAAATCTCATGCATAATAAAATGAAGAATTTTAAGAATAAATTGAGAGTAAAACTGAAGGGGAAAAAAGCATTATCAGAGGCATTTCAGTGCAAGTCAAATTTTAGATTTTTTTAAATTACCTAAAATAAAAGGTAAAAAATGAGCTGATAAGTAAATTTTTAGGCCAGAAATTCAATTCTTTTTTTGTGTGTGCGTGTGTATGAAAGCAAAAAATTACAGTGCTTCATTTAGAACGGGTTTCCTGCCAATGAATGCAAACAAATGCTTAAACATGAAAAAGTAAAAGGAGAATTTTGAAAACAAATTAATTCTAAAATTTTCGTTTAACAAAGAGACTTGCGATAATTTCAAATAAAATTAACAAATATCTTACAGCAAAAAAGTGGTTAAAATTCCTCAGAAGCCAATAGCGAAATAAATATGATTCATTCTAAAATACGACTTCTGGATTACATCTCAAATGGATTAACCATATTTTCTTTTTGAATATTTATTCCCTCAGATGAATTTATTTTCTGGCGTTTCCTTATGCAAATAGATAATTAAAAACATACCGACTATCACAGCTGATATAAGAGTTAAAAAAAATTCCTTCAAGACAGATGCTAGAGTAAATCCAAGATTTTTATTTTAAATACATTATATAAATTAACAATTTAGGTAAAACGCAAAGATATTTTAAAGGATACAAAAAATATTTTAAAGTGTTTCCGACATACATCTTACAGTGAGTGAGTGATAGTGAAGTTTATTGGCGCAAGAGCCAGATGTGGCCATACTGCGCCAAACAAGATAAATCTATGATATAGACGTTAAAACAATGAAAATGGATTGGTCGATAAGAAGGGTCAAGTGAGAAAGTAAAGTTTACTGTCGCAAGAGTCAGATATGGCTATGATGCGCCAAAAAAGATTTAACTGAGGTCTAGACGTGAAAAGAAATGGAAGAAAAGACAAATTGGTTGACAAGAAGGAGGGTCGATGTACATCTTACAAGATAAATTGTTTCGGGAGAATTTAATATCTTAGAATTCACGCATCTTAGAACCCTCTGTATCTTTACAATAAAAACTGGACGAATTCAAATTTCATATTTCTCAAATTTAATCTTATTTTTCTCTACATCATTCAAAAAAAAAAAAAAAAAAAAAAAAACCAATGGACTTGCATTTCATGATCATGAAAGAAATAAAATGTAATGTTAAAAATCAATGTCGTTCAAATAAAATGCATTGTTAAAAATCCCGTTGAGGGAATCAACACGGAGAGAAACTTATGCAGAAATGAACACAAAAATCAAAAAATACCTTTACAAGATTTTGAAACAAAACTTAAATCACTGAAATATTTTATAAAACATAAAATACGTTTAAGTCTCTCATAATATGACTAAATTTTTGACACATTTGAAAGTAGTACACAATGTGCAACCATATTGAATATCTAAAACAGATTTGAAACTATTCGCTTCCACTGTATTTTTCTTCTAACATGCGAATGACTTGAATTCTAAGAACATTCTCCGCGAGTATTGCGGTGAAGGGATATCGGAAACGGCAAAAGTCAATGGAACAAAGGGAAATGGCTTCGAAAATGCCCAACATACGGCAAAGAACTCAATAAATGGGCCTCTACGAAACCATCTCCAAAACATTATGAAGGATGAAGAAAAGTTTAGTGATAGAGAGCGCATACAACCCACACAGAGAAAATAAGGAAAAGAGGAGGGGAAAGAGAATGAAGACGCAGGGAAAAAAAAATTTATTTTTTTCCCTGGTACGAAGGAACAAGCCACTTGAGGAATAAACGAGAAAATCCAAACCAGGTATGTAATATAGAATTGGGGATATCTTTCACGAGCAGGGAAAGGACGCAATAACGGTAAAAAGGAATTTGTGATGGATTTTAAAGCAAGACAGCGTTTTTAAAGATTGTAATATTATTGTCATGCACATTTTTAACACAAGCCGAAAAAGAGGGGGGGGGGGGGCCCATACGATTCGAAAGCTAACTAGTTTTAAACAACGCAAAAGTTCAATAGTAAATGCACATATATACACAAAAACACACTAATATAAATAATTAGATATTTATGCGTAATTAAACATCAATACTTTAAGCAAAAGTTATGAATGTCTACAATAATAAAAAAACAATATGCAAGAAATCATTACTGTACCACTGAGTAAAGACTGCACCTACTCGTAAAAACATACAGATAAAACATTGTAAATTTAAAAAAAATGAATAAAAAATATGCAAATTTAACAATAAAAAAAAAACATCACATGCTGTATAAATTAAGCGAAAAAGTAAAGTAATTTAAGAAAAAGTAAATTGAGCGGAAAATTAAATTGACAATTACTAAAAGAATCGTAAAAAGATAAAATGAAAAACCATAAAAAATGTGAAGCAAGCAATAATGGAGTATAATATATTTAATGTTGCAACAGGCTTTCGAGTGTTAGGTTGGGTTATTCTAGAATTATTGGCCAAACTGTACCCATTAACAAAATATATTAAAAAACGGCAATAAAATCAAAGATGCATTTGAACAAATCAAAAACATTCAGGACATAAACATTTAAGAAAAAGACAACCAAACAAACTCCTCTAAAATAACAAAATATGTTACAAAAAGAACCAAAAATATTAATACAAAATATACATCATTATAAGAAAAACCTTTATGATCACGTGGCCATATGCAAACATTTAACAAACATAGCCGATCAATCACCCACAACATACACTAATCGAAAGTTTAGTTTTTTTATTAACGTCGCACTAGAAGCAACACGAGGGCTATTGGCGACGGGCCTCGTAATTTTGAACCTCGGTCAAGTGACGAGGACGACACCTGAGCTGGCACCCCCCTCTCCTACCATCCACACCACACCAACGGGAGGACTTTGGGCCCCGACAGATTTAACGAGCATCAGCCCCGGCTACACGGCGGGTCTTTGGCGGCCAAGGATTGAGCCCGCGACAGAACGAAAACCGCCGGCCACGAATCCGAAGCCTTGACCACTAGGCTACCGCGGCCACTTACACTAATCGGAAAAGCAAAAGATAGCAACAGCAACTACCAAACAGTGTCAGAGCCACACGAAATCTAAATACAATTGCAAATATTGCAAGATAAAAACTTCTTAAAAAGTATATATATATACATACACTTTTCTTTTAAGAAGTATTTATTTTGCAATATTTACAATTGTATTGTACAGAATTGAAATAGTATTTTTGATTTTCTCAGAATTTGCATTGTTTAAATTCCATTGCTTCGCTATGTAAAGCTTTTACACAAACAAACTCTGAATTATCTTATCAACAATATTAAAAAACATCTGAGAAATTAAAATTAAATTTCAGGTACAAATTATTCAAATGAAGTAAGAATGAAAGCTGAGGTTTGTAGCGCACGATCCAAATATGGCTATGCAGCGCCAAGCAATGGGTATCTGATCCAGACTCTTGAAAAAAAAAAAAAAAAAAAAGGAAAAATTTAGTTCATAAGAAGAGAGATTGTTTCTTAAAGTCGCCCTTATAAGCAACGCCAGGGCTATTGGTGACGAAACTCATAATTTTGAACCTCGGTCAAAAGAGAACACCCGAGTTGCCACCTCCCTCCTAACATTCACAGCATGACAATGAGAAGGCGTATTGACGGATTTAACGTGCTTCAGCCCATTACACGGGCCATCAGGACCATGACTACTAGGCTACCGCGGTCACAGGATCGAAAATAGAGAATAATTTCTAAGATAATCTGGGGGGAAGTGGGCGTCAACCATGTTTATCAAAGACCATAAACTCAATGGGAAAGAAAAAGATCACTAGGGGACCTCCTAATCGCATTCGGCTAAAGATAAGCTCCCGAGGGGGATTATGCATTTAGATCATTTATTTGCATGAAACTCAATGAATGTTTAAACGTTTTACAATATAAAATTAACATAGAAATAGCTACATGTTATAAATTTCAAAACATTGCCAGATAACGAAAAGACGTTATAGTTCACTCTTTCATCCACGTCAAGAAAAACTTTGTGGCTTAATTATATTCAAGCGCAGAGTTTAGTTTAAAAGCCATACTACTCTTTATACTGCCAATGGTCTACAAAATTCTTTAATACAACATGCTCTCGTCATAAAATTCTAACATTAATAAAACCTTAAAATTCATTTAAAATATAAATTCCAGTACATCAGTTCCACGTATTTTATCAGCAAGTATAAATTTCCAGATAAATCTAGATTTTAAATATATTTAGCAAACACTCATAAGTTATAGAAATTGTATTTTTGATTTTCTCAGAATATGCATTGTTTAAATTTCATTGTTTCGCTATGTAAAGCTTTTACGCAAACAAACTCCGAACTACCTTATCAACAATATTGAATAGAAACGAATTTTCGAGTTTCTTTGTTGCATCACACGAATATCTATTCAGAATTTTAAATTACTGAACACAATAGAGCTACATGAAAACGTCGAGCACAAAAAAAAAAGCAAAATTTAAGCATATACAATATTCCTAAGAAAATAAGGCGCGTAAAAACGTAACAAAACACCCATTCCGCTAATTTTATACAGCAATGTTCACGAATCATTAAAAAGAAAAGATATTTTGCCTTCATTATACGCATTTTATACATTTCGGATTTACTGATATATCTTACAAAATAGTATGCGCAAGATAGAAAAGAATTTTTGAAATAAAGAGTGAAGTGAGAAAATCGAGGATTAGCGAGTGTTGGTAGATTTTAATGACGCAAGAACCAAAAGCTGCTATGGTGCGCCAAACAAGGTATAACTGTATATAGAAATGGTTTTAGTTTTTTTTTTTATTAACGTCGCACTAGAAGCAACACGAGGGCTATTGGTGACGGACCTCGTAATTTTGAACCACGGTCAAGTGACGTATATAGAAATGAGAAAATGAAAAATGAGAAAAAAAAAAGTAAAAATCTACACGAAGGATCGAAAATAGAGGAACGTTAGGTTACCCCGGTGTGTGTCATCCGTGTGTACCACAGACAAGTAAATCCCATGGAAAGAAAGATCACTAGGGTGTTTCGGGGTTATGATTCCCATAACTAAATAAGGAAGGTAAGCCCCTGAGGGCAAAAACAAGAATTACTCGTAGTTACAAATTCGCTGCCCTCGAAAGAAACAAACGATTGTAAGCAAGTTTTTAACCATACAGAAAGTACATAAAAAGCAACATTTTAAAATATTTTTTCCGTAGTCTCTCGCTTTACACTACTGTCAATTTGTGAAGAAATTGCATCTTTACAACAAAATTAGATTTTCAAAAGTAAATATGAAGATAAGAGATGAGAAAGGGAACTACTTTGATGATATTAAGTTTTGTTAACTCATAACAAACTTAATCTTCAAGCAGTAAAACTCAAAAACGCGCTATCTATATTGCGTATAAAGAAAGACGTGCCAAAATATTCTGCAACATGTATTAACAGTAACTAGCTCAGAGATAAAAATGGCGTTAAAAACTTCATATATAAAAGAGTCTCTTTCTTTGAGCCAGAATGATAAACGGTTTTACTTCGTGATCGATTTTACGGAAGTTTCTAATTTTATAAGTTCTACGTGCTTAGATAAACTTTATCCATTCAACTTTCAAAAAAAAAAAAAAAAGCTTGGAAGAGATTTATGCTCGTAACATTTCCAGAGGAAGGGGGGGGGGTGCTATAAACTATTTCATCCTTTTAAAACTTATTTGAGAAGAAACAAATAAAATGACTTTAAAAAAAAAACGTAAAACTTACGAGACAAATGCCAGTAAAAAGACTGATAACTAAAAACAATTCGCAAAACAATTTCATCGAACCTATATATATGCTGAAATATTTCCATTTTATTAAAGTCTAGACTATTTGTGGATAAATTTTAGAAAACTTTACATATACTTATTTATTCCAAAAAGATCTTGTTTATACTTCATCTAGGAAGCAGATTTAAATCATATACAAGATCCATAAGTGTATCAAAAACTACCGTCCGGGCTCCTACCTTCCAGTTACAGAAAATAGTTCTCTAGGATATAAAAAAAAGGAAGATTTCAGAACAATAACTTTGATTAATTTGGGAATAAAAGCTCTCTAATTGATTTAAAAATATTTTAATAAGCTTATGCTGAAAACCGAAAAAAATAAGCCTTTAATAGCAATTAAAAGAATGCTAATTAATTTCGGAAAAATAAAGTTTACTATTCTTAAGCGGCTATACAATGAGATTCATTTTGTTGCTTAATTTTCAACTATTCATTTTTACAGTTCAGTTGGATTAACATCGAAATAAAATGAACGATCAACAACGAACCACGTAATTTTTAGCTAACAATTCAATCATTCCAAAACTAACAGCAATGTATGCTACGTATGTATTATTTCGTGTTGAAATATAATTTTTTTCCTCTGAGAGTCAAGTAATGAAACTGAAGAAAAATATATAAAAACACATGAAAAGTTTATACATTTTCCAAACACAACCAACATATCTTGTGGCTAATTTTAAAGCCAGATATTTATTATATTAGGAAATAGTTTTTGTGTGTGATTTTTAATTGTTTATTAACGTCACACTGAGAAGCAAAACGAGATCGACAGGCGACGGACCTCGTAATTTTGAGCCTCGATCAAGCGACAAGGAAGACTCCTGAGCTGGTGCATCCCCCTCCAAACTTCCACATCACGCCAAAGGGAAAATTTAGAACGTCGACCAGGTTTAATATGGATAAGCCCCGCTAAACGGTGGGGTGGCATCAAGGCTCGAACCCCCAACTTGGTGATCATGGTTGATTTAGTGATCTTGGTGATCATGGTTGATTTAGTGATCTTGGTGATCAAACGGCCACAGTTTTTATGTATCAACATATAAATGATACCATTCAAACGAAAAGAAAAATACTTTAGAATTTTAAGTGCACATATCTTTTACATTAAAAGAAAAGAGAAAAATTATAAAAAAAATACGCTTATCTTAATTTGCCATCGAGAAGTTAATATATTAGCTAAATATATTGAAGAGATTTTTAAAAAGAGCTATCGAAAGCCATTTTTCCTCTGAGCAAATGCAAAATTCTCCAAATGAAACCAACAGTTGCACGCTGAATATGGTCTTATTAACTATTATTTCTCCACAGAATACATGCTGCCATGCAGTGAAAAATCCCCAACAGGTGCTCTCGTAACGGCTGTTAATTATCCATAGCAGAGCGGGAGCAACCGTTAACTTTTCCGCATTCCCCGCTAAAATAGCTAAAGATTCACTGAACAGCATCTGGAGAGTTACTCACCCTTCAGTACATTTATTTAAATCATGGATGCAATTAGTTATGAAAGAGTTTAGTTTCCACAGTTCGATTTCTATTCTTTCCTTTAAGCATTAAAGGACAACTTGCAGATAATGGAAAAATTATCCGATTGCATCTTTGAAAGTTGAATTCTCATCGGAACTTAGGATTGCAATTCTAAGTGAACATTTGGTAACGTAACTGCAGTATAAGATGCTAAATAATAACTTTGAAGACGTTTCAAAATTAGAACAAATCACAGTTCGTACAATCTAGATATATGCAACAACGAAATAACTTTCACCTTTCAGGCTTTGAAACCGATAGCGATTCGAGATCAGTGATTCTGACCAACGAAATTCCAATTTTATTCGCCCACAAAAATACTAGCAACATTTTTATTTTTCAATGCAATACATTCACTGTATGAATATTTTATATTGAACTCGTGAGAGCTAAGGTTGTAACATTAAAGAAATTCTTCATAACTATTTCCAACATTTACTTAGAGTGAGTGAGTAATGGTGATGTTTAACGGTGCAAGAACCAGATATGACTGTTTCTCCAAACAAGGTGCAACTGATCCAGACGCATGGAAAAATGGGGGGGGGGATAAAAATTGGTTGACATGGAGGGTCGAAAATATATAAGGATTGGTATCCAGGGGGCGCGTCACCCGTGTTTAGCAAAGACAGTGAACCCCATCGAAAAGGAAAAAAAAGATTACTAGGATGCTTTGGGTGTGAGTGATGTCCGTACTTGCTTGAATGCAAGCCCCGAGAACTACTTATTTAGAGAGAAAAACCTTTGAAGTGACTGTTAAATCGAGAATTCGTAATTAAGTGTGTGAGGATGCTGCAAACAAAAATAAGATATTGTGAAATTAAATACAGTAGTCTACAAAATATTAATAAAAAGTGTCATTTTAGATTTTTTGAAATTGAAAATTATAAGTGAAATGTTTATTAATTAAAATCTCATAAACTTTTTACAACTATCATCTGTCAAAATCTTGATTTTGAAAATTACAGATTTTCAATGATTGATTACTACGAACTGAAAGAGTCAATCATTTAAAAATAGAATAAATAAAATAATATTGAATTTCACGTTCGTAACATGAAATTCAATTTTATTTTATTCATTTCCAAATTCGCTTTAGATTAGGAAGTTAAACTTTTAAAATATTCAGTTAGGTTCACATGTGAATCAACTATTTCCTATAAACTTACGTAAGCAAAATAATTAATATAAATTCAGAGAAGTTTCAAAATGATTCTTACGAATAAATAATTACGAACATTTACACTCTAATACTGATCCCTCTCTTCTCATAATTCTACAAGATAACTTCAGATAAATCTAAAATGTTTTCAAACGATTTGTTCTAATAAAGATAAAGTTCCCCAAGAAAAAATTCTAAAAGAACATACTCAAACTTAAGATAAGATTCTTTCACAACATCCATTCACCCCGAGTACAATATTTATGCATCAACTGATTTCCTTTCAAATTGAAATTAGTGATTGTACAAATCTTGGCTCTTAATCTAACTCAGCTGTAAATTCACTTAGTTTTAAGATTTGAGTTTCATTTCCTCTTTTAGAATCACCCCAATTTATATCAATATAAAATTCGAACAGAAGTAAAAAATACAGACTTCCCCGGCTTTCCTTTCTTACTATACATTTTAAACGTAGAAATCTAATACAAGATTATAGGTTCCTTATAAATCCCAGATGTACTTGAAACCCGTTTGCAACTTCCAGAAATAAATCCGATTTAGTACTCCAGTGGGGAAATCTATACAACCCGGGATAAAATACACAAGTAAAAAATCCTGGAAAGAGACGCAAAATTGGGAAGGGGGAGAGAGAGATCTCCAGGAATATATACTATTAGTGCAGGTAGAGCGTCAGAGAGAGCCAGGCAAAATTAATTATTTTTCTTCGAAAAATGAAATATACAGAACATACTAAAAATAAAAACTTTATACACTTGCATAACGCAGTAGTAAAAATTGCATTCAGAAAAATTATATAACTTTTCTGGAAAAACTGCAAGACAGCTAATATACGAAAAATGCTTTGCCCTAACCCAATTCCAAAAATCTTGGATATTTGTGTTAATACATTATCCAAATGAGTTTCCAAAGCAATTCCATGTTTCTTAATTACAGAAGAAACTTATTCATGGTACTAATATATATATATATATATATATATATATTACAGCTAGATCTACCTGAAGTGCCCGCTATTTGTATTTAAAATTTACAATCGACAGCTCGAAGCATAAGATATTTTTTAACGAGGACCTACTTTCAAATCATGTTTTGAATAATTTTCAGTGAACCCCAAAATAGAATCAAAGGGAAGAATGATTTAGTAAATAAAATAGCAAAGTAAAATATACAAATTTAGATCTAATGAGACGAAGCCTGCAGTTCATTGATAACAGAAAAATTTTTGAGCGCTCATGATTTTTAAAAATTTAAATTGTTCCAAAATTTTTGTAAAATAACAATCATTCATATTTTTAATGAAGCTGCAATTCCAAAAGATATTAAAATTCAATAACACTTATAAAAACTAAATGCAACATTCAGTAAGAGATGAAAATCAGGCAATAATTATTGTGAGTCGATTCAAACAATAAGGTACAATGATATTAAATAGAAACCAAATAATATACTTATATAAAATTTAACTGAATGTAAAAATTAATTTTCAGAGATTAAAAAATGCTTAATACAGATTATCATTGGATTAAAACAGAATTCAAGGAAAAACTAAACGAGTCAAAGATAAGAGTGAATTTTCAAGATGAGGTTTTTATACAAAGAGGATAATAGAATATAAAAATATTTACAGAACCAAAACACGAAAAATATTACGAAAGAAATCAAACAATAAATTTAAAAACGCAAATTGCAATGGTTATTAATCATAAATATTGGAGTTAATGAAAGTTTAGATCAATACGTTGGCTTATAAAATATCTCAAAATGAATAAATAAGCTATTTTATTAAAAATTAACAAATGTACGTTGAAGATGTAAAACATAATCATGAAGTAAAAATAATGGAATCATAAGACTACTAGACGTGAAGAACAATACATTTACTGTATAAAATTTAGAAACTGACTGTAACAATTAATTCAATAATATAGAAATGCACTATGTGTGTGCGCTAATTTCTCATAGAAATGAAATAGAAATTAAACATTTCGCAACACAAGAAATCCATTTATATTCTTTTTAAGTTACTGATGTAATTTTGAGTCCAGAATCTTTGTATATTTTTAAATTTAATTTTTGTACAAAAGTTTTGAATGCAGTTATGCATGTAGTTACCAAGCGATGCACATCGTTGCGCGATTACTCAGTATTTCAACACTTTAAATCGTCCATTTATATGCATGATGACATACCTCCAAACATTTCACAACAGGTTTAGGAATTAAAAGACGACAAAAATAAAAATAAGCTTAAACATCTCTTCGACTTGAACACCTTATTCACAGTTTTCAACCCACGTGATTTTTTTGTGGTTATTAGGGTTCTCGGCCGAGATAAAAAATATTGATCGATGCGACCTTTTCCTTTTCATACTCATAAAATTTCTAGAGACATTCTGAGTGATAGACGATAATTTCATAATGACAGGGTTTCAAATGGTATTCACCTCTGGAGGTGGACAAGTAGAGCGTGTTACTCAATTTGAAAAATAAGAGTTTTTATGCACTTAAGATATCCATTTCTGAAGGAATTTTTCGCGATTTAATATTAAGATACTCCCAAACCTGATTTCAAAAGTTGTTACAATGTTGATGTTACATAAGTGTACTTATTTCACGTACATTCAGAGCGAACTTTATTCCTTTATGAATGTATGCACAGATATTATACAATGTAAAAATTACTTTTAACTAAATGCTTTTATGTGAAATAATATCAAAATTTTTTTTGTGCTAAAAAAGGAGAAATTTCAACCATTTAATATATCAATAAATGTAACAAAAGCTGTCAAGTAACAAATTTCTTGAAAAAATTTACGAAATTTCTTTTGAAGGCAAAAATTTCATAATACTCAATGTAAAAATATATTTCAAAAGAATTTACTGGAAACTACAAGAAGTTTACAATATCTTCAGAATGCTTTATCAACATAAGCAGAAAATTTTACAAAAATATACAGCCTATTGTAAGAAACTAGGTTTTGAAAATATAAAAAGCCACAAACGCAATGTAATAAAGAAACAAAATTTTTAAAGGATAACATTTATTTTTCCCGATGAAGTCCAGGAAAAGAGCGACTATTTACCGTGTCTTCCCATTCCTGATTATTGTACATAATGAGTTTTACTTCCTCATTTTATGCAAGAAATTACGTAATTCTACTATATCTTTTCTCCTGTTAAAAACAACGCTTTCGTGATTACTTTTATAAGAAACAATTTAGAAAGAAAGAAAAAACCTGAAACTTATTTCAGAGTAAAATGCATTTTAAAATATTTTCTAATGAATAAGATACTCTCGTTTTATAGCTTTAAAAAACAAAAATTGTTTAAATGTTGTGTATTATAATACCTAACGCTATGATTTAATGTCTCGCCATGAATTAAACAAAATTACATAAAAAAGGAGAAATTTCTTTATTAAATTTACGAAATCTTCACTCAAGGTATTGTTGATAGACTTTATAATAAAATACAACTATATATATAACTGAAGTTAAATTTCCGTACTGTTTTTCAATTAATGCAAATAATATTTTTGACAGCCCCCCATAATTTAATAAGCTGTAATAAAGAACCGATATCAGTAATAATTTTCATTTCAACAGTAAAATGTTAATTAATATCACACCACTTACTTTGTATATTCAAATGATATTTTTTACAGTAAAACAGTTAAGGGAAAAGAGCAAACTTTATTATTTTGTTGTAAAATTGAAACAATTGTATTAAAAACACAGCCTTTCAATAAATATTGCTAATTCAGTTTCTAATTTCTAGGTCATTTTAAAAATAGGACATAAAAATAGAATAAAAACTGTAAACAATTATATATATACACACGAAGAATTAAAGTACATGAAATCTTGGATTACACATTTATATGATCGCATATCAATACAGGATAGTTTCAAATGAAATATTAGAAATCAATAAGCATTAATGATTTCAGAGAAAACTTTAAAAATTTAGAAAATAGCATTAAAATCGAATAATCTTTCACGTGTAAAAAATGCAGATTTGGGAGTGATGGAGTTGTTTAATGTCGCAAGTGCGGCCATGTTGTGCTAAATAAGGTGTAATTGGGATCTAGACGTTTGAAAAAGAGGTAAGTTTAAAAGGACTGAATAGAAGGATGGTCGAAAATAGAGAAGGATTACTTGAATATCCGGGAGGGGGGGGGTATCACGCATGCTTACCAAAGGTAGTAAGCCCCATGGAAAAGAAAAGATTTTTCGGATGGCTAGGGGTCATGATGCCCGTACCTACCTAAAGAAGGTAAGGTCCTGAGGGCAATGTAGATTCGAAGAAAGAAATTTAAGTTCACTAAGACATGCTATATGTTCCGGGGTCATTTCCTTCTCTATCCATTATAAGTCAATATTAGTCGAAATAAGATATTTATACCTATTCCTATTTGCGTCTTAGTCTAAAGTGAATGAGTGTTGGTGGTTATGGCAAAAGAGCCAAACATTTATTAAAACTGTTTTTTAAACAGGAAAAAAAGGGGGAAATTTGACAAGGAGGGAAGGTCGAAAACAGTTAATCTCTCGCAATCTATTTCGTTTGAATCTAAAAGATTAATATTACAGTTGGGTATTTAACTGATAGGAACCAATCAGGCTCAGTTCTTACATGCTAACATGTAAATTTATTTTAGGGAACCAAACTAATTTGATATTATCTAAACTGATTAATTTAAACATTTTTTACTTGGAAAATATTTCGAATAAAGGAATTAAGAAATTCTAAAAAATATAATCCTTTGTCATTACATTTAAAAACACTTACCCATTTAAAAATAACAATTAAGTCACAAAAACTGTAATTGCTACGGAAAGAAAAATATTTTGTACCTACAACTGTAAAAAAAAAATTTTTTTTTAAAAAAATCTTACGTAATAAATCCCTTTGACACATGGGGTATAACCCAAAACCTCAGAAAAGTATAAAAAGACGCTTTGTACTTTATTCTACGGAAATACAATGTGGGACTGTTTCAAAACATAGATATTTACTTTAAATCCACGAAAATACATGACGCATATATAAAGTGAAACGTGCATTTCTTTATTTATCGATCCGAAATTTCACCTCTTTCCAAACAAATATCAGAATCCCTAGAACCTCCAAAAGTTCACTGCGGTATATATATATAGAGAGTATTTTTATTTCAAATAATTTTATATTCGTGCTACATTAATAAATTTAAAGTTTTCTGCGTACCAAAGAATATAACCTTTAAGATATATCAGTTATTAGGCATAAAAATAAAAAGGTTCTCGTAACGAATAAACATATATAAAAGTTTTCCTTGATGCATAAAATACTATCAATTACAATTTCTAGCTACAACTTTTTAAGACGAATAATTTTAATTCACAATTTTTTTTTTTTAAAAAAAAATGCCTTGATTTTAAAAAATTGCATTAAATAGTTAAAAAAAAATCGGCTTTATAATTTGAAGCATGATTTCCGAATTTTTAAAATTCTGACAAAACTAAAAACAGTTGAATTCGTTGAAATGAAAATGACTCGTATGAAACAAAACAATATCGGATGTTTAGTTTCATACGTGTTTTCAAACTGTACACTGCCATTTATCCTTAATACTCAAAAAATTAACCTTTGATTAACAGTTCGAGATAATTCAGTGACTCATTAATTTTCAACATAAGATAAAAAAAAAAGTTAACAAGCAGCACAGAATTACATTATACTGTTAAACTGAAGAGTTCAATACAATAGTAGATTTGTATAATGATATTTTTATCGTTGGCAATAGGTCAAAATCTGGCACCCAGACACCGCGAACAAAGTCCTATTACCGAATGTTATTCCAAAGGTGAAAATCCATTACTCAGCCATTCCTGAGCGAATAACCTTGTATTACGATTGTTCACTTCTGTACAACCAGACAACATTCCAAAATGAACATAATGCATGCTTCATTGATTAGCTTGCAAATCATTTTTATATCAATTTTTAAAATTACCAAAAGCTTTTGTAAAATATGGAATGAGTCTTTCAACGATGATTAATATATTCTAAATTATACTGTATTTAAACTATTTAAGTTGATAAAGCTGAAATATATTATTCTTTTATAGAAATTATGGCATAATTTTTTAGTAAAAATTTTTTAGAATGAATTTCATAAGTTCTCCTTCAATAAAATTTTGCAAAAGTTTATAAAGATATAAACGCAGCAATACATTTTATCACGACTTTTCTAAACACAAACGAGACTAAAAATATTTTTAAATTTAATTCATTGTTCTTTAAATAAACTTGTTTTAAAACACTAGTACTTAAATATAATTAAAATAAATTAAATATTTCCTTCTACACATACATTAATATTTCAATATAAAAAGATTTTAACTTAAGACAAGTAATTTAAAATCAAAACTTTAACCTTCGACCATTATAAGGTATTTATATAGTTTATTATATTATCTATTAACACAAAATTATCTTAATTAGTTAAAATTCAACTTTTTTTGCATCTTATCTTTTTAATAAAAACAACATTAGTATACCTGTAAATTGTCACCCAAAATTCTTTATTGTATGTTTGATATGTTTAACATTACGTTTATGAACATAAAATAATTTGAAATGATGTAACAATGCAAAATTTTAATACAAAAATCTGCGCACTAAAACTTATAATTTCAAAGCTTCCAAATAAGTATAGTGTAGTTCCATTGTACTAAATACTAGTTATTTTCCATACAATTGGTTTTTCTTTTGCTGAATGAATATAAGTGAAATTGTTAGTTATATTTATGTTTATTAATAAGTAACTCCACCTCCCTTGTTTATAATCATAAACTTCGAATCCGCAATTGTAATATGTTTTATAGTTCGAAAGCGAACATACCGTAAAAAGTGCTGTGAGCTGCATATTATTGCCCCAAAATAACTTAAAATTCTTAAATTTTTTTCCTAAAAAAGATATAATACAGAAGTCAGACCTAGGAAATGGAAGACTTTGGATAATTCATTACCCCCGTGCTGATTTCAGGCCAACAACCCTCTCACGAGTAAGTAACGAAAGACAATGACAAATTTGAATCCTTCCGAATAGGCATTAGCTAAACGACTCACGACCTCTCGACTGGGAACAGGAAGCCAAATCAGCATGAGAACAACTCAGCACATCATCAACCATCTTTAAATGACAAGAGTTTCATGTTAATCTATTACAATAATTAGATTACATTTAGTTTAATTCAGTGCAACTATCAGGAGAAACTAGATAAACTATTACAAATCAAAATGTAAAAAAAGAATAAAAATTCCCAATACAAAAATAAAATCCGATTGAAAATTAGGTTTGGTACTTATTGGCGTTTAATATTGAAATCAAACAATCCAGATTGTAAAATGCCTCACAAAGCAGATGTATAATTACAATAAAATAATTAATCCACACTCTAACAACAAAATAATGAAATTTTTTGTATAAAAAAAATAATACATTTAAACGAGAACATGTGCACATTCCTTATAACTAGTTTATTTTCATTTAACATTTATTTACTTACATTTACATTAATGCAAAAATACCCCAGTTCTTGTCAAAAGCCAGTGTAACCAACCTGTCCCAAAAGGTTTTAAAAAAAATTCAAACTCAAGAAATTTTCTGAAGGGAAAAATTAAAATACTTTTGGAGATAGATACCTTAAAAAAAAATTAAGGTCATTAAATTTTGAACAATTACAAAAACACAGATGCAATCGAAGATTAATGAGGTTTTAACAATGCGAAAGAGGGTTTAAAATACAGGAAACATCTTTGATTCAGTGTACCAAATGGAACATTTAAAAACAAAACCATTGTTATTCAATTCAAAAACTTTGCGAAATTGCAGATTTTTCGCTATATAGAAGAAAGCGCATGAACTAAGCGGCTTAAAATCCGGAAAAAGAAGAAAAAGTCACACCATTTCCTATTCTGCAAAAATGCGATGAAAGCGCGCAGAAAAGAAATCAGAATACAAATCACGACAAGACGATTAGACCTAGAAAGGCACGCACAAAAAGTATGAGTTGGGAGACGTGTTGGTCAGGGGTATAGGGAGAGGGAAAATTCTGTTGTTTTCCGGTGTACGTGTATAATGATGCAGATAGTCGGCCCTTTATAACGGGGAACCGTCAACCTCAAAAAATTACCATGGTTCGAACGGAAACCATCTGCAACTCCATCATTATGATTTTTTTTCTCCCTCGGCACCCTTCTTAGTCAACCGTACAAAACGTAAACCACACGAAATATTAATGATGAGATACATATATTACAAACGTAGGGAAAATAAAGCGAAGCGCGGTTAGTTTTTTCCCCCCCTCATCTGATGGCTGAAATTAGTTCGGGCAAATTTAATATCGCTGCAACGTCAACTATCTAAGGAGAGTGCACTTAACATTGATTTATTAAAGCTACTTCGAAAGAGATAGACTTTTTAAATGGAACTAGAATAAACGACTGTTATTTTTTTTAAAGCAAATAAACTTTTTCCGAGCTTCTATTTTTAACCGTATGTTTGTTCGACTGATATCCGATTAATATTAAATGTTAGCTTTTTTTGATCGGAAGGAGAAAAAAGGAAATATTTCTCGCAAGATTTGTCATTAAAAAAAAAGGAAATTAATTTTTCCATACGTAGTCCAGTGATTGTGGTAAAAAAAGACATCAGTAAAAAAAATGACATTTAGATAGAATAGTAATCGACACTGATTTTTTATTTGACTATCTATACATTTGCCAGTCATTCGAGAGCGATTATTCACGCTAATAAAATTATTGAAAAGTCTTAACAGGAAAGAGGGAATCAGTCATTTCCCCCCCGTTATCAAAGTTCAATTTAGATTGTAAAAAAAAAAAAGTGCAAGAGGTAGTGTTAATATTAAATATAAATTGAAGGAAAAAAAAGTACAAAATTTAACTAGAAAGGTTTAATACAAAAATATTCGCATTTTACAAAGATCCTTTTTTTTTAATCCATCGTATTCAAAAGCTATTAACTTGTGCATACGATGTTATATGACGAAAAGCTTTGATCCACATACAGTGAGTGTAGAATTCGGATATTGATGGTCATAACCTAAAGAGACCTCACTGTCAAATAATACTCAATTAAATTATAGGATATTTATACATAATGCAAAATCTTGAGTATAAAAGTATTCATACAATGCACATACCACTCTTCAACTTGCATTTTTATAATAAATACCTTGCAGGATATCTTTTATCTTGAATAATTGCTCTGGGCCTTCTTTGGGTAGGGTCCAACAAATATTATGGTGATGGTGAATTATAGTGGCACAAGAGCCAAATGTGGTTACGTTTCACCAAACAAGATGTAACTGTGATCTAGACATTTGAAAAATGGGTCGAAAAAAAAGAGGGTTGCTAGGGGCCAGTAAATTCTATTTGAAAGAAAAAGATTACAAAGGTACTTCCGGATCACGATTCAGTTACTTACCTAGAGAAGGTAAGCCCCTAAGGACATAGATTCAAACAAATTTGATGTCTCTAGCATAGGAATGTAGTCCCATTCTGGTTTAAGAGTGTTTTATTGGCAATCAACCTGGTTCGAACATTCTGATTAAGAATTTCCTCATAAATGTTCAATGTGATTCATATTTGGTGACTGCGTAGGAAATTTCATAAATTTAGTGTTTTTATGACTTGAAGCCACGTATTTAAAACTGTATTCTTGGGATCATTATCCTGAATAAAAACGTATCACCATGAATACCTATTCTTGTCGCACTAGACTCTAAATTATTTTTTTAAAATGTCTATATATTGCTGGCGATTTACGATTCCATTGAGATTAAATTATCTAACCCCGAGCCACTAATATACAACCTAAAACAAGCACTTCTGTTTTATTGTTGGAAGGAAATTCCTTGGATGCATTTCTGTGTTTCGTTTGCTCCATACTATTATTCATCTACCACCCGATCCAAAAATATTAGATTTACTTTTGTCAAAAAAAATAACTATGTTCCAAAACTCTGAGCTTTTATTTACGTAATGTATATCACGAAAGATCGTAGATAGCGCTTCCAAATCTTTTCATTCACAAAGATTTTTTTTTTTCGTGGAAACCTGTTACTACTTACATGCATTTCGAGCTGATCCTACAGATAAGAAAAACAGAAGAAACGTTTTAATTTGCTGTAAACTTAGGAGCACTTATTTTCGGAATTTTCTTCAATGAAACGTATGAGAAAACGCCAGTCGACAGAGGCAAGTAGAGATGGCCGTATCGAAAGTGAAACGTTATGTAGTATTTTAAGTCAAACCTCCGAATAAAAGACTGCATCGTAAAATATGGTCTACCAACTAATAATTGCACATCACTCGGAAATGTACACACTCGTCCAGAAGACTTTCTCGATTGAGTGGATTCGTTAATTTCAATCAACGTTTGCATTTGGATATTCAAAAGGTTGTTACCTTAGTTTCTGCCCCGCCTTCAATTTATGTCCTTATCGCTATTTATAATAATTAAACTTATTTAAAAAAGTGCAAAAATAATAGAAAAACATCTTTTTAAAAAACTGAATATTAAGATCCCATTCTTCTATGAAGATTCGGGTTAGTAACAATAATTTACACAGATTTATTATCAAGAAAAAATAGCTATATCCCAAATATTAACTTTAAAAGTCATGAGCATAAAAAAGCCTTGCAAAATTTCCACTTTCGATCCGCCATGTAGCCGACGTTGATGCACGTTAAATCTGTCGAGGCTCAGTTCTCCCAATAATGTGATGTGGAAGTTTGGAAAGGGAGGTGCCAGCTCGGGTGTCGGCCTTGTCACTTGACCGAGATTCAAAATTAAGAAGTCCGTCGTCAATAGCCTTCGTGTTGTTTCTAGTGCGACGTTAATAAAACCAACCAACCTTCTTGTTATTAAGGAAGTAGAAATAATTACGATTATATCATTACACAGCAAATTATTGGTATTACAATACCTTCTTCCACAAAGTTTTCCTCGGTACATTTCTACGCAATTAGAATAGAAATTATTTATATTTACTAGAAACAAATATACGAGAATACTCTAAAAATCAAAATAATGGAGTTAAGATACCCCCTCCCTATAAGATAACTATTAAAACATTTTAAGAAAACGATATTTACCAAAAGATGAAGCAGTGGAGAATCCAGATGGTGGGTACGGGACACATACTTCATTCATTTTATAATTTCACACACAGTCAAAATATTATACCGGAACAGGAAATGCTAACCAAATTTTAAATAATTTAAATAATAACCAATAATTTTGCTTTACTTCAAAAGGTATTTATTGAGTCCAAACAGATGACCGAGCTATCTATTGTACTGTAAGTTTTTAGTTTTCAGTTTGAATTTTGATTCCTGAGATATTTAGTTTATTTTTAGATTAAAGACTAAGTAAACATGAGTAATAAAAGTAAACACAATTAAGTCTCTTGAACTTATTTAAAAAAAAAAAAAACTGATTGTATCCCCTTCCCCTAGTCAATTTTTTTTCTGGATCCGCCACTGGATGGATGCGCGGAATCTATTCAAGGTTGTTAAGGATTTTTGTCAGCTCAAACGCAAAGTAATCTAAAGAAATAATCGATTATTTTTATTTAATATCATTATTTCTTACAACTTTAAACTTCATATGATTCAACACAGACTGCTTTAGATATACCAATACATAATTTAAAACAATAAGTATAAACATATTACTGTGTTAAAATTTCTATATACACTAGATTCGCAAAATCCATAATGCAAACACATCAATTCAAAACAAGGATGCCACGAGAATCCTAAGCGATATAATCAAGAATCATCCATCATTTCTCGTTAAAGCACTCTTAATAGGAAATCCTTTTAGCTGGGGAAAAAGTATTCATCTTTCTTCATGTCATAACCTCTATTTTTATTCGATAACTCGAGCTTTTCGAAAGAATATTATGGATCAGAACAGCGTATACAAGACATCAAATACCCACATGAACCAGTTTAGTATTAAATAGCAAATGTTAAGAAAATCTTAACGATGAGCCTTACTGTAAAGTTATAATTTACTGTGACTATTTTTTAATTTTTAAGATTATTCGCTATCCAATATGAATCCGTGTCTATAGCAATCGATTGCAGAGCTAAAACTGAACTGAAATGAGTGAAAATATAATATCCCGATACTATATACATGGTGTTTCGAAACTCATGCGCAAAAATTTAAGGGGTAATTGAAAACATCTAACCAACCAATTTTCACAGTACAGAACACAGGCAGTGAACCGCTAGATGGGGCTGTAATGGAAAGCATATAGCGCGAGTTTTCTTTCAAATCGTCATTCCTATAGCGGATTTCAGGACGCATGGCAAGGTACAGTAACCATGAAAAGGCGGACATGCATTTCATGCATGGTCTTGCGAATGGTAATGCTCTAGAAGCCAAAAGATTGTACAGGTAGCGTTTCCCAAGCGTTTTCACCGCGCTTGCTTTCCACCTGTGCATTGTAGGAAGAAAATTACTTGTTTAGATATTTCTATCATCTCTTAACTTTTTAAATGCATAGCGATGTAGATCTGCATCGCATGTTTAAAAACCTCATGTCCCTTTATGAAGCGACGTTTGTACAGTGTTTTTTTTATGTATAATTTTACAAAACTATTTTATCGTTTCCGACCGCAACTAGAATCTCTGACAATTTATTTCTTTATCTGTAACATTTTTCATTGTAGGCGCGCTATCTGAGTATATTTTCATTTTGAGGGGGCATTACAAACTATGATTACTTATATAAAAAGTAATAAAAACACCCAGGAAAAATTGTTTTCGGATAGAAGCATGATAAGAGTAACGAATATTTATATTTTTGCATTTTCTGATAAATTTTTATGCAAGAATTTTAGCTTCTTTTGTGATGATCAATGTTTTTATGAAAATTAAAAAAAAAAAAAAAAATTGTGGTTTATATTTGTATTTTTCCCATACTATACCCTTTTCCCAGTTGATTTTAAATTTTATTTATTAAGAATTCATGCATTTAAAGGTTAAATTTTTGCCCATGAGTTTAGAAACACCTTGATAATGTGGGAATAGGCCGGCTGCGCTACAGCAGCGCCACTTACAACTCAGATTAACATGCAAGATCAGTGAGGTGTAAGCACGCAGAAATGCGTGTTCCGTCTCGTCCCCCCCCCCCAATTTAATTAATAAACCTATTTTTCTTTTAAAAATGAGTGTGAATCATTGTAATATACCAAGGAAAACTTACACATACATATTAAGTAGTTATATAATAATTAATGTTTGACATAACTTTCAACATTATATATATATATATATATATATTCATAATAAATTATAATTGGTAAAAAACCTAAATGAAAATTAATAAAAATATATATTAAAACTATTCAATTTCAAATTAAAAAAACACTAAAGTTCAAATTAGATTATAATTTAAAACGTACGAAGTATTAAGCTTAAAAAAGCCAATTTGCTGAAAATATTACACAATATTCAATAATACATATTAAATAATTTAAAATTATAAGAACAACATGAGTACATTGTGCCTCGACAGATTAAGGTGTAGCAGAACATCCTGATGCCAAGACTCAACCCACGACTAAACGGAAACAACGCCGGTCAAGAACACGCGACCATGACCACTCAACTACCCCGGTCATTGTAAATGTATCGAAATTAAATGAATACCCCCAGAAGGTCAGTTACACTGTTAAAATATGTTGCCAATTAATATCGTCTCAATCTTTAACTCATTACACATTTCAAAATGACCTAGATAATTAAAGAGGCCCGGTGAATGGAACTATCTAACGCTTCGTAGGTACATAATCTTAAAGATCATACGACAAAGGCACGCCTACGAAGTTTGAGAAACTGACGATTACAACAAATTTATGAAGGATTGAATTGAGCTCATGAAATGCGTGGGATATATGTGAACGAGCATAAAGAAAGTTCCCGAGATGAATTAAGACTAAATAACGACAGATGTAAAAAACCAAGGACAAAAAATAGGAGGATTTAAAAGAGGAATAAAACTAAACTTTGTCGGATTTCAGAGACCGCGAGTCAATTCATCACTGATTTTAAGTTAAAAAAATAGCTTTAAGATAACTTAATTTTTTTTAAAATTTGTATATAAATATAAAGAGTAAATTCATACTTTGTTCCCTTAAATATTGAGTATTAAATAAAACTTGTAACATTCAATAAAACTTGAATTTAATAAAACGAAATCTAATCAAGGAAGCTAAAAAAATTTAAGATTTAATAAGATAATAGTAATTTTTATATCAAGTATAAATATGGGCAGTTATGTATTCCACATCCAATTTTTCGAAATCCAAAAGTTCAGTCGTAAATTGTATGTTTAGATAAGCTAAAATGAGTGTCGCAATTAGACAGTCTTCAACCCGAATTAATTCAATTTTAAATCGGAATAGTTTACACGGCAAGACCACGTCAAAAGCCGATATGTTCCATTAATCCAAAAATATTTACAATTAAAAACAATAAAAATTGAATAGCTTTAAGAACACTAAAAAGAAAAAAATTAATGCTTACGAAAATACATTAAATCAAAAATAGATATTATACACTTATGTACATCACTGAAATCTTACGACGTCAAAACTAATTTTTAATAAAATTCAATAAATATATTTGTGTCATATTTTAATATACAAGATGATTCAAATACCATTCAATCAAATTTAAATACGAGATTTCCTCTCTAACTTTCAACAAGAATATTTTAATAGCCTTTCATTTAAACATTTCAGCATGCGAAAACATGCTTTTAATAGAAAAATTGCGTACACTTTCATGTATGTACACAGATATGCTTAATTTAAAAAAAATACACCGACAGAAATTACTTCAAAACAAGACAGTCCTTAATGAACATCACTTAGGCCGTTAGGTTTGGCAAGGGAAGCAGTTCTGACAAGCGATGAATCAGCAAAAGATAAATAGTAAAATACAGTTAATGTTTTAAAAGCCGAGACTTGGACCATTTTAAATTTGAGAGAAATTCTTGCTTTCTGCATGAAATAAGTAATTGGTTACTCAAGTGAACAACGTTCCTAATATGCAATTTCAAGCTAAGAGAGCGAGGGAGTTACGAACTTATCCGTATGACATTGACAAATAGCTGACCGCCCTGGATCGCTCATTAGTCATGTATTTTATGCGGGACTTCCAAGACCTACCTGTGGCAGCATTTTCTCATTTACGATCAGAAGGAAAAATTACGTTATGTGTGCGTTGAATTTCTTTTTCCTAAAATATACATTTATACAGCTTTATAACTAAACATAAATCATTTTTTTTAAGCGAGCAATTCTTCAATACTTAAAAGGAAGTCAAAATTTATGAACAAGGATTTAAATTCATTTATTTCTTTCGCATTTCTTAAATTTGGGAGTGAATTCCTTATGAATTTTAAAGAAGACTCATTCAAAAGGTAGAAAGTTATAGCTCACAGTTTTCGTTGCAATGAAATAACAAAACAGTAATAACTGTTGGATGCAGTAATGCAGAGGTCTTCAATCTGGGTTCCCTGGAACTTTGACAGGGGTTCCACAAGTGATCCGCATTTGCTTAATCAATGCTGAAAAATTTTAGTAAAATTTCAATTTTTATAAAAGATCGAATTCTTATAGGCAGTTTGCTTGTAAAAATAAATATAAATATTTTATGGATAAAATAAAAGCTGAAATTTTGTAAAAATCAAGTGTTTCAAATACATTAATCGAGACACATTAGGTCACATATTAGTCTCCGTTCTTTGACACAGTCGATATATCTCAAATTGATATATCAACCGATACTCAGTTGAAACTAAAATTTAGTCAAGTTGATATCATACATTTTTGGATTGACATTAGAAAAGAATATTTGAAATCGCTAAAAAAAACCCTGAAAAATCTGTCATTTGTTTCAATCTATGTATGCGAAATATTTTTCTCTTTGTATGCTGCGACAAAAATACAGAAACAGAATGGATGCTGAAGAGGACATAAGGTTGCAGATTTCTACAATTATTCCAGACGTAAAAATACTTTCGAATAAAAATCAATCACAGCCAAGTCATTAAAAATATTCTTTTAATTAATTAGTTATAATTTAAATTGTTGTTTTTGTTTATTATTTATAGAATATGTTTTAGAAAACCTAAAAACGCTATTAGCACCCTTTCCATTCATTATCTTAAGATGTTCGTGTTGTGATAAAATAAAGATGCAATAATAATTTTGTAAGATTCAGTAGAATAAAGCTTTGATATCCTATTTTTTCTTTTCTTGGATCAAAGGGCTCCATCAAGAAAACGGTGAGCTCAAAGGGTTCCCCAATGTGTAAAAGGTTGAATACCTTCGCAGTAATGGATCCTCTCGCGTTGCTCAGAGGAGTCATTGTGCTATTAGCGTTGAAATGGGCACATAACGGCCCGCACCAGCCAGCTCCGGCCAGGCACAAATTTATATATATATTAGTTCAGAGCTCGTGCCAAAACAGAAAGGGATGTCAAGTGATCAGCGCAAAAAATGAGTTTATGTAGAAGAGGTCTGTTATTTCACGGACATTTATACTGTGCATTTTAAGTTCTGCCACAAGCATTGTGAGTGTGTGAGTGAACGTAAAGTTTATTGGCGCAAGAGCCAGATGTGGCTATGCTGCGCCAAACAAGATTTAACTGTGGTCTAGCCGTGAAGAAATTGAAAAAGACAAACATTGGTTGACAAGGAGGGTCGAAAATAGAGAACGATTGCTAGGGTAACTTGGTGTGCCACAAGCATAGAAAGTATGTTTCAAACAATATTTCTTTATAACACATACAATTAATTCAATTCTTCATTTCAAAATTTACTAGTTTCTTTTTTTTAACACACAAATTCACTAATTTTTTGACAAAAGTAATATTTAAAATTTGATGAACGATTTCCCTATATTTTAACGATTTAAACATTTAATCACATCAGATGAATCAGCCATTAACAGTATTCAATTAGCATACGTAGTAACATCTTAAATTTCTAATTAAATTTTTATCACTAAGAGAACATGCAACATTCATTGAAAACCCATCAATATTGTAGACCTTACGCAATTATGTAATTTAATCTTGGCGTTACATTTTATCATTCAAGAGAATCAACTTGTGGCGTTCATTTACAGATTCTTCTGTTGCTTGTCATTGGTAACTCGACATTCAACTACACCCTCGTTTAGAAAAAAAAAAAAAGGTATCTTTTCTTACACCCTTCTCTTCATTACATTTCATCATCCACAAAAGCAAAAAATACAAGCAGAAGCAATGGAAGAACGGCAGTTATTTTCCTTAAGAGAAATAATGATAGTTAAAAAAAAAAAAAAAAACGTTTCTCCCACCCCCCTCTTCTCGCATATACTGCGATTTTCCATAAAGATTCCATTTATAGTTAAATTGAAATTTAAGAGTGGTACTTAGAGAGATAAATATTGAAGGGTTGTAGTTGAATCGATACAGTAATGCGAAACTAATATCAGACGAAATCGAAAGTCACAAGATTTATTAGGATTAAATTCAAGGGAAGAAACTAAATTTTTGGATGAAAAAAAAATAACAGAATTTATATTTGAAAATATATACAAGTATGAAATGTTTGAGCGATATGTTTGAGTAACTCAAAATATAGGTTTTCCAGACAAGAAAATTAAATTATAATAAAAATCTGTCGAGTGATTTTCTACAATTTTATTCACTAGATTATGCGTTCCTATAACGAAAAATATTCACTTATGAAAAATGTGTGCGTGTGAAAGCTATAAAACATCTCCAAGCTCGTGTGTTTTTGCGACATTTTTAATAAATGCATTTCAGTCTAGCGGTAAACTGCATTCAATTTCTACTTATTAAATCCAATTAAAATATGATCCACGAACATATGTATGTACAGTGAAAATGGTTTAACGCGAAACCGAGGGGGACAATTATATTTTTTCTTTTGTGGTAATAGAATTTCAAGTTAAACGATACATGAGAGGGAAAAGAAAAAAAAATCAATTTTCGATGACGTCAAATTCGATTCGATTTCAAACTAAAATTTACACTTTTAAATACGTACATTGATAACTTCTCTCTGTATATATCCTAACTCGCTTATTAGACACTATTTACATTTCAAATAATTATATATATTTAATTAAAAATATGAAAAAATCGTTTTGGGGAAAAATGAGATTTTTTTTCATTTGTCTTTTTCGGCTTGAAATTGTCGATAAATTGTTCGATATTGTCCATCGTTTTATTCAATCTAAGCCAAAAAGACAAAACGTTTAGGTCCGAGAAGCGAAGTCTTTTAGTGTAAAAAGATTTGTTTCATGTTAAAAGAAAAAAAAAATGTATGAAATTGCATAGTATAATGTCAGCACATCAGTATTATTTTGTGTTAACAGATTTTTTCTATTAAAATTTTTTGTGTTAAAAGTATTTTACTGTTATTTGAAATTAGTCGACTTAAAGCTCTATGTGAAAATTTATATTTTTGGAGTTCTTTTTAAATGTATTTCAAAATAGTTTTTATTGCATATTTTAAACATTTTTGAAACTGCCCAAGCTGATTAATCCGAAAAAGCAACATATTTGTGACTTTAGATGCTCTTTTTGTATTATATTTGAAAAAATAGCAAAACATGATTAAGCAGAAACTGTGCTACAGTTGATTTGATTGCTTTGGGTATTTTTCTTAGTCCTAGTAATAAAGAAATGTGAAACAATTTTTTCATACAGTACTCAACGAAAGCTTAAGAAAGTTTTCTGCATTTCCCCCGAGAAACAAATCACAAACTTTGATTTCAAGGTTTATATCATGTGTGTGAGAGAGAACGCAAACCATACTATAATTTCTCGCGCTTCTTCTTCTTTTTTTTTTTTTTGCAAAAGGAAACAAAGTTTGATTTATTCTGATGAATTCAAAATGAGTTTGAATTTCGTTGGACCCAGTTATATTCCAGAATTCACATGGGATTTTAGCATTCTAATCGCATATTTTCATACAAAAGCAAAAAACAGTTGCTTGAATAACTACAAATAATCCTATAAGCATCATTTTAGGTCCACGATAGGTTGATCCAAGGATTTTTATAGCAGGGACCAATTTTAGATGAGCTGCCTTTATTTTAAAGGTCACAAAATGATGTGAACATGTTACTTTCGTTATTTTAAGGTTGGTAATAAATGAAAGCAAGAAATACAATGAGTGACTGACAGGGGGCTTAGGTGCCAAATCTTGCGAAATTAAGTCAAACATTTGTTTCAAGTGTAATCTAGAAGGGGGGGGGGGAAGGTAAAAACTGAGATCGGAAGTAGAAAAGGATCACAACAGTAAACCCAATAGGGGAAAATCACTTGGGTACCTCGGATTCCTCATGAATCCCGCGTACTTATCTAAAGAAGAAAGGCCACACAGGGGCGCATCGAAATACAAACTTGTAGGTAGTTGTAACATGGTGTTTTATTTAGTCGGAAGCATAAAATGATCCCAATACAAGAAAAGAAATATACAAACAGCGCGGCCAGCGGTTTTCCATTGAGTCGTGGGTTCGAACCTTGATGCCACTAAAGATCCGCCGTGCAGCCGAGGCTGATGCACGCTAAATCTGTCGTAGCTCACAGTTTTCTTCCTCGTCAATTCACCGGGGTTCAAAATTAAGAGGTCTGTCGCCAATAGCCCTCGTGTTGCTTCTGGTGCGACGTTAATAAAACCAACAAATCATTTTCTAAAACACAATATTTTCTCTCCCTGAACAAGTGAAATGTTAAGATAAAAAAAATATTCCTTTGTTCTGATAATACAAATTCTCTGTACATACATATCCAGCACGAAACTTACAACTCTTATGAATTTATAAAATCACTCCTAATTAATAAATTTAAATATTTAGTTACATATCATCTTTGTTACTTTATCACATTACCAATATTCTTTAAAGGTGGTTTTGCACAAGCTTAACTCTTGGAGAGAATATTCCCAACCGCGAGAGAAAAATGCCGATTTAATCCTTTTCATAACACAGACAAGCTCACTTTCCTGGGAGTTTCGATAATCTTTATACCATCGTAAACTTAATGCAGCCCCATTCCTCCCGTCGTAAAGTTTTATCTTTCTTAAGAGTTTGTACTCAATTGGGAGCAGTCATTAAAAGCAGTCATTTTCCCCTGCATTCGTCACTCATGGGACCAATGAAAAAGGAGCAAATTGACCATGAATGTGCACGGCGTGAGCAGGCACGATACAGTGGATTCTCCTCTCCTTCGTCAATTAGAAATACAATGGAAGCTTCTGTACGGAAGATTGGTCTTTTCATTTTGAGTGACAATTCGAATGTACCAGATACCAGATTGAATGCCCAATTTTATGCGCAGCATATAATAAACAATCGGAGCATTCCATCAGAAAAACACATTCTTCGTCACATTTTTTGATAGTTTAATGACAGTTTAGGAGCGGCCTCAAGTGTTCAACGTCGTGGCTGTCATCAGACAGACGTACTGAAATTTCATCACAATTCAGCCTCGAGTCAAGTAATTGTGTAGACTAAATCATCACTATGTGAATTTAGTTCGAATTCAAGTTTGTGTATGTGGCGATTATGTTCATTGCTTTTACAAAAAAAATTTATGAATACTTTAAAATAAGAACCAATCGCAATTCGAATACATAATGCAGTTTTTTGAAAATTAAAAAAAAAAAAAAAAAAAGAATTTATTGATTGTTCACAGAGCCGTCGCACTTAGAAGCATTCACGCGACAGACCTTGTAATTGAGCCTAGGTTAAGTGACGAGGACGACACCGAGACAGCAGCTTCCTCTACAAACTGCCACACTACACCAAAGGGAGGATTTGGACCACCGACAGATTTAACGTGCACCTGTAACGCTACACGACGGATCTTTAGTGGCATCAGGACTCGAACCACGAAACGACATAAAAAACGCGTTGTTCACGACTTTGACCACCTACAGAACGAGGAATAGATTTTTGTAAGACTTCAAGGATTAAGATTGATGTTTTATAAATATCGCATTAGATTCTGGGTTAGATGTTTTGAAACAAAAACTAAAAATATTATAAGAAAAAAGCGAGGTAAAATCATACTAGAACACGGATGGTCAGGCAGACGTCACACGGTCGATTTTTAGAATCAATTCTGGAAAAGAAATGTTGAGGTCAAATTCTGAATAAACTGTAGTTTCAAATCGTAACATAATGGTATCTGAATATGTTTAACCACATTTGGTTGCAAAGAAATATAGCAAAACTGGCTGGCAATATCCTTTTCATTCTCAGAAAATGTATCCGGCGGGAGCCATGTTTTCCCCGCCTAATCAGGGCAGGAGGTCGGTTGACCTTGAGCGAAGGGGATGATTTTAACCCTTTATTTATCGGTCCGGAGAAAAACTACCCCGGTCGTTTTTTTGCAGTGCTCTTATCAATTAAGCCAAAGGATATTCCCGTTTCGGGCCAGTTATTAAGGAGTTTTAACTCCTGTCGTCGTTGAAGAGAGCTACCGCAGTCTTTTAAAGCTTCCCTCAGATCGTCAAAAGCCTCATACAATAACAGATTTATAGGGAAAAAAATTCAAGGTTCAAAATTCTAAACAAAAGTTATAGTCCGTAACTACAATTCCATGAGGGGGATTCATTCTTTGCCTTTGTTGTATAACATTTTCACTTTTTCCTAGGTGTCGTCTAGTAGCCGTTGCCGCAAAGTCTATACAACCGATTAAAAACTAGTAAAATAAATGTTAAATCAAGAAATTGGTTTTCTTTGAATAACATTTTTTTAAGCAGCAACCGATTTGAAAACTTCAAAACAAATTTTTAAGTACGAGTATTTCAAATCACATTTCTCAATTTCCCCCCCCCCCTGCATATTTAACAGTAAATCAAATCGATTGATTTAATAAACATTTTAAAATTTTTGCTACGCATAAATTACACTTGCTTAAAGCGAAATGTGAATCATTTTAAAGTCCAACTTCACAACTCCTATCGAAGATTTTCCGATTTTAAACTAATATAGAAGACTAGCCATAATTTTAGTTCTCTTTTGACTAATGAATAAAATGTATAAACAATTCTTCTTAATTTAGTACAAACAGGCCCATTATATGTATAGTTTCCTTTCTACTAAATACAACACCACCAATCAAGATCGGTTTTAAATTAAAGAAAGATTAATTTTCACGAAACAAAAACAAAAAAAAAAAAAAAAAAAACGGGTAAAAACTTAGAAATATATATATTACCATACCTAATAAGAATATAGCTTTAAAAAAAGTTCGTAATTTGTATGTACATTAACATATTTAATTTAGCTTCACCACACACCTCCCAATTTTCTCCCCTTATACATTTTTCATTCGGAAAAACTGCATATAGATGAGAATTATAAAACTTTACAAAATCAAATAGTAAGAAAACCAGGCCCTTAATATACAAGACATTTTCAGATAACTTATTTTTGAATGATAAATATCAAGTGAGGTATTCAGAAAAGGTCTTTAAAAAAATTGCAAACCTTTTTTTCTCAACATACATTTTAAAATGCAACAATTTCCATACTTAACAACAACAAAAAATTAGAAAAATTAGAAACTATTTTACAGACATTTTTTTTAAAAAAATACATCACAACCATCAAAACTACATCCACATAATAAATATACTCATAAATAGAGATAACTACAGAAACAAATCATGATAAGCATATGTATAAGGATAACCATCTTAGATATAGTTCATTGAAGCCCAGAAAACAGTCAATAAGCAGTTAGGATCTCCTCAAGAAGTACATTAATTATTACCGTAAAGATAACGGAGAAAATGCGATCGATGTCAAGACTATTACAGACAGGTGGATATTAATCCTCCAGTATTACTCGGAAGCTTCAGGCGATTATTTTACGGTAAGTAGAAAAATATTTTCCTAGGAAACTCTGTACATATATAGAGTAAAGTATTATATACATCAGGGACTTCAACAAAATTTTCTAACAATGTATTCATCCAGACTAAACAGATATTTTGCAATATATTATGTAATTCTTAACCGTATGTTATTAGGAATCAAGGAAATTTTAACCACTCCACAAAATAATATAATCAGTTGTGAAAGTATATTCATTACTGTATAAATTACGTGCTGAATAAAATCCATAATATGTGCAGTAAAAAGACGTTTTGATTTAAAGATCAGAAAAGTAATGACAAATTATTTCATACCTAAGGTGTTGCCTTTTCATTTAAAACTTTGAAAAAGTAAGAAATTGACATTAGCTTCCATCAGTATTTCGAACATGGGTTTAAGAAGAGCGCAATAAATGAGTTCAGATGGAAATTTTTTTTTCTTCGAACAAAAAATTCTGAAAATTTTCCAGATTCAGTAAGACAAGGTACTTAAACACCAATCTGATAAAAAAAAAAAAGTCCAAAAGCGTTTATTTCAAATATTTTCTTTTAATAATTTACAGTAAATCCTAACTTGATTTGCCTAACGGCTCTCCTTTAAATAGAATAACTCAATAAATCGAATCTTGTAAAAGTGATGTTTCGATTCGCAAAGATATCGAAAATCTACTTATTCTATGTAACTATAAATAAAAAATAATAAAGCAAAGAACAGAGAATTCTAATAATCAAACGGCTTTCAATTACAAAGTAATCTTAAGATTTAGCGCACTAACTGAAATATTAAATAAAATAACCTGATAATTTATATATCGAACCGATGAGATAACGCTTTCATCAAACTAGTTTAGATAAATTACAAATAAAATTAAAATTTAATTCCAAATCAGAATTTACAACAAAAAGAAAAAGAGCAAATATTTTCTTCCTTACTAGTACGGTGGGGGGAGAGGAGAGATCAATGAGTGACAGACGCAAGAGCCAAATCTGACTAGGCTGCGCCAAACATTTGTTTGAAGTGTAATCTAGACAGAAAAAAAAAAAAAAAAAGGAAAAAATTCGTTGACAAGAAGGTTGGTTGTGTTCAAGCCTGCATTTCTAAATAACATCGTGTCATGAGACTGATGTACGTTTTATTTGTCGGGTCTTAAAGTTCTTATTTTGGTGTGGCGAGGATGTGTAGTTGTGTGGAAGATCAAGTGTTGACGTGTTCCGATTGTGGGTGAGTATTATGAAGTATTTAGATTAAATTAAATGGATCTTTTTGACTTGAGTAGAAATAAGCAGCCGGAAATGTCGAACACAAATTAAAATATCTTAAATTTAAAATAGTTTTAAGTACTCGAAAAGGGTCAAATATTGTAATTTTGGTTTAATTGACATCACACTAGTACACACAATGAAATAAAAAAAAGTAAATTGCATTAATTTCTTACAGAAACTATTGATAGCATTTTTAAATGATTGATTTCAATTTTAAAGCTAATTTCTTCATCATACTCATTTTTTGCTATATAATACCACATCAAAATAAATGTTAAAGTATATAATATTTGTGAAGTCCACGAGATATAAAAAATACTGCTCTATCCATATATATATACAAGAGTGGTTTAAAAAGTACTTGTATTTCAAGACAGATGGCATCATTAAGATAAATTGTTGTTTCCATTGGATGATGTCATCTATTAAAAGGAGCCGGAACAAATTTGATAATGATTCATATAGGTTTAGTAGTCATTAGCTGCCAAATCAAAATTGGATTGCAGTCGCTTCGAGTTGTCACCGTATGCGATACCAAGATTCATCATTATGCTCTGGAAATCAAGCGTTGGGTTGCTTCCGGTGAATCTTTTCCAAAAAAGGCGAAGATGGTCGAAAAAATTATGATGAAGAATTTTTGAACTAAAGACGCCATGATCACGAATATGAGTAATTAAGACTTGTGGCAACTGTCAAACGAGTAAGGATAATTACTAAAAACAAACCATTTTCAAAGTTAAGAGCACCATCTCTTGGAATTTCTAGGACTTATTGAACGATCCTCGTATAATGTATTATCACATTCAAAATTCCAAAACTATTTAGTAAAAAACCGCATGTATAAATTAATAAATTTTTCAACTGTACAATGCTTATTACAAAAAATAGAACTTTGTAATGTTTACAGGTACAGTTTTAATTTCTTAGCATGCTCCATTGATACACTGATGGAAGTCATTCTTCAAAACAATTTAATAACCAAGCAATAAGAATACCTAATCGAAATACTTAAATAACAAGACTTACCTTTAGATTAGATTTTACTTGAAAAAAATATCTTAAAAAGTCAGCTGAATGAAAAATTTAAATAAGAGAAAAGCTTGACGATAAAGATATCAAAACAAAAAAGGCCATTGAAACTATTACCAATAAAAACTTGCAGATTATTCTTCTAAGTTTAATGACTCATTATTAGTTCGTTACCGGTTCTGAAAGGCTCAAATTGATCCATTCAAGCTGAAAACTCTAAAAACAGTTTTCCCCAGCCTTCACAGATTGCATTAAGTGAACTCCTTCGTCAAACTTGTCGCGAGGTAATTAGAACGAATTATTGGGCGCCGAGAATCTATTATCTGCTTTTGAATCGGCCAAGAGCTCTAAGTGCAGAAAATTACCGCAAAGATACTTTACCCTTAAAAAAAAAAAGGACTACCACAAAATGAGCATTTTTGATAAAAAGAAAAGTGTCCGGAAAATAAAACTAATCTTATTAAAACAGTTCTAAAAAAATAAAAAAATTGTTACATAATTGTAATATTTAACATAGCCAAAAATTTTTTTTTCTTTGCACCATGGAAATATTTACATAATTAACATGGTACAAGAATTACGGAAGTTTAGAAATTATTTTAATGCTCTCGTATTTAATAATTAATAAACAATGTAAAATTTATTTATATTTAATAAAGTTGCGTGGTTGTTTGGAAGTGACAAAATTTAGGTAGATTTTAAAAGAATATGGGTGTGTTTTTCCCCCTTCATTCTTGAAGAGGAGTGAGTGGTAGTATTTTAATGGCGCAAGAGCCAAAAGTGGCTCGGCTACGCCACACAAGGTAAAGATATGATCTAGACGTTTAAAAAATGTTGACAAAGAGGGTCGAAAACCGACAAGGATTGCTACCGGGAGGGGGGACGTCAATCGTGTTTACCAAAGACAGTAAACCGCTTGGGAAAAAATATCACCAAAGTGCTTCGTGTGTGTGTGGGGGGGGGGGCATGTCTATACCTACCTAAAGATGGCAAGCTCCTGAAATCCCGCAATCTGGAGGTCTAGTCCCAGGGGCAGTGTGCCCGGCTATACCCCAGACACTAGGTACCCATTTTAGTGGCTTCTTGCGACATGCATGGGCTACATTGGGACTATTCATTCCCTCCCGGCCACGACATGGATGTCTTGATGATATTTCTTAAAAATTACAATCGAATAAAAAAATTTCGTATGTATGTGTGCGTCCAATATTTTATGCTCAATTTATCTAGACTATCAATAGTATCAGAAAAGAGATCGAAACAGGCTGAAAATACTTGGATAAACTGAAAGTAGCAAAATTGCAAAATATTCAGCATTAATGAGCACATAGCTTAAGATAACGTGTAAAAAAAAAAAAGAGATTTCCTTTGAATAAAGATATAAGTGACGAATGCAATTTATTAATCACAAATGTACACAGGTCACTTTCTGAAAAAAAATTAATCCAAGAAAAATAACAAGAGTTTTGAGAAATAAATGTGTTAGTATGGTTGCACAAAATATAATGAATAACATTGTTGAAATAATACACCAAATTGTCTGACAATCATTAAAAAGTGCAATACAGGAAAAACTTGGTCTTGGCGAGTTCATATTTTGCATTTTTATCGCTTCAAAAGTAATAAAATTTGAATATCAGAGTTTTCCCAATTTTTAATAAAAATTAATCTTCATTCTAACAGTTCCTGAATTTATGCAAACTGAATTAATCACAAAAATTCTATGTTCAAGTTAAGGTAGAAGCAAATTATTTCCTCAGTTTAATTTCATTACTTGATGAATCGAAAGATAATTATCAATGTAATGATGTTCATACAAAATCCTCATTGATAATTTTATTTTTCGATCACGTTGCACATTAAATGTGTGCGCAGTATATTTTCAAATAACATACACAAACACTACTGAATACTACACAAATCCGAGCACTGCTAGCATATCCCCCCCCACATGTCACATTTACCCTACACATAGTAACTTTCCTTGGAATTGATTAAACGAAAAGCCTTTAAAAAGGTCCAACCTCTCTGCTTTCAGATTTTTCCTTTGAAAAGGCATGTACAATCCTGAATGACAGCTATACCAAAGTTTCAAATAATTCTATTGGATAAAACTCTGTGGCTTTGGATAAAAATAGTGATAAGTTTTCCGTCATTTCTGATCTATAACGTCTTAATAGATTTTTGATCAATGGTTTTTGGAAAGAAGAAAACCAATGAAAAGGGGTGTAAACTTTTAATCTTGCAATTGTAGACGTTTTCCCTACTCGAGTAACAAATCAATAATATTGACTCATCTGGTAAGCTACTGAGTATTATTAGTTAAATACAAAAAAGGATTAATGTATTTGCTCCGACCGAATTTGGTTTCCTAACATTAGAAAATAAATTTCGAAAAGTTGAATAATCAAGTAAAATGTTGCAAGTAAAAATTCCACTTTCAAACAAATTGCCTATTTCGAAGAAACATCCTTCAAATAATTTGTTTTACAGATTTCAAACATTAAATTCACGAATTTTATCTTGTAAATGCCAATAAAGAAGCATCTTCAGAATACATAAAGAAACCGTGCATTCTTCAAAAGAAGACAATCCTCAAATCTATTCAAAGGAGAACAAAAGCAAATAATCACGAAGAATATATAATCTTGATGAAAATCCTATCGAATGATCAATGAAAGGGAAAATGTTTGCTCACTTTAATTAGCTTCTGCTATAATTAATAAAGAAAACTTATCCAGAAGAGCAATTCATGATTTATTGCTTTCGTCATAGCAGAAGCATGTTTAAAACTACATTTTCCAATTATGCGGCAACGAAAACTAATTACAGAAATAGGCTACAATAATGCTCTGATGTGCAAACGTAACATTTATTCTTCCAACCGAATATTAAAGTTAGACAGAAAATATCAAAGAAAGCCAAATTTGCGACCCAGATTTCCATGCTTTCATGAGCAATACATTTTTGTGCACACTTATCAAATGAATCTGGTTCACATATAATAGAATTGCGAAATGAAACTATAGAAAACCATATATATATGTTGAGTTACATTTAACTGATCTAATTAGAAACGAATGAAAATTTATACAAAAAAAACAGGAATAGGCTTTGTAGAGTATACTACAGACTTATGTCAAAAATGTTTAAATATAAAATTCCAGTTTTTAGTTATGAAGCAGTTTTAATTTAAAAGAAAATCTTCACTTTAAGAGAATCCAACTTTAAATGCACATTCCCGTTACAAGCATTTTTTAAAAAAGTATATTTGGAGAAAATATTTCAGTTCAAAATGTTTGGATTTTAAAAAGATGAAGATAATTGTAAATCAAATAACTTTTAATCAAAAAGTAACCAATAAAGAAAAATTTCAAATATTTATCGATTACGTCTGGAATAAACAAGGAATGTTTCTATTGTACTTTATAATGGCTATACCTTTCGATAAAATGATAGGAATGATAATTGTTAACAGTTTGAATGAAGCCGATTTTTCTATTGAAAATGAGTCTGGCTCTTTGCAATTTGACTAGAAAAACGGATAACTACGGCATGAAAAAGAGTTAAATATTTAAGGAATCGATTGGAAATATTGAAAATTCGACATATTAAAAGAGATAGCTAGCGTTTGTATGAAGCTCTATCTAAAGATGACTATATCTAGTTAACAAGTTCTAGATGCACATGATGACTAAGTTTTCTTTTGTATATTAACAAAAAAGCATTGATGGCTATTTATCAAAACTGTATGAATATTTCATAGAAAGATTTCTCAGTGTAGTTTAAAATAAGATTTTAAAGGAAAAGTTATATTGAAATTGGGGAAAATGATGCATACTGGAAATAGGGAGAAATGATATACCAACATCAACTAATCAACTACTATCTGAAAAGAAAAAAAAAATTGAATGCCAAATATTTCCTTTAACTACAGAACTGCGACTTAAGTATGCAAATTTTTGCCTCCTGCTATAAAAACCAGTTGAAGCTTAAAAATTTGACACTGAAAATTGGTATCCGTTGTAAATATATCGTAAACATCATTAATATGTGGCCACACGCTGATCGACAAGACACTGCTTCTTTTTTCAAAAATTACAAAAAATTAATTTTTACAGAAAGCTGCGCACAAATCGGACAACACATGATATAAGCAGAATAACAATTCGCCATTTATTATTACCTAGTGAATATTCGAATATACGTGATTTCTTTCAGGTAATTTCGGCTAATTTTTAAAATATCTGAATTTTTTTTAATAAATGTATCATTTTGTTGATTTAATTAACGTCGTACTAGAAGCAACACGAGGGCTATATATATATACAGGGTGTGGACAAAAATATGGAAACACCTTGTAAAATGCATGTTTGAAAAGAAAGATTGATTTTAATGAAATATGTAGGTGGCGCTGGCGTTTTTGACTACTAACGCCACCTATACAACTTTGTAAATGTGCTAAACAGTTCAGTTGTTGTCGGAGTACTGTTATGTGAGGTTGTCATTGCATTATGTCAGAGTTAACAGACTTCGAACGTGGGCAAATTGTTGGAGCACGTATGGTAGGTGCTTCCGTAAGCAAGGTAGCCGAGGTGTTTAGTGTTTCAAGAGGTACTGTATCGAAGATTTATTCCGCATATTTGAAAAGCGGAAAAACATCATCTGCTAAATCACAGCGCGGACGAAAGTGTGTGCTGAGTGATCGTGACAGACGATCATTAAGGGCAATTGTGACGAAAAATAAGAAGACCACAGCTGCAAAAGTTACTGCTGAAATGAATGTTGTGTTACAGAACCCTGTGAGTACCAAAACAATTAGAAGGGAGCTTCATAAACAGGGAATTTCTGGCCGTGCTGCAATTGAGAAGCCACTCATCAGTGATGCTAATGCCCGTAACAGGAAAAGGTGGTGTTTAAGTCATAAAGCCTGGACTATAGGGCAGTGGAAGCGTGTAATATGGTCTGACGAGTCTTCTTTCACATTGTTTCCCACTTCTGGCCGAGTTTACGTCTGGAGAACGCCATCTCAAGCCTATAATACAGACTGCTTGTTGCCAAGAGTGAAACATGGCGGGGGTTCTGTTACGGTTTGGGCAGCCATATCGTGGTTCTCTGCTGGCCCCATGATAACTGTGTCAGGGCACATGACTGCCAAGACTTATGTGAACATTTTGGCAGATCAAGTTCATCCCATGGTACAAACTTTGTTCCCCGATGGTGATGGTGTCTTCCAAGACGACAAAGCCCCTGTTCACACAGCTCACATTGTCCAGGACTGGTTTTCTGAGCACGAGGAGGATTTGTCCCATCTCCCCTGGCCACCACAGTCACCAGACCTGAATATTATCGAACCTTTGTGGTCTACATTGGAACGGAAAGTGCGTTCTCGTTATCCACCGCCAACATCGTTATCTGAACTTGCCACCGTTTTGCAGGAAGAATGGTATAATATTCCCTTGGCACACATACAGGAACTGTATTTATCCATTCCGAGAAGACTGCAAGCTGTTTTGGATGCCAACGGGTTTCCTACACCATATTAAGCAAAGAAACATGTTTTTTAAAAGGTGTTTCCATATTTTTGTCCAACCCCTGTATATATATATATATATTGGCGAAGGATCTCGTAATTTTGAACCTTTGTCAAGCGACAAGGACGACACCAAACTGGCACCCCCTCATCACACCAACGGGAGAACTTTGAAGCCTTAGTATCAAGGCTCGAACCTACAACTCGACGAAAACCGCCGGCTGCAAGTACGCATTTTTAGTTTTTATTAACGTCGCATTGGAAGCAACATGAGGGCTTTTGGCGACGGACCTCGTAATTTTGAACCTCGATCAAGTGACGAGGATGACACCCGAGCTGGAACACCTCTCCTAACTTCCCCACCACGCAAAAGGGAGGACTTCGGGCAGCCCCGGCTACACGGCGGGTCTTCAGCGACCAAGGATCGAACCCGCGACTGAAGGAAAACCACCAGCCATGAATCCGAAACAATGACCACTAGGCTACCGCGGCCACATGCATAATTTTGTAAATTTAGAATATGCATTTAAATGAATGCTACTAATGAAAATTAATTTTAAAACACCATAATTTTTTTTTAGCGATTCAGTCATTTCATTGTTTTAGAAAATAAAAAAAAAAAAAATAGTTAAATTTCCAATACTACATTTTATTTCCTACATATTTTAATGCAAAAAACATTTGGAAATTGAAAAATTATAAAAATAATCATACTGGAATAAATTTAAGATATGATTGAATGCATATACGTAAAGAATATATAAACCAAGCTTCACGCCAGAAAACTTAACTATTTTAATGTCACAAACTATTTAAACTATTTTACTGGCATAAGAGCCATATGTGGCTATGCTGCGCTAAAGAATGTAAAGTTGCGATCGATACGTTTGAAAAAATTGAAAAAAAAAGGGCAAATGTGAGTGATAGTATTTTGATGGCGCAAAAGCTAGATGTGGCTATGCTGTGCCAAACAAAAGAAAAGCTGTGATGTAGACGATTAAGGACCTAAATCCAATTTGCAAGTACAAAATCATTCGATATGTACGAGGAGGGAATTTAACCGGAAGTAATATGTAGGGTGCAGATGGGTGAAAGGTGAGATAGAGTATACCTCATTAAATAAAAATAGAGGTCCTCACGAAACTGATATTCAATGCAATATCGAGTTAAAAAAAAAAAAGAAAGAAAAAGAAAATATAAATCCTGAAATACAGTAATCAATCAATGTTCTCTGCGAGCACTTTCTGAAAAATAGGACGAGTAAGAACACACACACATTATATATATATATTAGGAATTTCTGGGAGGAAAGAGGAGCATTAAATTCTACAGTGCAAAAAAATTCTCACGTCCCACAAAGTATAACATGACGCTTTCAGAATTAAGTAAACAAAATTACGCAGACAAAGCATGACTTTAAACACTCTTACGAGTTCAAAACAGGAGTCCAACAACAAAAGTATGGACGCCTAAAATCCGCCTTAAATGTAGTTCAGGCACTTCAATGTATTCTGCAGTGCAAAAGAATGTTTTCTACATTTAAAAATAGTATACGTTCATATAATACAATCAAATACATTTAAGAGATAACATACTTTTATATTACATTATTCACTTAAACATCCGAGTTAAGGATTGGCGTACTCACTTTTCTAGCAACATTTCTTCCAACTCATATCATTCACCAACAGCATTTGTGTGTATTGATTTCGGAAAGGGGGAGGTCCCCGGCTTTCTGTATTCTCCTCCTCCCTCTCGAAATTCTATGATAAAGTATTATGCGTTACGCACAGAATTCCCTCACCTCTCAAAAAGTATGGAATATCCTTTAAACTGCTTACCATCACAAAGTTGCGATATTTTGAGTCTTGTACTTGAAAAGAAAGAGGAATATGGAAAAACTTTCTTCGAGTCCTTAGGTGACAGTATGCCATTTCCTTTGGAAATGCATGTGTGAGTGCACACACAAAGATTAACAGCTTTTTTTCCCTTCCCTCCGAGGAAATTTACGATGAAACTACCGACAAGAGAGCTGAAGCTTTTTTTAAAAAAAAGATGCTGGTCGTTAATTAACTCGAATTAAATTTAATCAGATAAAAGAATTCTCTTGTGAATTCGTTTCTCTTTCTTTAAGGATAAAACGGTGTTTAATAAAAAAAAAAAGTCAATGTCGTGGATAGCACCAAGTAATTTACTTGATAAGTAATTAGCAGGTAATTACCGCTTATTTAATACCTAGTACTAAATTGAATAAATTGGATTTAGGACTTAAGGTTACGGACAATGGATATACATTTCGTCACTTGGTGCCAATTTGAATAACATAACTATTCGCTATTGTAGATTTAACAATTTGTTTACTGAATTTTAATCCCTTTAACATCGAGTCGGTTTATAGAAAAACCAATTAAGAATTCCTATGTGTTTGCAGCGTTATTAGTATTAATGACGTTCAAATATTATTGAATTATCCTTCCAGATATTAAAATTAGATATTGATGCAGAATATTTAAATGGTACAGAAGTTAACTTTATTTCTACAGTTTTGAAACATTAAACAAAGATTCGACAATTTTTGAATTTTTTTTCTCTTGCTGTGGATTTTAATACACGTTATTCTTGCCTGTTTATTTCCTTCGGGAATTTCAGCGACGAAGCCATTATTCCTTAAGTGAAATATTATTTTTAAATAAAATTTCAAGGGATTAGGGATGACAAATGTTGATATTTTAATTTTCATGCATACAAATTTTATTTCCCCGAAACAAAATGAGGTTCTCGTGATTTGAATGAATATTTAATGTAATATGCCAATCGTATTATGCATAATTACAAACAAATAAAGAATAATTCTTGTAAACATCTAACATTGAAATTGCAAATTAATTTTATCAGATTAGATTCTATAAAAAAAAAGAGGTATAATTCTTGTAGTTATATAGTGTAACTTAAAAGTCCGATAAGACAAATTTATATTCAACAATGATTAAAATGAAAGACTTTTATAAAACCCAAACATTTAAAATCAAAAATTTCACCGTCATGCTTGCAATAGAGAAATTTACGAACAAATAAAAATAAAGTACAATTAAAAAAAAGTACAATTTTTATCGAAAATTTCATTGAGATAATTGAGAATTTTCTTCAAATTTATCAGAAACAACAAAACTATTTAGGTGAACTTTTAAAAATCATATTAACACAGTATTTTAGAACTTTATTTTTCCGATTTTTACAGATCCAATTCAACTATAATGCAATTAAAGTTCAGATTACTTTTCCCTTTTTTAATACCTTTTTTGATTTAAAGAATTTTAATCCTGATGCTGATTAAAATTTACACATTTTTCTCTAAAATTAAATAAAAGTTTCGCAAAATCAAAATATCAATATTTATTAAATTTTATGAATATATATTATTTGTCAAGTAAGTTTGCTAGTTAAACCTCCTCTAACTAACGCCCAATGATGAAAATCCAACACACTTTTCGTAAATATCCATCTCAAAAACAATTCCCTTTAATAATTTTATAAATTATACTTGCATCCAAATTCAACATTTGAAGTACAGCATTTTATACAACATATAAAGTTCTCTCTCTCATCTCACAACTTAATATTCTCTACGGAAGACAAAGCATTCCAGATTATAGCCTTTTCAACAAAAATGAACTCCTTTTATTTGTTGAAAAATTAAGTTTCATCTATATGGATTTAACATTGAATTGATTTCACACGCAAAAATACATAAGTTTTCTAAATTCGAATTCTCGAGTCTCATAAAAATAGCATGTCATACACAGAATATTACTCATATGAAAAAACTTTGCCCATTTTTAGGAATTGGTTAATAGCACTTACCTCTTAAATAGACTTTTGTAGTTCCCCTCCTATAGAGTAAACTAAATTGCATATCCATATAGCCAGATAAATTATTGAAGTTAATTATGCCGTCTCCAACTTATTTAGGATGCAGATTGTTCTTGTTGCTATTATAGTTCTGAAGAATTGCGCATTTTTGCTCATTACAGTTAAAGAGTGCTTTAGGGTTTATGGCGAAAGAGCCAAATCTAGCTATGCTGCGCCAAAAATTCATTGATAATTCCACAAGTATTTTTGTAAAAACCAAATTCAAGAAATTTGATAAAAGAAAAGACGGATTAAGAAAAAAAAACTGTAAAACAGTGTACAAATGTTATAATTTAAAATATACAGTTAAAGAGGTTAACCAGTGATCTGTAAACATTACATAATTCCACTACATACGAGTTTGTTTTATACGAAAAGAAGGCAATTTCCTCCCTCATATTTCTTGCATATAACACTTTCTACCATCATTATCTAGTTGTGCAATGTACAAAAATAATTAAATAATCAAGGATGTAATACTAGAAGAAATAGTAAATAAGGAGGAATGCTTAGAGCACAAAGAGATCACTGATAAGAAAATGAAGGAAAAAACACAAAAATCAAGGACCCAATGCCCATGATAGTATTTTAAATTGCATGAGAAAAATATACATAATTAATTCCCTTCTCCCATGAACGTCATCACTATTTAATCTGCTTACAGACCTACTTGTTTTCAAAACAGAAAGACAGTTTTAAAATGTTTTTCTTCATTTTAAAGAAAATTCCACTCGAAAAGTTCAGGGGAGAAAAAAAATGAACGAACAACATTCTTTTATGTAGAAATATGACACCACAGATATCAACAAAAGATTCATTTAAGTTTTGCTCCTCTCCAACTCAAGTGGGAGAAAAACAAAGAAAAGAGAGATTAGAGGGAAATAAGGTTGTCCGGAAATTTTAAGGCAGCGCCGGCAAGAAAACCATTCCATCTGTTTAAACACTAATCGAAATGCAAAGACTGCCTTTTAAGTATCGTTTCACTCGTTTTTGTTCTTATCCCCACGAGGTCGTAAATAGGTAGGGAGGAAGAAATAACTTTCCTAAGAGGCTAAAGCCCCCTGCTATTAAAGCTTGATTTAAAGAACAAAATAATGGAAGGAGGGGACTAAAGAGCGATACAAGTTTTTATTTTCAGTGGTGCTAGTTAAGAGTATATTACTCATCTAGGGTGGCAGAAAAGCTTGACGTTTTGAGTTTCATACTTAAGTGTAAAGCTTGTTTTTGCAGTTGAGTAATTTTTAGTATTGGAAGTACTTACACAGCTTAGTTTAGTTTTTTAAAAAATTTACGTTTCATTTGAAGTTTCTAAAGAATGTCGAAATCAATAAGACTTGCGCCTTTTGGTAACAGGAATATTGGAGAGAAAGGGAGATTCAAAATTAAACATACTTACTCTTCTACAGGCAAGAAGTGTTTGTAGTTGCGATGAAATTGGTTTTCGGTATAGAAACCACCTGAATAGCTAGAACCAACTTATTTTGAAGCAATAGCTATATACAATATATACTTATATACTATAAATTGTAGAATGTAATCAAGTTTATAGTGAAGTTTTGATGCATGATTACCGCTCTATTCTAAGTAAGAATCACTGTTGAAAATTTTAGAATGTATATTAATCGTAATTAAAATTTTCATTTAAATGAAAAACTCATTTATTTACTTAAGTTAAAATGTGATATTACAGGAAATTTTTTTTTCTATTTGGCTTCAATAAATCAGAAGAATAAAGAAAAATCTGTATAATATTCATAAATCCTCAATTATGAATATTAAAACACAAGACAAAAAACTCCTGCACATTAATTAGCCTATTGTACAATTTTCTCCAAGTTAACGACACTGTATATAAATAAGCATCAACAAAATAAACGTAGAATCTAAAAGCCAGAATACTTTAATTTGAAGCTATGTTTCGAGTTTATTTTACAGCCTGAATAATTAACAAAACAAAATTTGCAGATTTTTTTGAAGATTAAAAAAAAAAAAAAAAACTGTTTCAAATTCGTATTAAAATTCTCTGAAATACACGAACATAAAATAACATTTTTTTTTAATTAAAAAGTAACCGGACACTCGAGACTTCATTTAATTTTCATGGCGCATTGAAAAAGAAAATTCACGAAATAAATTGGGAAAGTAAAATACTGAAAGTTTGTGTTTCTAATAAGCATTTGGAAGCTCAAAATAGTTATTTGAAGAATCAAATTTTTCTAACATCTGTTTAAGTCTTATATGCTTATGCAACTACAGATAAATAAGAAAATATAGAAAACAAATTTTTTTTTCCTTCTCTTATTTCTAGATTTTTATCGATAAGGATGTATTTTAAAGAGGACTTCAGATTCTAGACGAAATTAAAAGTATACGTTGTTCTAAAACCTTACTTAATTCATAATTCATTCTTGTGTCTGACACTTAAAATTATAATTCATGACTAGCCCAAGGGTGTACTTAAAACTTTCCGAAACGCACGCAGCAGTTTAGGGTTGTGTTCTCATCGGAAAATTCCAAAGGGATGAAGGGTAAGGTAAAGATAACAACCTCTGCTTAATGTGAGAAATACAAATATTAGATAAACAAGAAAGTTCAAAATAAAAATGATGACTTTAACTTTGCAATTTCAGCAATTAAAAAATTTTCTCTCTTGTTCAGTTACAGAAATTTGCGACTAAAATCTATCAATCTTTTAAATGTTTACAGGAATTTTGGAAGAAAAATAATTCTAACGAAACAAACATTCTAAAAATTTAGAAACTACGACGCCAGTCGACTACAAAAATTCAGAAATAATCTTTTTTAAAAAAATAAGATTTATCCGTTTTGTTAAGGTATTCATAAGTAGCAATGGTAATCACTAACGATACAAAGACAGAGACTCAATCTGAATTAAATAAATTGAAAAATTCATTCAGTAAACAACTTTTTAATAATAAATGAATACATCTGCTCATTGAGGAACAGGAGAATTCAAGTACATTTCTATTAAATACATCATTAGAAGCCATTCATCGAAAGTTTTATATTCCTGCATTAGAAAAAATAACTACCTAAATCAGAATAAGGTTGAAGAACTTTTCACAAGTTTAAATGAAGTACCGATATAACCAACATTCAGTACAATATATAATGCATAAAAATCACACAAGATGGCATACATGTATTAACATTCCTGTTCTGTACTTGAGTACCATTGGCGACGGAGTTCCTCTAGTTGCCCGCTATGGCGATATTTGAATTAATGTAACCTTGGTTGCGCGCTAAACCTGCATTATGAGTGGAGTGGTTGCACATTGCTAGGATTTTAATGGACCCCAAAATATGTCTTTCAACGATAATATGTGTATGATTATGGTGATTAATGGCGTCAAATGAGATATAATAGTGGTCTAGACGTTTGAAAAAATGGAAAATAGGTAAAAATTGGTTGACAAGAAGAGTCGAAAATAGAGAACAATCGCTAAGGTACTCCGGGTGTGAATACTCCCCGTGTTTACCACAGACAAAAAAACCCATGGGAAAGAAAAAGATCACTAGGGTGTCTCGAGGTCGGGATGCTCGTACTTCCCTAAAGAAGGCAACGCTATGTAGATTTAAAGAACAAATCTATAGTAAAATTTTAAAAAAATCCTCTGCATAAACTCACGTGAGTTCTCATTTACGCAAATACCCAAAAATTCCACTAAAGTAAAATTAAGATAATGCTTTATATTACCTAATCTTCCATCCGCAAAAATAAACTATTTTAAATCTATTTTAATGATTTACTTCGTAAACTGATACAGTCAACAATTTCGTATTCCACTTTTTCACTCCGAAACTAAATATTTCTTTTGAAATTAATTTTGGGTTAATTTGTTCCGCTTCTTTTTTCCAAACTGTTCAAGGAATGCACACAAACCTAATTACTTCTAGAATGACGTGTGGTGTGTGTGAAACTTTTTTTTTTATACAATTTATAAAACTCGCTGAAAGTTATATTGAAATCATTGTAATAATTTGTTAATAGTTTTTTTTTTTTTTGTTTGGGGGAGAAGGAAATAATTCAACTTAAATTAAAAATATTTAAGTACAAATATGTAAAATACCTAGCTCTGAAAAAAATTCGAACGCTAAGTGTACTTCACATAACCAGTACTCTCAAAACATTGTATTTTTCTTATAATAAAATGAGTTAGGTAAAGTGAAATATTTTTTACCATAAAACAGAACCGGAAACGAAAATAATTTTACAACGTCAAATATAATTGGTTCGTTAATAAAGTCGCTGATCTATACTCAGTATATATTTATATTTTGAAGATCACGATAAGATATTAAACAAATTCATTTTTTTTTTCAATGTTGCCAACTTACTTATATCATGCAACTTACTTATATCATTCCATGGTTGAATCTAAATAGTGAGCGATTGAGTGTGTGATGATAAAGTTTAATGGCGAAAGAGCAAGATATGCTGCGCCAAACATAGGTGTAACTGTGATCTAGACGTTTGAAAAAAGGTACAAATTGGCTGCCAAACAGGAGGGTCGAAAATAGGGGGAAATGCTCAAGTATACCGGGGCGCGTCACCCATGTTTGTTTACCAAAAACAGTAAGCCCCATGAGAAAGAGAAAAGATCACTGGGGCAACAAGGGTGAGTGATGCCTTTGCTTACTGGAAGAAGGCAAGTCCATGCGGGCTGAATGTAAATATAATTGCCCCCATTGAAATAGAGAGAGAACGTCTGCTTACAAAGCATGAACTCTTCATGATTGATATTGTAACAGACTGCTTAACTCAGAAGACACCCCTCCCCCTTCAATTTATTTTTTTATACAAGATTCTGACGATAATTTTTTAACGCCATTACAATTTGACTATGCACAATCGTGACATTGTTGACAAAGCCTTCAGTAGAATAAGGCTTATTACAAGAGTTATAATGCACACATTTAACATTTAGATAATCTCAGTGGTACTTCTAGAACACTAACAGTTTCATAGTGTTACATGCTCTAGCATAGTTCGATATCTTGAAAACTGGATTAAAAGAAAATGGAAATGCCCGCAAGGAAGAAAGTGTCTTGATCTCATTTTGGTAATTACCAAAGTTCAATAACTAGTAAATTCATATAAAATTTACAAAATCTCCTCCCCATCAGAATTATGCCGTATGCAGTTTTCAGAAGAAATCTTAAAAATATATTTTCTCAATGTAAAAACGCTAGAAATAAAAAAGTAAATACCTTAAGAAATAAAATTGTTTTTCTTATTTGATAACAAAACATTTTACGAGAAAGTTGAAAGGTTTTTTTTTTTTTTTTTTTTTTTTTTTTTTTTTTTTTTTTT
>BMAW01016158.1:75251-100070 GCA_019974015.1 Nephila pilipes
TTCTTGTAAATTTTCTAGACATGCATTCGAAGTAAATTTAATGACAAAATGAAATAAATATAAAAGCCCTTTATGAGAAATAATCAATCTGGATTTTGAGCTAAATACTTTAAATTTCCAGAGTTAGCTGATTTAACTCTAACCCGAGATTAGTATTAACACCATACGGTTTAAACACATCCCCGCTAAAATGAGTTAATATGTTGAATAAATTAAAAATATACTCTGTCAACACTTCACAAACAAAAGCTTATGCCGGTCGACTAAAATGTAAACGCTATGAGCAATTTCACATCTTCGTAATTGCAATCCAACTGCGATTATGAGGCAAATAATTACCATGTTTCAAGAATTCGCAATACAAGCATTTGAGAAAACGGAAGAAATGCAAATAGATTAGTAATTAAATTTGCAAAAGGAAATTCAAATTACCGAAAACAAATTCTCACTCACGGAGAATGTTTATTTCAGAAGGAACATTACTTAGGGAAAAATGTGCACATTTTGGAAATTACTTTTCGACTAGTTTCGACCATGCGGTTTAATTAGAAATTGTTCTGTAACTAATTTTCACAGTACTGTTTTCCATGTCATTATGAAAATCAGCACCCAAGTTGATTCAAAATGAAAAGATTTAACTATTTCATATTAATTCTCAATTCTTGAATATTCTTGCATCTAAAATCTCAAACGAAAATACTATTTCAACAAAATGTAGATGTTGATTTTTACTATAGATAAAGAGAAAAGAAAAAGCATTGTTTGACCAATACAAATGACCAAAAATATTTCAGTAATAATTTAATTGAATTTTAAAACAAGTCAAAATTTAAACTTTTTTTCCCCAAAGAAAAACCCAAGTTCATTTTTGTTTAGAAACATTTTTCAGTGCATGAACGAAAATGGAAAAGAAATTTTTGTATTTCAAAGTTATTACATTGAAAAATGAAACCCATCCACAGCAACGTTGGATAATCGATTTCATGATCACAAAAAAGGCCAAAAGATTTTCAAACGTCTATTTAAAACATATTTACTTAAATATCAAATAACAAGAGCTACAATAACAAAATCATGTAATTTATTTCTTTATTAACGTCGCACTAGAAGCAACACGAGGGCTATTGACGACGGACCTCGTAATTTTGAACCTCGGTCGAGTGACGAGAACGACACCTGTGCAGGCACCCCCCTTTCAGACCTCGTAATTTTGAATCTCTGTTAAGTAACGAGGGACACCCGAGTTGTCACTCCTCTCTCCAAACTTCCACACCATTCCAAATGGGGGGAGGGGGCTTGCAGCTTCGACAGATTTAATGTTCATCAGCCCCACAGCACGGTGGGTCTTTAATGGAGACATGACTCGAACCCACGACTCGACAGAAAGAGCACCAGCAGCGAGCTCGCGATCATGACCACTTGGCTACCACAGCCATCCAACAGCTCTAGAGTGGAATTCCAATCAACATGAACAGCATTTAATGGCACGTTGGTAATACTAAAAAAAATGTTAGTTTGATTTTAAAAAGCAAATTCACAAATGCCCCACTAAAATAACGATTCAATTATCTGGTAACTTTTGTAGTCAAATATTAACGATTTATGACGAAAATACAAAAATACAAGTTACTACGTCATGATGAAAAAGTTACAACCCCCCCCCCCTAAACAGCAAATACGTTTTACTGTATTTGACCTTAACTCACACGGACACTTTCTATAGTTCTATATAGTTGAATACAATTTTAGATACAAGTATTGTCTCCGCTGTTTAAAGCATAATTAAAACTAAATGGAAAACACCGAGGCTGTTTCTTTATTGTACTACTAATTCTTTTAAACTAACGTCACCCTCAACTTTTAATTGCATCTTAACTACATTGAAAAAAATTATTGAAAATAAAATAGGAAATTTTTCCCGATTCTGAATTAATGTGTAATCAAAGCTACTCAGAGCAATTACAATACAAGGATGCTCAAGCGATGACGGAGTTGGGAGAAGGGGGGGGGAGCTTACACTTAACGTACAATTGAGTTGAAGTTTCGAACACAATTATGGCTAACGTAATAGCTTTTTAGTCATATTTCTTTTTATTCTGGGAATTTGAGAAAATTTTTTTTTTGAATCAAGCTTTTATTTACGAAATTGACTAAAAAGTTATAAAAATTTTTTTGCAACTTCAAATTATACATAAGGTATTAACGTCTCAAGCTTTTATAAATTATCTCGTATGTAAGTAAGAAGGTACGGATCTTAATTTACTGGTATAGTAACATAGGTATCTTAGCACGTTCACGGATAGTACGGTAATAGCAGTAATATTAATCACGTCTGTAGGTCCTACCGTCACGATTATTTGCATAAGTAAATAAACGACGACTTGAACAGTCTAATGAACAGCCTAATTTTATTTATATATTTATTTTACTTCTTATTAATATTTTGCTTAATACTTTTTCAAATTAATGAACACTGAAAATTTAGATTTAAAAACATCCCCAAATATGTTTTCAAGAACGACAAATCTTGATTTACTAATTTGATAATTCCAATGCTTCATGGATAAGAACTTCTCATCGATTGCATCTTTTCAAACAGTAAATAATTTTCGATTAATAGGCGCAAAATTACACGAGTGCAAAAAATCAATTCATTCCACATATAAACATTTTATCTCAAAATTGAGATCGGTTGAGACGTTTTAGGAACAAAGAGATATTGATAACATGAGTCACGGACTTTTCAAGGCTCGCAAAAAGTCATGAGTAACAAAATATTGAATACATTTCTTCGATTCCTAAAAGAAAAATCAAGTTAAATTCCAAAAGCAAACTTTTTGAAAAATAGAATTACTTGCACTACAACGAAAGGCGTTCAGAACTGCACACTCAGGAATTCTATGAAAATATTCAATACATACATAGACTACATTAACCTTAGATGTTTGGAAATCTTTTTTCTTACCATATTCCTCAGCAATTCTGAGATTTAGATAAGCCGCTAAAGGGGCTAGAAAACTTCCGGAATATTTTATATTTCTTAGAAAAATTTTCCATCACAAAGACTTTCGGCCTTCTCAGAATTCTAGAAAAGAGGCCAGAATATAGCGAAAAGAAATTTGGTTATTCAATAATATTTTCTTAAACACAATTTCAATAGATACACAGTAAGTTAAAATAAGCTTGAATTCTCGAGTTTCTCATATTTAACTTCGTAACTTGTCGCTAATTAAAATATCAAAAATTGAAAAATATAAATATTTTATATCAATTGGAAATATCAAAAATTTCTAGAATAAACCAAGATTCAGAAACCTTATATATAGAGAGAAATGAGCCTAAAAACACTTCCAAGATACGATTTTTGAATTTATAATACTTTATTGCTAAGAATGATCAGATACCGGAACCGCTTTGAGAGAAAAGGTTCATAAACTATTAAAAAAGGTTTAGGAAAATTTAGTAAAGAAAGACAGGGGTGAATTATGCAAATTACATCAATTTTTATTAGAAAAGTAGCTTAAAATAAATGGATATGGCTGTTCATGAATTGAAGTATAATGTTTAGAGGTAGATGTAATTGCTTCAGAGGAATATAAAAAATTGTTCTCGAGTGGTAATATGAACTAATTCAATGTTAGAAGATAAAAACTCTCATTCAAAATACTGAGCAACGCAGAGTTGTTCAGTATTTTGAATGAGACTTAACTTTCTCGACTTTATTATTTTTTATTATTAAAAAATGGAAGATATGGGGGGAGGGGGAAATGGATAAACGAAAATTTTCTAACTTTTTATTTACAGTGGGTCGGGCGAATGGGAAAGAGGAGGGGGGGGGGGCCCCGAACATTTTTTTTTTTTTTTTTAAATTCGAAAAAGGATCGCGATTGAAAAAAGGTTGGGGAACCACTGGATTAGATACAAGAACTATCGAATGGCATAATGGATAAGAAATAAAATTCGTTCAAGAAACTTTGAAAATGTAACAAACGGTTTAGAGAAAGAAAAAAAAATGTAACGCATGGAAAATAGGGTTTAATACAGACAGGGTCGTTATGCGAGTAGAAGCCTCGATTCTGGATTAGAAAAATCCAGGAGACTTTTAATAGGTTAATTTTTCTGCAGTTGTGGGATAGAAAAAGTTTTTATACAGAATTCAAGAAAAGTTAAAATAAAGGAACGAGAGTTCCAGATATAAAATTACTTAAATTAAAAGAATTCAACAAATTCCGCATATTATCTTGGAATTAAGCCTTGCATAATGCAAGTTCAGTACCGAATATATATAACTGAAGTTATATATACACAAAAGATTTCTCCAACAAACACTTAAGGAAAAATGCAGAATATATTACGTTTTCCTGTTGTTTTCATGATGTTCACATCCAATATGACAGAAACAATTACTATACACATTTCAATAAAAAATATTAACTTATATTGCACTTGTATCTCGATGTATACAAGAAATATATTAAGAAATCAATGCAACTATATAAGGTCTCAAGTACGAAAGCTTATACTGCTGGTTTTGAAGGCCTTTTCAAAATTTTATTGGAATACATGCCTTAGCCAAATTAAAATTGCCAGGAAAACAGTATATTCAGTTATTTTTTGCCGGGCTGAATTTATTCCATGAAACTATAGTTTAACTCAAAGCAGGAAATTCATTGAAATTCCGAAGTTGTATAGTGAGCCAAGATTGAACTTTTTCCTAGATTGTCATACATGCAATCAAATTATTGCGAAAACTAACGTGATATCTTCATACAGCATATTCAATTTCCTATTCATACTTATCAGTGGAGGTCAAAGTTGTTTTCCAACACAAAGATATCATTTCCGTTTAAATGTACATGAATACGCCTAATACGATTCTAAGTTTACAAAGAAATGATACAAATAAAAGTATAAGAGGCAATATAGAAAGAAAATTATTCTGTTAGTAGCAAATATGCCATTAACTCCGTGAATGTACTCACAAGTTCATAATGTATTGCTAATTAATATTTTCGTTTATAAAACCATAACATAGTAATATCGTTCCTTAAAATGAAGAGATGAGTTATTGCCATTGTGGGTTAAATTCTTTTATTGGGGTTCAGAGAAATTCCTTTAAGCTCAAAATCATGCAAGACATATTTACAGTAAGCTTTTTAAAATCCTTTGAAGAAGGGGAGGGCAGTTCGCAATTTTGTATCTTTTCTAGAAGTTAAAGACGAATGTCAAGTAACCGAAAAGAGAAAAAAAAAATACAAGAACTAGTTGCATTTTCAATTAATATATTTACACTATTAGCGAAAATATATTTTATGAATGCTCAGGGACAATGAATGGCTTTATGAATAGTTTTACATAAAGCCAATCCCCCCCCCCCCACTCTTGAATATGTTCATACTTATATACTTTTCTCTAGTGCGGTGTTATTTGTCGCACTAGTGATGCGATTGCTTGCGATAGTTTAATAACATCGCGCTGAGAAGCAACATGAGGGTTATTGGCAGAATGCTTGTGAGGACGAAGCTCACCCAAAGGTTTTAGAGCTGCAAACCGGCCTCCCGGGAGACATCCCCCCCCCACATACTCAGCATTTATTTCCAAAAATAATTTTTTTACAACAATTATGGTTAAGATAATGGCACATGTTGGAGCAAAGAACAGATATTACATAATTTCGAGATTCAAAAGAAAAGCTAATAATGTCTTTATAGAATGTGACGTCATAGTTCTAATACTTCCAATTTTTCCTTTCTTTTTTTATGGCTATTGGCGACGGACCTCGTAATTTTGAACCTCGAGGATGACACCTGAACTGGAACCTTTCTCTCCAAACTTTCATACCCCCCCAATGGGAGGATTTGGGACTTCGACCAGATTTAACGCGCACCAGTTAAATTATACAGCGGGTCTTTAGTGATATAAGGCCCGAACTCAAGACTCGACGAAAACAATTCCGGCTGCTAATCCGCGGCCACTATGCCGCACTTGTGCAACATTTACAAACATGTTGGTTGCATCCAATTATCATAAAATTATAAAATTAACAGTATATAGAAATAAAAAATTTTTTAATTAGTTTACTATTTTACCTTAAAAACCTGCATCACGAATTTAACCATTGACACCCAAACTGCATAAGATTCTACCACAAAATGAATGGACTTATGATGGAGAAAGACAGCAATGAATGGAAATCCAGTCACGTGATCATCCAAATTCAATCAGGTTCGCAACATTGCGTGAAAATGATTGCGTTTCAATTTGATGTCGCGTTAAATAACTATTAACCTGTTTGATTTACATTGACATCTCAAAATCCAAATTTCAATTAACAATGTAGGGTGGGCTGTGATTACGATGCATATAAGTTATACGTTTAATACCCATTTTCTAAGTAAGAATGGAATTTAAGCATCAGTGCTTTATAGCAAGAAAATGAGATACATTCTAAGATATAATTAACATTCATTTTAAACTTAATAAAAGGGTGAAGATGTACATTTTTCTCAGTAGAATATTAACCAAAATAAAATGATTTTATTCCATTTAATTGTTTAAAATAAATCTGACAAATTAACAATTTTATCTGAAACCACGTAAATCTAAGCGTCCCTGAATTTGATTTTCTCATGGCTTAAGATATTTTTCCTGTCATAATTGTTAAACCTAATACAAAATATTGCAGAATGAAAAATTGAAGACATTTCTTAAAATAAAAAGCAAAATATATAAGATCAGTAGAGTTACAACAGTTACCAAGAAAAAAAAAACCCAGTTTTACATAACTAACGTGTATTTTTCTTTCAGCATGATTTTTCTTCTCAACAAAAATCCGCCGAAGCATGAATCAGTCATTTCAAAATCCTGTGCTACAAAACTAAAATCAAAGTTTCATTTTTATTTTTGAAAAAACAAAATGTAAATAAATATTTCCACGGTGATCATTTATTTCCTCGGTGGTCATTTTTCTTGATAATATACAAGGCGTGAATGACAGCTGCGTTTAACGGCGCAAGAGTCAGATGCGACTTTGCTGCACCAAGCAAAGTGTGTGTTCCAGAAGTATGAAAATGGGGGAGGTAAAAATTGATTGACAAGGGTCGAAAATCGGGAAGGATCGCTAGGGTACTCAGTGGGAGCGTCATTCGTGCTTACCAAAGACACGCATCCCTATAAGAAAAATAACACTAGCGTACACCTTGGGGGGGGGATGAGTTTTGTACTAAACTAAAGAAGGTAAGCTCCTGCGAGGAGTTAATATATAGAACCCAAATCCCTTACTTAAGTGAACATTACTTTTTTATATTTTTCAGTCCCCTAAGAATAAAGTCGCTAATTAGACGCAAACTACACGTAAATCGAAGAGTTAGTTTATTTTTGATCGCTTCGCATTGATAGTGCCAATTATGTTTGTGATACAAATATATTTACAGAAATAATTAAAATCAAGTACGTGAATTACAAGAGAATGATTTAATGAAAAATGTAGACCCTTTCAAAGCAGATTAAAAATTCAACGGTTTTCAAACATTTTTAGCGATAAAAATTATAAAACAAAAGGTAACAAGCATATACATCAAAAACGCAACCGATTGCATCAATATCCTAAATAACCGAAATTAGGTCGACCGTGATATTTAATGAATGACCAGTTTTTAACCTGAGAGTCTGGAGAAACGAGTTCTGTTTCAGAATCCTTTTACCGCCCTTGCGGCTGTATAAATATATAAAACTAACAATAAGAACTTCTGTAATGTACAGAAAACAAACTAGTTGCTAAAGGCACTATCAATATTAAAATTTGGTACACAATAAATATTTGGTGGAGAGACTAGTTTTTCCTTTTACTATATCTATGTAGTCTGTAAAATTCTCTTTCCGAAAATTCTACAGTCAAAACATGTATTTCACGATGCAGTTAAATTTTATACGATTAGAGAAAAGCAACTAAAATTTCTCAAACAGGTTATTTTATTTAAAAAAAATTGCGACACACAAATACCATATCGGAGCTAACCTTAATTTTTCGTGTATTTTATGAGTAATTTGTTAAAAAATAGTACAGAAAATCTCTCTGGTAGCCATTGAGCACGTTAATCTTAAAATTACAATACTTCAATATTTGAATTTTTTACGAAATAATTCAAAACTGTTACAGCAGTCAATTTTAAAATCAGACATTTTCTGGGTGTACAATTTTAGACTTGAATATGTACACAAATCCTGAAGCAAAATTTAGACGGATTTTATCAGATTTAGATCTTTTCACTAGATGCTTGACTTCAGAACTAACATCAAAGAAACAGTTACGGTAAAGGACATCGTAAGGAATATCAAATAATGAATTGGTTAAGTTTTCTATTATACATGCATTTAAAAAGAGGTTAAATGAACAATAGAAATGAAACATATTTTCAAAGGCTTCAAAAAAAATGTTAAATATATGAAAAAGCTAAATTATCACCAACAATAGATTTTTGGATCTTATAAATAGTCTATCTTGATCAAATGTGGATTGCTCAAGAGCAATCTTAACTTCAGTGCGAACGATTTTCCTAACTAAACAGATGTTATAATATATAGCCTCGCACATAATATTTTCGATAGAAGAGAAATCCATTATTTAACAACATCACGATGTTCTAATACCTAATGTTAAATTAAAAAATGTTTTAAATTAAACAAGATTTTTTTTGTAACAAAAAAATATATATTCCCAAGATTGTATAAGTATTTAACACCCTGAAGATACTGAATATAAATATACGCATCGGTTTTATTTTACGAATGAAATTATAGGTTTATGTGCAAAAAGGATTTTATTAGTTGTGATATTGAATTTTCCCTTTCCTGCGGTAAATTAAATATTTATGAACATGATTTCAATGACATTTCTCCAATGCTAAAACGACAATTTTTTGTATTACCTAAGCAAAATGCAGCATCACGTAACATGGAGAAAACAGTTCCAAAACAAAAACATTGATTGCGAAAATCAATCTAGAAATTCCAAAACAAATAAGGAAACTTATAACGATCTCTTAATATAAAAAGGAATTAGGGCTACGTGCAAAATCTTTTAGAATAATTATCAATTACCTAAAATTAAGACAAGAATTTTAAAAAAAACCTACAAATGCTATAGAAAATAAAGTTAATAAGATTCTACATCAAATCTATTGAAAAACTCGTAATCAACTATGTATCTTTTTCCTCCAGAGCTTAAGTGATGGGATATAATGCAACCACATTGCTCCAATATTATATCCTGAACAAACTGTCGAATTATTGCAGAATTTATGGAGGATATAAAGCATCCATCGCATTACCCACCTTAATCCTATACCGTATATCAATGAAGGACATTCGAACTCGGGGGCTATGTTTGATTCTCACTGCAAAATCTCTTAATCGTATTTCTCGGTGACACAGTGAATTTCCAATTTTGGTTTGCGGTCCTTAATAGTAAATTGGAGAGAAAATATCCCTATTTGAAAATTCTACTTGGTGAAATATATTCGATACTTATTTTAAAAATTTTATGTAGGAAAAATTGTCCGTGATAAGATACCAGACTTATGAGTTTATTTACGTGCGATACAATTTAATTTTAGAAAAGCATGCCAACAGAAGTTTCAGGGTTGGTTGTATAAAATTTCTTGCATTCAATTCTCATCAAATATATAGTGCCAAACACAAAGGCTGTGCATGTGTGCAAACGAAAAATTTAACTTTAAAATTATACTCTATTGGCTGATATTTTTGCAGACACATTCTACACTAATTTGTGGAAATTCGAAAGCAAGTTCTTTAAATTTCTTCTTAAAAAGTTTTTTAAAAAAACTTTTTTAAATTTGTTTTCGAGGTATGAAAAAAAAAGCATATATAGCAATTCCTTTAAAACGTGTATTACACAGCAATTAAGACCCAAGTAACAAGTTCCTAAAACGATAATTGAAGAGCTTTGGTTTTAATTTATCACAGGTGAATGACAGGAAAATCTTCCAAAAATTTTACTTTTAGTTATATTACATCCAGTAGCAGGTTTCATATGAAATGTTTGCAATGTGTCGGCAGTAATTGTTTGTATTACTCATTTTTAAATCTAAATGTATTTACGTCATTTTTATCGTTGCATTTTATTCCCAAAAGCAATCCAACAGGACTTGAAAACGTTGAGATTAATACGAAATAGGCAAAATCAAAAATTAAAATTTTTAAAAACATTCACAGGGCGAGTTCAAAACAACTACAGCTTTATTTAATATGTTAAACATCTGTCATTAAACATCTGACACACACACAAATATTGACAAAAAAAATTCATAAATTGTGTAATTTCCTTTAACAAGAACACGACACTAACTTAGAAGTCTTAAGCACAAATTCCTTACTAAATTATTTAAAAGTAATTAAAAAAAATTTTAGATTTGTTCTTTCCATGTTTTTGCGAAATATTTCAAAAATATTTTTAGATAGTGTATTAAATTGATACCACGTTGTAAATTTAAAATCTACTTTTATAATTCCACTAAAAGAATTGTTATTGATTCAATATATGTAACTCGACTGAATGAAAAAAGCCCAAGGGGTAATAAGATTCTACTATTGGATTGTTTAACATGAATAATCATAAAAAAGGTAGCCTTATTACTAGCATCCATGACGTAATTTTCACTAATACAAGACAAATGGTATTCATATTTATAGTGGTAACTATGAAAGTAAATCTTATCTACAAACTAGAAAAGATTTTTTTTTTTTTTTCAACATTAAAATTGTAAGTTATTAATTCTCTCATTTAAAGAGCTGAAAAGTCTCAAAAGTTCATCGAACTTCTCAAGATAAGATTGGACCAGTTTCGAATCAGTCATCGGATAAACGTATTTGCATACTTCCACAAGCTGCAACTAAGTACCAAAGAGTTAAAAATAATAATAAAAAACTGGTCTATCTGATATTCTTTGAAAGAAATAGTGATTTTTTTTTTTAAAAAAAAAAAAACCTTCTATCTTCTAAAATAACAATTCTAAATTTAAAATATACTACAAAAATATTAATTGAAATTCATTTCGATCACAAAAATGTAAGCAGATTTGAATTTCTGTAGTCTTTTTCCATTTAAAAATTACCAAGCTAATTTTAAATCTGTAACAAATTTTAGAAAAATATTTTTACTCAAATAATTTTTATAACAGGAAATGCTTATTAAACTCAATTTAAGAAAATAAAAAGGTAGAGTTTTCCGACAAAATTAAATCCCATGTTTTTTAATTACAATAATTTCAAAAAAGAAAAACGATATTTTACCAACATCGCGAAATTTAAAAACTAATATTTTTCTAACTACATACATACAAGTCATTTTTTCTTTCACCTACAATACGAGTTTATCTGAAATTAGGTACCAGGAAAATCAAAGGCAAAATTCCTTCAAACTAAAATTTAGTCTCCGACCAAGTAAGATTTTTTCGACAAATTTTACCATGTGCGGCGTTTTAAACTAAACGAACAGAGCAATTCCAATGCACTGCCGATAATTTTTCCAAAAGCTCTGAATCTTATGACTCAAATCTGGTTTTGTAACAAGCGGCAAATTAAAAATAGGTCAGCAATTTTTAGAGCGTCAACAATTAAAGTGCAGAATGGAAAATTATTTATTGCATTTAAATATTTTTACAGTAACTAAAGCAATTCACACATGCGTGCAAATAAAAATATATTCAGAAATAATTTACATTAAAAAAAAAAAACTTAAACGATACATATAAATCACAAAATAAAATTAAATTAATTCACAAAATTTTAAGTAACTAGATTTTGTCTCACACTTATCATAGTTAAATGAAAATACAGATTATATTCATGATTGTTTTTTTAAAAATAGCATTAATCATGTTATGAAGCCATTACTGATGTATACTGAAAAAAAGTGCTTATTAGAAGCTATAGCCGGTTTTTGAAGCCAAAATTAAATTTATACATTGCTATTTTTTAGAAAAATTCACCATTTTGAAAACTATGTATATTTAATGAAAGATAAAATATGGGCATGTGGCATCTTTTGCCCCAATTATAATTATTACAAGTTATTAAAGTATCCTGTATAGAGCAACCAAACAATGGGAATAAAAAGATTAAAAATATTCCCATCTCAAACATTTTCATCGTAAAAGTAATAATCTATTCTAACAATTTAAAAAAATTAAACAAATACATCAACCAAGAAAAGAAAGACTATATTAAAGAATACAAAAACATAGTACTAGTAGAGATAAGATATAAAAATATATTAACACTATAACCGAAAAATGACATTTATAAATGAAAAAAAAAGTTGCTAAATATGTACAAGAAAATTATATAATCGCTTATAAGCCAGCAAGCATGTAATTGAAAATGCATTGATTATTACTTATGAGGAAATCAATAGTCAAAAGTCCTGTTTCTTTACAATTTTTCAAAATTTATTAAAAATAGAAAAAAAAAAAAATACTTTAATTAAAATGAAACGTAACAATAAATATTCTGCTAAGAAGGAAAATAGCGCGAACACGTGTACCGTGACCGGATAATTCATCTTCCGTTTAATATCTCCTATTCAGGAAAAATTTTTAATAAATCAAACTAAAAGAATACACACAAAACGCAAGAGAAAAAAACAACTCACCTCAAAGGTATATCCCAAACTTTGGGATAAATATAAAATCAGTCAGTGGTAAAAAAAAAAAGCCTGAATATGCCGTTTTATATAAAGTAAATCAAACTCGACATTCGCATTAAATGTAACTTCCGCTGTTATTCTTCGTGACATTCACAAAGCGCGGGACGTTGAAAACTTTCGAAGAACAAAAAATTCGCGCACAATCACATAATTTTCCCAATCGCGACGAACTCACTTTCACGAACTCCTCACACTACGGAAAACCACGGGCAAAGAATTCGAACTAAGTCAGCCAAGCTGGCTGCTTATACAAAACTCATGATATACGACGGCGGCAAATCATTACGGCACACGACCAATGGTGAACGGCCTTTTCAGTCATGTGACTCACACGTCGTTAAGGGGAAGTTGCAAAAAATGAGATTTCTCCTACCAAAGGTATTGTTTGGTAAGAGGTAGAAAATATACGCGGGCCCCCTCTTTTTTTTTCTTTTTCACTTCACAGCAGGCAGTGAAAAGAGAGCCTATGACGTTGGATTTTTCCTTGGTTCGCCTCTCTTTCTTTAAGTTTCTCTCCCTCACCGTTTGAAAAAATATTCTTGGTACAGCCACAAATAGAAAAATCTGTCTTTTACTCCGTTGTTGCGCCTATATACGTAAGCCTTTCAGAAACAATGGAAAGAGAATACCTATCTTAAAAAGAGAGCAGAAAAGTTCGGTTTAGGGAGTTGTTTATCTGAATATTTTTGGGCAGGGAATGAAACTTATTTCTCCCTCCCAATACTAGTTTATCGAATGGGTGGAGGAATATGGCTGATCTGCGTTTCTGAGTTATACGAGAATTCTGGTTTGAAGAGCAGTTCCGTTGGTGAAAGATATGATGGGGGGGGGGGGAAATTATTCTTATAAGAAAGAAATATGTTGTTTGTACTTAGTCCCTCGTTGCTTACCTCGAAGAAAAACGTGGAGTATTTTTATTGTGTGTGTATCTGTTATTTTTACTCCTTTTTTTTTAAGTTTTAATTTAAAATGAGTATTGTGGTGGAAAAAGAGAGACGATTTTGATAAATAATAAAAAAATTAAAATAGAAAACAAAATACAAACTAAAATTAAGTTAATTCAACTCCAAAAGAAAACGATCTTTTCATTTTCTAAAAAAATGTATTAAATTTATGTGTTTTATTGACTAATAGCAGCAGTTTGAGTTGTTTGTGCTAAGTTCCCCGGTCGCTTACCTTGTCAAGGAACGTTAAAGAGTATACGTTTTTCTTCCATTTCTTTTTTTATATATATGTATAACCTTCTTAAACTCTTCTCTTTCTTAGTCTTTCTAAACTGTTATTTAAAGCTAAATCGAATTTACATACTTTTAGTTGAAATTTTAGTATCGGTCCACATAACTACGTACAAAATTTTGCATGCAAAATAATCTTTTTGTCATTATTTTTCTTATGTATAAAGCATTAAAATTTATAGACATATTTTTATAAAAGGTTAATAAATTATTGATTCAAATGATTAAAAAGGTATCGTTGTAGAAAATTAAATAAAGATTAGTAAGTGATCTTTTAAGTAAGTAAGCTCTTGTAAAATAATTTTAAGAATTGAGATGACTTTGGATGCAATGGATTTTGATTATTTAGGTAATGATACATGAGAGAGAATCTTGGTAATTTTTAATACGTTACTAATAAAGAGATGAATAATTATGGTGGTTATGGTTTCTATTATGTTAAAACGTTAATTGTTAAAATGTTTTTATTTTGTCATATTTTTTTACATTTAAGAGTATGTTTTTTGTAATAATTTCTTAAAAATTAAAATTACTTTTAATATAAATTTTAGATATTTTTCTTCTTCTTCTTAGATCTTACATATTTATGATATTATGGTTTTGAAATAATTTGTATTTTAGAGATTGACAGAGTGCAAATTTATTTGATTTGGTTTAATGCTCAGTGTGGTATACTATTGAGGTATGTATAGTAAGGTTAAAAAATTATCATTTTAATGTCTATTGAGATATATTTTGGTTATATTATTAGTTATCACACTAATTGTGTATTTCTCATGCTTTATGGTTTTTGCATTACATGTTTTAAGTGTATTTATGTTATAGGTTTCAAGGTAATTTGATATTTTCTTTTGTTGTTTAAATTGTTAAGGGTAACTCGTGTTATTTTTAGGTCAGTGTATTCAGGTATATACTTTTTTTTTTTTACTTTTTGTACCATCCTTTTACCATACTTTAACGATATACTTTTTGTATCATCATTAGCTTTTGTAATATAATTTTAAGAATTGAGATGGCTTTGGATGCAAGAGATTTTGATTATTTAGGTGATGATGCATGATAGAGAATCTTGGTAATTTTTATTATACGTTAACTAATAAAGGGATGAATCATTGTGGTGGTTATGATTTCTATAATGTTTTTCAGAATTGTAGGAAATATAAAGACGTGTTTTTAATAGAGCAAAAAGTATATTGACAATCTAGATATTTTTAATGAAATTTCAAGAAAAAATGCTGATGAGGGGAATATAAATGAATGTATTAGAAATAATGAAACAAATTACAGTTTTTACAATAATAGTAATTATAATACAAAATGAAGTTATAAAAAATGCGATAATAAAAGACGTAAAAACTTGTAGTTTAATAAATAATGAAAAATATAATTTATAATTGTAAATTATTTTTGTAAAACTATTAATTATATTTATTTATTAAAAAATTGTAAAAAAAACCCGACAATTTAAAAGTATGTGGGCAAACTTCTAATTATAGAAACATTACAATCAATCAACATAGATTTGATACTAAAAACAATAATAGTTTTAAAAATAGCCTTAAAGGGGAAATAAATCATGTCTATTTACATAAATTTGAAACTGTAAAGATCTCGATTATAAAAATGGGACCAAACACTAAAAGAAGACTATGATGTAGAAACTATCATTTTTTTTTTTAAATATAGTTTATCGATTGAAGCATTTAGTGAATATAAATATTACATTTATTAATATATTAATGAGATAAATTTTAAAACTAAAGATGGGATTAAAATACAAGGCATTAAAAAAATTAGAGATTTACAAAAAGACTTTATTATTTGCTATGCTCACAAAGTTTCAAATAATTATGCAATTATTCGTAAATATTATTATAATTATTAATAAACATATGGAAGAGAATAACGCTCAATTAAAAAATAATTTTAGGAACCTAGAAATTAATAATAGAATGAAAGCTCTATAAAAAGTGGGATTGCAAATAAATAAAATTAAATTTTCTCATACCTTTAGTATTCCAAAATTTTAAACAGACCCCATTAAATATAGAAGAGTCACTAATGTTTTTAATACTTATATTACAAAAGCAGATAAATTATACAAAATATCTCATCGGTTATTATTAATAAATTTGATAAAACAGCTATCATTAAAAGTAGGAAATTAAGAAATCCAATCTAAACATTCAATTCCAAAAAACGATAAATAAAAAATATTAAATTGGTTGACCTATCATAGTCCTAACATTCAAAGAAAGCGTTTCTAAGACAACCTTTTGCTCATCTCCGCTTGGTCAGATTTTTATCTTCTCTCCTTTTGACAAACGTCATCATCTGGTCTTTATGATCAGGAGACTTGCGGTCTTTCGTCGCATTCCCCTCTTGCTTTGGACCGGATTTGCTCCACTCTTTTTGTTTTCTTTGTATCTTATTCTCACTAGTTTGCCACCTCCTTACATAGACTTAACAGCAATTTGATTTTACAACCGTCGCCTCGTTTTAAAACTCTTTGTTTTAAACGTTTTGATTTCTCTTTAAAGTTCCATTCATCCTTTGAATTTTTGTTACTTTTTTTTCAGCTTTTTTAATTCATCATCGCATTTATTCATAGGTCAGCAACTGGTTTCATTCTATCGTCCCCATCTTTTTGGTTCAGGTCTCAACTCGTCTGTTTTTGGATGCTTTTTAAAGTTTCTTATCTAACAACTGTTTTGTTTATTTCTTTTAGCTCTAGTTTAGTCAAATGTTCCTACTCTCTCCTTGTGCTTCTTTCTTGCTTGTTTTTAGTGTTTGTAAAACAGCAAGTTTGGTTTTATTAACGTCGCACTAGTAGCTACAAGAGGGCTATTGGTGACGGACCTCGTAATTTCATGGACGCGTATCAGCCCCAGCTACTCAGCGGGTCTTTTGTGGCATCAAGACTCGAACCCGAAACTCGACAAAAACCGCTGGCTGTGGCCATAACCACTAGGCTACCGCTGCCCCAACAGCGATGACTTTTTAACTACTTTGTTCAAAATGACTAAGAGTCGCGATAGCCAAGGGATCATAGTCATAAATTCGTATTCAGTCCTGATTCCACAAAAAACCTATCTTGCGGAATAACAGAAGCTGCTCGTTAAATAGAACCAAATATCAAAGTCATTACGTGGTGTAGAAGCTTGGAAGGGACTTGGAATCCCTAGTATTGCTCTCGTACGACAAAAATTCAAGATTTTTAAAAGATTAAATACGAGAAAAAACTTTTTAATGAGTTTCAAATAAATAATAAACAACTGATAAACTGTTGCTTTTGACAATTTAATAAAGCTATCACACATTCGCTGTTAATTTATTCTGTCTGGATTTTATGCTAAACGGAAGTTCAATTACCTGAATAAAATTTGGAGGGAGCTGAAGTTTGATAATAATGTATTTCTAAATCATTTGATTTTACTAAGACTATATTAATGAGCCCCGCATTATACAAAAAGTCTCAAAATAAATATAAATTATATACCTTCTGAATCCTAAGTTTTTTACAAAATAATTCCTTAATAACACTCTATGGTAATATAAAATAATTTTCAAAGATTTAGAACCTATAAAATTTTAAGTTTTCTATTATGTTATTCAGAAGGAAAAGAAACATAAATTTTTAAAAGGTACGAGAAATCTTCCTCACTTCGTAAAACAATAACTTATTGTTTTATTCAGTATACAATAGGTATCACATGCAAAAGAGATTATGCAGTATAAAGCAGATTCTATTCTTATATTTTTTCTAAGCAGATTCTAATTTTTTCAAAAAAATAGTATAAGTCTATCAATTAATTATTATTATTATTATTATTATTTTTGCTTACTGCATTTTTATACGTTTAGTATTGAAAATGATAATTTTTAAAAAAATTAAAATTGAAGATTAATTTTCTTTGGAATTTAAAAGAAAAACATGCAGCCGCGCGAGGTGATGTAGTGATTTACACGTCTGATTCAGGTTCGATTCCCGGTTGACTTAGACTTGGTCAACTACGCCCTTCTCCCTCCAAGTTCGTTTGGGAAATTAATTGGAGTCCAGCGTTGGGCTAGCCACTGGACCTGGATTCTATCTAGTAATGAGGCACCAGGCTAAAGGCTACAGAAACAGAGATGGACACCTTCTGATGTATCTCCTTATGTCCGGCCATATTTTAACTAATAATAAAAAAAAAACATATATTTCAGATTTTATTCTTTAACGTTATATTTTTAAAATAAAATATTATAAAACAATCTATGTATTTTCGGTTCTGAAATCAAATACCCGAAAATTCTCAAAAAACATTTTTTAAATTTAGGAATCACAAAAATGGTATTACTGACTTTCTGTAAATTTAAGCTATACTGGCTTACATGTTTTTTTTAGAAGCTTTTAGATTTCACGTGAGTTGCACTAGTTTTATATTTCATATAAGCTAATCGACTTTTGGATAACATGTCAATTACACTATTTTTTAAATGAAAAAGAAATTGAATTGTAAATATAAATTAAATATTAAGATTCAATGGTAAATATAAAACGTTTCTCAAAATTTAATAATAATAAATTTCAAACTTTTAATATGCGAAAATCATAATAAAATTTTAAATTTTCTGACTTAAAAAATCATACAATAAAATAAGAAGCCTCATTCCTTATTTCAAACTAATGCAACAATTTTTTTTTCTTTTAGTTAAAATTCAAATAAAAATTTTGTGTTAAAAGTTTCTTGATTAAGCATCTATGTTTTTTAAAAACTTTTTAAATAAAAACCAAATAGTATTGTATAAATTGGAATAAAGAGAGAATACTGATATTTAAGTAAAATCGGCGAAAACGAGGCAGAACACTTTAGATATATTCGATTTCGATTTAAACCAATTATATCATTATTATATAAATTAGGGTGTATATATATATATATAAAGCTTGTGATTATCTCGCATAAAACTAATCTAATTTCCTAAGTTTTCCCATTTTCCCATTCTCGGACTCAAAAGTAAGGAGTTCATTCCTATTTTCTGATCCAATTCCAAATAATCCTTTCATTTATTAGATAACGCGCTTATAAAATCTGTTGAATGAGCTTTCACATTTTCATAAATCTGTTAGAAATAATCCCAACTAGATTGATAGACGCCATGTTAGTTCCTCATTTTCTCTTCATCTTATACCCCGTGAGTTCCACGTGATCTGGAGAAACCCATACCATAAATTTGCCTGCATGGAAAAAAAAATGCTCTCTTCTGCTCTTTTCTCTTGTAATCGAGACGGTGGAGCTGCGTCTCTTGATTTTCCAATTAGAATAATGTATACATATTGCCTCTCTCTCTCTCTCTAATCGAAGTGAATAAATAATCTTAAGAGAACAAAGGTGTTTTTACTCAACCCTGAATCATAAAACCATTTTTATACATCAATTACAGTTACTTCACTCTCTCTCTCTCTCTCTCTCTCTCTCTCACACACACACACACACATATATATATATAATCATTACATGAAACAAGAACAATTACAATTAAAAATATTTCTTAAGTAATTATTAAGAAATAGGATTCAGTTATGAACACATAAATCATAGGAAAAATAAATCATATATAATAAAATATTTTGTTGAAAATTCGAAGCAATTAAGGAAATAAAGAAACTAAGAATATATATATAACTTGCTACTTCATATTTTGGACTGATATGCGGGATTAAACAGTGTTTTAATAGGTCCAAATTATCTCTCTCAGCTATAAACTTATAACTAAAATTAGTAAAAACCAGAAATTGAATGAACAAAAAATTTACATTTTTCTAAGTTATAGCCTACAAGAATGCATTAGAATATAAAATAGAAAAGAAAAATCTAAAGATAACTACAACTAAAGTAACTTATAAACAATAAATATTCACATAAATACAAATCTAATTAGTAAAAATAGAAAGATATTATTATTAAAACCTTAATAAAAACTCACATACTCTTTCAGGATACTTATTGTAAATGGCGTCAATCTAAAAATCCTACCAAAAATGATAAAAGTGTGAAAACTTCTATGAATATATATATATATATATATGGGGAGGTGTATGTATGGAACTCCAATATTACCGTGTTGAGGATGGCCAAAAACAGAAAGGCATTTAGATGTTCACAACATTTAATTAAAACATTTACGAGAAAAACATTTGCTGCGGGTTTTGGTTAGAACAGTGGCACATGGCGAACCGCTGCACATTCATGATCATAAAACTATTAGAATCATCATTTAGAATTCTACGCCTACAATTCTACGTCCTCCTTCTTTTCTCGTTAGCTCGTTTCTGACAACTTCGCCAGATTATAATCTTGTGTGATGCAGCACTAGTGTCTTCTATAGTATTGCAATCTACAGTATTGTAATTGTTTTATTCCAATTCTATATATGTATACACACATATATATATATAAGTGTGTGAGTGCGTGTGTGTGTAATATCCCCACTTCCAAAATGATAAGCACTGACATTTAAAATGAATTTATTTATTTCCATATATTAATATGCAGACGATTAAATACGGTTAATTAAGATAAACGTAAGTAACATTCACAATGAAGTTCATTTAGGTAGACGGTTTCGTTGTTACTAGGTTGTGCTCCGTGCATTTATGCAGAAAATGTCTTTTTATTGTAGCTCTACTTCCTGACGCGAGACACGACCTGTTTCCACTGAAGCTCTGTCATGACGTCTTCTCTCGTTAACTGTTTTCCTCTCGCTCAGCGGAATGCCGTTCCGCCAGTAGCAACGCTCCTTAATGGTGTGGTGGATCCCGTTCTTTGGCAGCCAAGTTCAGCATCCCAGTGTTAGACCATCCTCCTTATACGCTGGATCTTGCGCCATGTGACTTCTATCTGTTTCCTACGATGAAATCTGCATGAAAAGGAACAAGATTTGAGTCGTTGAAATGGTGAAAGAGAAAGTGTCTCGTGCTCCAAAGGAACTGTCAAAAGAAGACTTCCAGCATTGTTTCGTACAATGGAAGATTTACATGGAATTTTGTAGGGATAGAGTAGGGGTGTATATTAAAGGTGATAATAAGTAAATATGTATGGCATCAGAATAAAATGTTTTACAGTGCCAATCTCGTTATTCAATAGCCACCCCTCGTATATATATATATAATAAAGGAAAATAAACTATTAGGAGAAATGGAAAAAGAATGGGAAAAAAAAAAGAATTAAAGTAATTAAAATGCTATCACAGGTTTTGGACTGTGAGAGATGGCTATTATCGGTATTATAGGATCCATGCACATCTCTCTCATCAGTTACATTATAATCAAGAAAGTTAAGAACCAAAAATTAAGAACAACAAGACGCAACAGCTAAAATCAAAAAGAGGAATTATCAAAATACCAGAAAGGGATTTAAAAAGAAAGTAATGAAGATAATCATATAAAAGTATAAGATATTTTCTTCAAAAACTATTGTAAGAGAATAAGAATCTTACTTAATGTTACTAATGTATTTTAATGTTACTTAATAAGAATCTTAACTATGTTAATGTATTTTAATGTTATACGAGAGCTAAACAATTACACTAAAGTGTACGAGTATACGAGTACTAAAAAGTAAACTTTTACTTAATAAAATTTTTCCTAATAGTTTATTTTTCTTTTTGATTAAATATATATTGATAATTATTATGTAATGTTATTTTTTATTACATCATGAACTGTACCGAATATTGAAGTATTTTACAATAAATATGTATATGTTAGGCAATTAAGTAAAAGTCTCTGAAAATTTATAATATAAAGACAAACATTTTAAAATTATTCTACTTATCATCAATCAACTAATGGCTGATTCATTCGCTCCATGTTGTGTATAAACTAATATTCATACCATATAATTGGAAATATAGTCACTGAGATTGTTAACTATTTCAATACGAGAACATTTTCACCTTCTTTCTCTTCTTTGCACTAATGAATGAGTCTTCTGAGAATACTTCTAATGAATACGTATTTCATGTGACTGTTTAAATTTTCTTGAGATAATTAGTTGTTCACAAAGGCTTTTGCAGTGAGATTAAGTCGATTTTACATGTTATCAAAAGAAAGAAAAATATTATCTATCTAAAAGCAACTGTTCTAGAAATTCAACTCTTCAAAGAAGAATGAACAAATGTTGCTTTTCAGTACAAAATAGTTAAGTACTATGTTTTGTATTTACAAATAATTTAAAATTGTTCAGGATCAGAAAGTTAAAAAGCCATAATACAGAATGGAATTTCAGGCCATTTGCATTTTCAGATTCTTTGAAAAGCGTCCAGGAAATCTCATTTTCGTCATTTTCCTTTTTTTAAAAATTTGAAAATCTAACTAAAGAGAATAAGGAGTTTCGTAAGAAAGCCAAAAAATAGCAATGTAATTTTAGAAAGCTATCGAAAGAGATTTATTTGAATGAACAGAAATCAAAAGAGTGCAAATGAAGTTTTCAATATTATTTATCTCCGAACATACATGATCATCAATATGTGACTTTCAGTTAATGGAAATGAATTGCGTTATAATTATATATTAGAAATGTCAGTAAACACACATGGTAATACATTTTCAAGGAATTCCATTTTAACAAAGATTAAATTTTTCCTGGTATGGAAGAAGAGACTTACACCACTAAAAGGATTTCAATCTATTAGTTTATAAGCTGAAATTTCCATGCACTTTAAAAGCCTTTTTCGCGGTAATTTCGCAAGCTTGTTGCCTAATGATGTTCAGTTGAGAAAACAGAAAAGTAAAATTTCGACGAAACTTCGAAATTCTCGAAAGATAAAAGTCGAGATGAAAAAAATAATATAATTTTACTAATTACACTGAGCTCAAGATCAAAATCGTTGCGAAAGTTTTCTGATCTATGAGAAACTGAGAGAGGATGCAGTAAGATATTAATGATATATTTATCCCTGTTTTTTATTTCTTAATTAGCAATCAACTTTTTTAATTGTATGGTGCGATCGTCTGTAGTAGTATTAAAAACCGATTTTGTTACCAATTTACATACTAAGTAATTAGTCTAAATAATCAAATTCGACTGTAAGAGAGACAAATTAACTGAAAAATAGAAATAATAGTTAAAATAAATTAAATATGTTATGGCTTTTCTTAAGAAAATTAGACTTTTTTTTTTCAAACGAGCTCGTTTGAAGAAAAAAAATCTTCCTTCAGTATATAGAATACTCACGAATATCTTTTACTACATTGCAAATGAAAGATTTACCTCTTTTAATCGAGAAATGTTTCATCGGTGTAAATTATAGTAATGGATTGTAGACATATACCAAAAGGTAATTTACAAATCAACATGTAAAGCATCACAACACCGAGCTTAACTACTCATTTTTTTGCATACTGATACTATTACACAATGACTGACAAAAATTGAGAAATTTATTTACCTCATTGAAATTATGAAGAGTTTAAAAAATTAAGAGATACTACAATACAATTAATCTTTCTTTTCCTGTAATTAATATCATGTATTAGAAAATATAGTAATTAAACTATTTGACGAATATAGGAACGAACGTATGTTTTATTAAAACAAAAGTAGTAATAAAAGGCCTAGAAAGGAAAAAAGACGAAATAAATGTAAAGAAGTACTTTATTAACATCAAACAGATAGAAGGAAGTAATTTACCAAAGGTCTATAAAAATTGCTTTGCAGGAAACAGAAATTAGTCATTTACTGATTTGAATAAGCAGACGATGTATTTTGGAATTTTTTTTTTATTTTGAAAACAAACATGTCAGTAAAAAGTTCTAGCTTTATAAGATTACGACATTAAATTGAAATACAATATCTTACGAATAATCTTTTCTCACCTAAAAGTGCTTAGACAAATTAAAAAAAACTTTTTTTATATACAACTAAAAATCTCACCAAAGAATAACTCTGCGTTCAAAAATGACAGACAAGGAAATGTTTGAGATACAAACTTCTATTCAAATGTTTGAAAAAGATAATTTCTTTATCATGCAAAATAGTCAAAATCCACAGTATTGTTGTATTGTCAGTATCAGAATCTTAGACAGTTAGAATTTTAACATACTTAGCGGAACTCTTTGAACAAATTAGAATATTTATAAAAGCAAACTGAAACGTTTTTAATATCAAAATATCTTATCTTATTTGAAAAACTTTATTTTACAGATCTCTTGAAGCAGATTTTCTTCATGTACATAACTCAGTTCATAAAATAATAAACGCAATGGGATTAACATAAAACTATCAAGAAAGCATTTTAGCTTCTTAAGATATATATCACAAAATGAAAATTTAGAAACATAATTTGATCGCGAAGTATACATTTTTAGTTTTCTAACCACATTAAAGGAAAACTTTTTCATTTTCTTTAATGTCATATGGAATATAACTTGTCACCTTTTAAGAAATAAACATAACTTTTTAGCTTTTAGAATAGTATTAAATAAATATTTTTATTTGATTTTATAGCACTTTAATATTTCATATAAGTTTTCCTCAATATTCAAATGACAGTTGCATTTGAACACAACTAATATTATTTAAATTCTATTTTTAACAATTACTATTTTCCAAATTTGTATCAAAATGTCAGATATCACATTCTTAAATCGACATGCCATTTTCTTATATGCTAATTCAAAAATATTAAAATGAAAAGTAATATACATTGATGGATTTAAGCTGACAATTTTTAGGAATATAGATATCTTCACATATATCATCAACACATTTGTTTGTGATTAAAATTCTCCTTACGTACTTACTATCTCTCGTAACTAAAGTTATTTTTCCATCACATCGGAAATTTCGCAATAGTATATATATATATATATAC
>BMAW01016158.1:100170-111190 GCA_019974015.1 Nephila pilipes
ATATATAATTTCAAGAACTAAAATCAATTCATCATCTTGAAGATTGAGTTATGCAGCCTCATACTGAAAATTTAAGAAAATTTAATTTAAAATATTTAAAAAGACAAAAATCCAGAAAGAAATGTAAAACTGAAAGAATAAAAAATAAATGAAAATATGGAACCCAGCAAGTCAAAAGCAATTTCTGAGAACCGAATAAGTCTATATATATATATATATTTAAGTTTCCAGTAATTTTAAAAAGAACCAGATTAAAAGTGAATACTCTATTGTAATTTAATATCTATGAATAAGTTTCCATACACTTATAACGAATGCTTCGAATACTCTCCTACGAATAATGCTTAGGATATCAGATTTTGAACGAAACGAATTTTCAATATATCACTCTGAAAGATGATAGAAAGACGATTGAAAAAGACAAAGATAAATAATTGGGAAAATGAAAACAAAAATTCGCAAAAGAAAATAGCAGTATTTGGTCATCGAAGTTATAATCAAGTTTTTGAATTACATAACTTACTTGCGACTTCAAACACTTTTATTCCTTTCGGATCAATGTGTATGCAAATTTTTACTTTGAAAAATATGAAAATAAGATAATGCTAAGCTGATAAGGTCAGCCCAATCTTCTTAAAATGTTTTAGAAAAAGTTTTTTTTTTTTTTTTTTTTTTTTTTTTTTTTTAAATTCTTGGAGATTTTCTCGAAAGTAGAAAATTAAGCTTCATAAAGCAATACTCAGTTTTTAAAAAAAATCAATACTAAATGACGCAACTGTAAGTGTTGATGAATGGCCACTGTAACGTGGTGATTATAGTCACGGATGGCTGTCGACTTTGTTTCCGTGGAGTCGTGGGTTCGAACCCTGATGCCACTAAAGACCCGCCATATAGCGGTGATGCACATAAAATCTATCCATGTCTCAAATCCTCCCGGTGACATGGAGAGGAAGTTTGAAGAGGGTTATACTAGCTCAAGTGTCGTCCTCGTCACTTATCTGAGCTTCAAAATTACGAGGTCAGTCGTCAATTGCCCTCTTGTTGATTCTAGCACAACGTTAATAAACAATCCCAATCACATCACGTAAATGCTGATGAAACAAAATCATGAGAGTTTAAACAAAATGCTAGCGTTAGAGCATGTAATTGGTTCATCTTCTAAGACTTTGATAAAACTGTAGATGTATTGAATTGTAATAAGCAGGATGCCTAAAAATGGCCACAAAACTTTCCTTTTTTTCGAGAAAAAACGAAATGGGCATCTACTGGGCATTTTTATTATTGTGGTTTTGTTTTAGATACAATAGTGTTTGGCTTATTAGGCCTGTATGACTAGTTAATATTATAACCTTATTTGGAAAGTATTTAAATATTCCATTATATACGAGTATACTTCCTATATACAGGGATATAACCCTTTTAAATAACTGTAAACATGTTGAATGATTGTTCTCAGTATGTTCTCGAAGTGAAATACCAAGCAAAAAAAAAAAAAAATTACAAAAAAAAAATTAAATCTTTTTAAAATATGGTATCTTATTGCGCTCGAAGGTTTATTTATGAGGTTTTCAAGATCCTCTGATAATTCTCGTATTATTTCTAAGTGAGACGTTGATATTCAATAAATCAAAAAACCTAGACTCTGTTTACAAACTATTTCTTGGCCAACGATGTTAACAATAGTCGTATTTTATTAAAGAAAAGAAATTAAGAAACATTTCTTCAGTGAAGAAGGTTAATTTTTTGCAGTGTTTGTAAGAAAAGATGTGATTTTAGGCTGTTCGCGGTTTTTTCATCGCTAATATCGGGGGCTTTTCATAATTTGCATTACAAAATATTACTACTCCTTGCCAAACAAACGAAACGTTAGTACGTAAATTGGAGGAAGATAAAAAGTGTAATGAATTGAATTAGGAATTGCATAAATAAGTGAAACACAGAAATGAAAGGAAAAAGAGGGGAAACAGATGATAACGACAAGCTGATAGATGTTTGTAAATTGGAGTGAATTATTTTAATTAATCATTGGTATTAGAATTGATTGAGTGGGAATAATAATAGTCGAATCTGCAATAATCGGGAAGTGTCTCAATCTGTGCGAGGGAGTTGGTAAGTTAAGGCTTTATCGTAAAATAATAAGTTAAGATTAAAGTAGGTTAAGAAGGATTTGAAAGAGAGCGACCTTGCATGCATATATAGTTAAATAGTGTGTTGTCTTTCTCTGACGTCTTTTTCCTTGGAATTTTTGTACTTATTGACTATTTAATTAGACTTTAATAATGAAAATAAAACGCTATAAAGATTAATAAAAAATTGTTTTGTCAAATTAAAAGAAGTATAGAGAGACAGTGATTACTGATCCTGTAATATTTAAATATTTTCATATGAAGACTTTCCTAATGGTGCGCTTTCATTGGGATTTATTCATCTTCCTTTTACTCCGATAATATGTGTTATAAAATTGTGTTCTTATAAAATAATATGCATGTAAATAAAAATTGAAAATTTGATACAAATTATTTTAGTCTATGTTAACCGTGTTTTAAGTTGCTAGATTATATTTTACGCTATTTGAGCAAAGTTGTATGATAAATGTGTAAAATTTAGTATGAAAATTAAGGTTGAACAGCCTTTGAAAGAAATAATTCAAGTTATTTCATGTTTGATTCCGAAATGGATTTTTTCATAAAATATTTTAAACTAAAAGAGAAATCCGAAAAAAATGGTCTATATTTTCCTATTTAAAATAACACGAATTACATATGTCATACATTACTATTCTAAGATTTAAAATATTATAATGAGAATTAATTTTCTAATATTTCAATTAGAGGCTTCTAAGAAGTTAAAAAATAAGTACAAATAAGAATAATTGAATTTAGTTCCTTTTAGCGTTGCAATCGGGATTTCTAAAAAACTGTGTTTGCTAGCCTTTTGATTTTCAATTTACGAGAATTAATCATTATTTGGAATTGAAGGAATATACTTAAACTTCTTATGTCAGTTCAGTGGTATGTTTTGCTCAAAATTCTCCTAAAGGAGTGATTTGGAAGTTAGGAGAATGGGGTGGCAACCTAAGTGTCCTCCTTGTCACTTGACCAAGTGATTCAGAATTACAAGGTTTGTCTTGAGCAAGACAGCTCAAGGCCTCAAGAGCTCTTGTGTTATTTGTCCGACGTTATAATCAAACAATTTCTCTAATTTACATCTGTCTATGTAGCAACAAAATAATTTCCAAAACTTGATAGTTGTTTAGAACTCAAAAATAATTAATAGAAATAATCTCATACCGTTTGAAAAAATTTTAAATTTTTTTAATAAGAACAGAATACAAATAAAGGAATATTAAATTTATGTAATCTCAAAAGCAGTTCTACTTGAATTATTATGACTAGTTTATGTAACTAAATATAAGCATTAAAGTAATTATTAAAACAAATTGAAAGTATTATATACTCAAACAAATGTTTAAAATATTTGCCCAAAGGAAGTGATTTTCTTAAAAACCTGAAATAATAATAAAAGAACTGTAAAAACTATTATAAGTTTATTTCTCAAAAATTGCGTCTCTAAGTTTTGTGGACACAATTCACTCACTACCTATTGTAGTCTAAACCTCCATCGATTGGATTATTAAGTAGTTCATATAAATTCCTCACCAAACATTTTATCGAAAATTCCATTTCGGGACACTATTATTGGAACTCTTGAGAATTTCAAGCAATAGGTTTAAGCACAAAAACATCATAAGCAACGGAATGCAATCATGAAATGATCAGAATCGATGACTAGAAGATTATTTGAAGAGCTTAAAATACAAAAATGAATGCGGATGAAATACTCCTGACAAAAGCATAATGCTCAAAGATTTTGTAATAAACATACCGCCAGATCTCGAAACCGGTAAACTTAATGAGAAATTTATTTTGAAAGACGGGAAATTCTACTTGGCTCTCCTTTTGTTTTCCCAAGATTTAATCGAGAACTGTTGCATTCAACCGAACTTGGAGATCGCAGATGATGAGTGTTACGAGTAATTCTGAGTCTTTTTCCTTGAGGCTACAATGCTTAATAATGTGATAGTTTTCCTAGGGAAGAAAGAACAAATCTTTTGGTATTAACTTCGAGAAGAACGACAAAAGAGAAAATCAATCCCTCCGAATTCGCCTAGGGTCAATAACATAAAGGAGCTAAGTTTCGTTGATATCGTAACGATAAAATGATGTCTTACATTTGAGATGATCGTAAAATGATAGCTTTTCCGTGAATTCGGGATCAACTGTATTTTCTTCTAATAGCATTAGTAAAACAGTCCAACTTTTACAAATGAAAATTTTGGATGATTCGAGTTTTCTTTGCCCTGTCCCTTGAATTCTGCATTAAGACAATGAAAATATTTTTTGGAAATTCGTCTTTTTCACGAAATTTCTCTTGCATCATTACGGTAAAAATCGTTCACGAGACTTTCCAGCTGTCACGCAGTACTATTTTAACGTTGTTTATAAGGGTAAAGGAAGTGAGGGACTTCGGATTGTAATTTTCCCTTTGAGGTCTTACCGGGGTGGTCGGTTTTTTAAGCGTCGGTTTGATGTAAAAGATTCTATTTTTTCATTACTTGATAGGTTGGAATTATTTGTAATGACCCAAAGACTACATTCAATGAGGCAAGTAAAAAAACATGATTTCCTTTTTTAAAAAAAAAACGTTGTAACACTTTTAAAGAAAGTTTACTCCTTATCTTCAAGAAAACATACCTAATTCAAATTTTTGAATATTCGAAATATTTTTTTCTGATTTCTTAGACTCCAAATTATCCAAGTTTGACAGTAACATGAAATTTTTAACAGCGCTTGAAGTGCAAAAAAAAAACTCCTAAAATTAGCATTTTTCAATAATGATGCATCAAGGTGTTAATTTATGCTGAATTTTAGAATAAACAGGTACGAGCACGCTCTCCTCATAAATATTCATTAATTCGGAGTGTACCATGGAACCGGATGAGAGAATGATCTGGAAGTGACAAACCAAGTTTGTAAAATAATTTATTTTACATGCGTGCGTGTGACTGGTTTTATTCCTATATTTGACAAAAAATGCTACTAAAATAAATTAAGAAATCGTTGAACTTTATAAGTATCAAGTAGACTTCATCCATCATTGGTTATACCGGGTTAATTAAGAACAAGTGTTTCGATGAATCATTTATTTTAAAGCTTTATCATTACTTAATTTTTATAAAAACGTCCATATTACTGCTGAAGATTAAGGTAACTAAGTAAAAATTTATATTGTGTGAAGATGATTTAAGGAGACGCTTAATTCCAAAACTTTGTGGAATATTACAAATATAATTATAGCCATTACCATAGCAATATTCAGTTGGGTCAAGAGATAAAACTCTACGGACTTTTTCAACTGACCAAATTTCAAGATATTAAAAGCTTCCTTCTATATTCTAAAATTGTTGCAAAATTAGGTAATGATGCAGTATGCGCTCTTTAGTCCGTCACGTTCGGTTTCATGAGCGTGCCGAATTATCGAGCGTCTATATAATTTTAACGAGGGCACCTAAATTTCTCCAGATAAAAATTTAAATGATTGAAACATATATCTAATGTGCTTATATCCACATTCTGAGCCTATATGGACAATATAAATATCCCACAAAGTGCTTCGTCATTCTAACAACTACGAAATTAAATTCAAACTTAGAAAATTAATCTTACTGAATATTCTTCTATTGATGAAAAATACAGCACAATAGAAAAAGTAATGCATTATTAAAACAAGTTGTGACTAGTTACTGTAGTCACATGCTTAAGCTTATTAGTTTTATTAACACTTAAAGAACACCCTTTAGGCTCCGATAACATTTTACTGTACAGTACAACGAATATAAAATAAGATATTTGTTAGGGAATAAGAAACGCTGCTCCAAAGTTAAAACTTATAGGTGCAATAAACACTAGGCGAAAATGCAAGCAGGGCTGCGTCAATGTCAACAAACTACCAAATCCACATGAAAAAATCCGATAGTGAACGCCTTGATCAGTACCGGATTATGAAACGTACCAAACCATCAAATGCTGGATGAAAGAGAGGTTACTGTATATTGAACTAGGTTAGAAGGTTTAAAAGGAAACTATTTTGCTGTACATTTTCAATTCATAAATATTATATTTTTGCTTTTGTTTGTTTCTATTGGATCACGTTGGTTCTGTATTATGACTCGAATTTTCCATGAAATCAGAATTTTCTCAAAGCGTTCAAGTCAATTTTATGCTATTATTCTTGAGCGACTTTCAAAGTCCTAATATATGCAGACGCCGGTTCCTAACGCATATTTTAATTAACCAAATGTATAAAAATCCATTGGGGAAGTATCAAGGGATTTAGCTGGTGATTATGTAAATGGTATGCGTTTTATTCCAGTTTCTAGTTCTTTCACAATTATAAATGCGGCAAATGATTTTCACTTGTGACTCGAGACTTTGTCTCCGTACGCAGCTTTACTTTGACTGTAACTTTCTCATAAAACTTCTAAAACGAGTTTTAAACTTTTCTTTTGATTGTGCCGTTTATTTTAGAGTTACTTGAAATCCTTTCCATTTTTAACTTGACGTTACAGCAAAATTCTACAACAATTATGAATCTTATAGGATTTTTTTTCAATGAGTAATGTATACTTTTTACGGTTATTTTCTTTTATATCACTTCAGTAGATTACTCGTTTTGATTGGAATAACTTTAATAAAATAATACTTTATCGATTATCACGACAAACTTCTATCTATCTCTAGCTACGAGTAACACATTGATCAATAACTCCCGAGACTAACCCAGAGATGGCGCTCGTAGTAAACCAGTAACCAGGTCTTTCTAGAGTACTAACCTTTGCTTGAAACGTGTCAAAATTTTAAGTCGATCGGACCAGTAAAAAGGTTTTTTGAAGTGAAGTGAAAAAGGTTTTTTCCAAGTGGGTGCCGCGATTGCTTTCGATGGAACAAAAACAGCAACGAGTCGATGATTCAGAAAGCTGTTTATCGCTATTTACTCGCAACAAAAAAGATTTCTTGCAAAAAAAAAAAAAAGATTTGGAAAAGCGTTGGAACGATTGTATCACCCTAAAAGGTGATTAACAAAAGGTGTTATGTTGATGAATAAAAAAAAAATTTTGCAAAAAAAATGTTGTTTTCAATGTTAGACTCGGGAGTTATTGATCGATGTGTTACATGATTTTCATATAGCTTTTTGCAATACTTTCCTTAACGTACTTAACAAAAGCTTGAGAATTTTAGGCTTAAGCAGTTTTAAAACTTTAAAACTGTATGAATTACTTTGTTTACGGTATAAGAGGATGCTTCAAGTTTCATTGTATTACTTTCTTATGATGGAAGTTTTTTTTCATTCAAATTTTTAAACTTAAACTTCTTAATGGTGTCTGGATATCGAATATTTTTGGGAATATCTTCACGGTTTTTCCTTATTCAAAATTTCGAATCCTTGTTTCTTTTATAATTTACTATGTTAAGAATTCATTTATTTTATATGATATAGCCTCGATTTTCTCAACTTTTTTATAATTTGTTGGTATGTATACTTTTCCTTGGAGAGAGCCCTCCGAGTATATGTCAATTTAACGCGTCATCTTTTTAAAAAAAGTGTTCTTTTTTCATCTTCTAGGTGAAAATAAAGGTAATAGGTGATTTCTATCGCAAATTTCAAGCAATTCTAAAATTTAAAGCGACAGTTCTAAAATCTTCTCCGAGTAATACGACCAAATTACCATTTGTGTATTTCCTGAGAAGGAAAACAAAAAAGTGCTCAAACTACGTTTACAATTATTTAGAAGCCACTCATACTTTAGCTACTGTTCAAAATTGTCTCAAAATTGTAAATATACTGAGCTGAAGTAATATCATTTAAAAATTTGAATGCAGTATGTTTTCTAACTACACATTATTAATACTTTTTATTACTGGTATCTGTTAAAAAATGTTTCTTACATCATTGATAATGTCTATCGCATATTAACCAAAAAAGGTTTTAAGACATTTATGATAAATTCTTTTAAAAGGTATTTTTAAAGGAATTCAAATTTTTAAGAAGTTTAATCATTCAATTTGTTGTTAAAATAGCATCAGATAAAGCAAGAACTACAACTTTTCAGTTTTTGTAATCTTTTCGAAAAAACAAATTGAATTCTGAAGCTGTTAATAAAACGCATAAAGCAAATGCTCATTTTAATAAATGATGATATTTCACATTAATTTTCGATACATTGTAAGATAGTTGTTGCAGTAGTTGTAGTAGTACTAAATTAAAACCAGAACAATAAAAATTTGTTATGAATCGATAAACTGAAAAACCATGAGAAAGTTCTAATGGATTGTAAAAAGTATTTGCTGAACAACAGTCATAAATCATAACCTTCTTTTCTAAAGCAAAATATTTGTTTTTCAATTGCGGCATCACTGGAGCATTCAAGTTTTTATAACGTAGAATACCAGAGGTGCAGACGTAAATATTTATAACGTATTTCTATAGTAAACATTTCTCATACGTACTAAAAACAAGCAACCATTTCATTCTCAGACTCTTATCCAAAGAGTTAACGTTTTAGAAAAATCAAAACAGAGGAGAGAAAAATATTTCTAAGAACTTTTAAGGTTAGTAAATATTACGTTGATTTCTGGAAGTGACTCCATTTTAAGTACTTTTTATTACTGAAAGTAATAGTTTCTCTTACGTGTAATGGGAAAAAAATGATTCACAGGAGTAGAGTAATTTATAAGAAGTTGTTAGAGAGAGAGAGTTTTGTTTGTTTTGAATTCTTTGATACTGGGAAACATGTTCTATGACAGGACTGGTTTTTAAAATTTTCGAAAATTTTTATGATTTATGAAGCAAAATATTTGTTATTTGTATACTAAGAATGAGAAGTATTGGCAACTTTCAAGCTCCAGTTACGGTTATTTAAGGACCAGACGGTTAAAAGACATTATAATATATAGAATAGTTCAACTCATGTTAAAGTTAAATGAAATTGATATATCTGAGAAAAAATGAAGTTATATTTAAAAGCGAGTTAATTTTTCTAAAAATAATTTTAACCTGAAGGAATGCTTTTTTTGTTGTAAGAAAAGAATAAAAATGGAAAGATATTTGGAAAAAAATGATCATGACTTAAAATGTTTTTTGAATTGACAAATTATAAATAATTGGGAAGATAATTTTTTAGGAATTACAGAAGCATTCCAATTAAACCGGATTATATAACAGATTTTTTTTTCCTTTTTTAAAATAATGGAAATTAAAAGTTCATTCATAGGCTGTCTTAGATGTATAACTGATAAATATTTTATGATTTCCAATTATCCGGTCCAATAAATCAATTTATTTTCAACAAGTGCAATAAGTACTTTTCGCAGAATTATATCGATTTCATAACTTCTGGCCATAAGACTAAAGGTCATTTCAAAGCGCGGTTTGCTTCCGGAAAATTCAGTACCCTTGAAAATTAATGTCAGCACTGGAGATAAAACTAAATGAGTGCACTCAACACTTATGACAGCAGCTGGGACTTTTCGATAAGACATATCACTAGAGGGATAAAAAGACAGAAAAGTCTATCTCTCACAGGAAATTAAAAATTATTTTATTTCTATAGATTTCGACCTTTTATGCCTATCATATGACGTTTTGAACACTCCAAGTTGTTCCGGTCTAGATATTAATTGCTTCGTTTAGAATAATAAATACAGAATATCGTGTATCGCTTCAAACTGATACTTTCTTTCAGTATGTGACGTTGGATTCTTCGTGATTTTCTCTTTCTTGGAGGACTGTTTGGTAATTTGAATTGCTTACAATTGCAACTCCTTGCCAACGTGATTAGGTAAATTATTGGAAAATAAGAAGTGTAGTGAATTGAATAAGAGATAGTGATAAATAAGCAAAAGAGAATTGAAAGGAAAGAGAAGGGAGATAGAGGATACTACAAGATGATAAATGTTATAGATTGGAGTGAATCAGACTAATTAATCGTTTACATTGATTGTAGTTGGAAGTGACAAGTTATTAGAATAACAGGAGTCGAATCTGCTGTAAATGAAAAGTATTTGTATAAGAATGAGTAATTTGGTGAGCTGATTTTATTACTTGAATATAAACTAGGATTAACCGAGTTAAGAGGGATTCGAGATAGAATAATCTTGCATATTCTTTGACAGATAATAAAGTATGTCGTCCTTCTCAGGCGTATCTTCAATTGGATTTTCAAACTTATTGACTATTTAATCAGATTTTAAGATGGCTGTAAAGTTAAATAATGAAGGAAAGCCATCACAAGTGTAATTATTTAAATAGATTTCGGTTGCAAATGCAATGCGTAGAGATTCTCAATTATTCGAATATTGATTCTGTCCATTAGAAAATAATTATAGTAATTAAAAATTGATGCAAGATTCAGATTGCATAAAATTACAAATGTTGTGAACATGATTCAGTAAAAAAAAAGCATTTATAAGACATTTAAGAAAAATGTATCAGAGTAACCTCCTAAAACTAGTTCTTCCCTTTCGATCTCAAATAAAGAGACTTAACTTTATAGAATTAGGGTCAATCTAAAGAAGCACTAAAACAATTAATCCATTACAGTGTTCTTGTATATTATTTTACTACCGCTTAAGGGCATTAACGGGCAAAGGTAAAATATTATTCTGCTACAGAGATAAAATTTCTTTTTATGATGATAGATTTCAAAGTAATTCCTTTTCCCCGAGTGTCTCTCACTCAAAGAATAGTCCATATATATTTTACTCTGAACTAGGAAAATAACCACAGGGTATGCAATGTTAGTGAATATAATCCTCTAATAGGATCACATAGAGCGTAGTGTGTTTTTCGGTATTAAAGATAAGTAAGGAAAAGTAACATCACATGAAAACTTACAAAGTTAACCTAGTCCTTATTTTCCTAGTTCAGAGTAAAAGATGAAGCATTCCAAAAGCACTGGCAT
>BMAW01016158.1:111590-159546 GCA_019974015.1 Nephila pilipes
ACACACACACACACACACACACACACACACACACACATATATATATATATATAAATAGGAATATATTGTCTAAAGTTGTCTCGAAAGACATATAGATATGTGTACATGTGTGTGCATGTGTTCATGCATACTGGAGTTTTTTATTTTGGAAATTAACTCCAGCTTCATATAGAATTCATCAAAAACTGATTTTTCTAGAAGCGTTCAATTGGAAAAGTAAATTAAGAGCAATTGAGAAAAACTGGTATGATTTTGGAATTTTTTCTCACTAGCTTTGTACGAGGGAAATAGTTCTTGCCTGCAAAAGCTGTCAATCATAGGCAGACTACCATTGAGTGAGGAATCGTAAGCGATCAACAGCACTTAATTTTCGTTTCTGATAAAATGACGGAAACACTTGGACAATGTTTTGCCACTGAAGACTTGTTAAATCTTACGAATCATTTCCACTTAAGTATCATTAATTTTCATTCAAAATGTAATGTGATATATATAGTGTTGTTTTAGTTTTTCTCTAATTTTTGCCAAAAATGGAAATCCTATAGCGTTAACTTTCAATTCCTCATTCATTGACTGTCATCTCCTACAGACAGGAAAAAATTCACGAAAGCGCAATAGGATCGCCTTCATACTTTTATGAATCTATATATATATAAACTTATTTGCTCTCAAATAATAATATTATTATATGAATTGGTTTTCTTACATATAAAAGTCCTATTTACAAATTTTTGCTGTAGAAACAAGGAATCATGCAATATGAATAGGTTGTAGATAGTGTCAAAAGATGCGGCCAATACATAAAATGCAATGACTGGTCGTCACCACACCCAATATTCTATCATCCATTTCCTGCTTTTTATCCTCTTTTATCAATACTCTAATCATTTTTTCCCAGGAAAGTAGACACGACAAAACAATTCTAAACTACATACTAACTTCGAATAAATAATAACCAAAATCTTTCAGATTGCATCGTTCTCGTAAAGAGATATAGAGTTAGAATCACAGCTCAATATCAGAAAAGTAAATGACATTTCAAGTTTTTACTTTGCTTGAAATGTGACAATTGTTAAATTATTTAAAGGAATCAGTTAATAATAATAATTTAGCAGGGTTATGTTAAAAACATACGAGAGTGGTTCAAAAAGTACCTGTTTCTTGACGACAAATAGCGTCGCAAATGTGAGTTGGTGTTGCCATCTGTTAAATGGCGCCAAAACAAATTTGACGCTGATTCATTGGTTAGTTCTGATTACTTCCTCCAGCCGTGTCAAGTTGTCATCGTTATTTTTCGTCGAGTTGTCACCGTCGATAAGATATGGATTCCGGACTATACACAGGAAACCAGGAACATCCAAAACAAAGGGGGGGGGGGCATTCCCGTGAATCTGCTCTAAATCTTATCGGCCAGAAAAGTTATGGCGACGATTTTTGGGATATGAAGAGTGTCATACTTATAGACTGGAATAAATGACCAATGAACAATACTTCAGTGAATAACCTCATTCTATTTCCTGTGCTTAATACCCCATTTCCTATTCCAACGTGAATACTTTTTTTCCCTCACTCGTAACTACATAGTGATTTGATGACTATATGTATGTAATAAATAAAGCCATTTTAAGACGTGTAACATTCTAAAATCGTTATTAACAATTAAAAGACATCAATAAACTCGATAAACAATCAGTCAAGTTAATCGTTAACTACTTTTTTTCTAGCTTTAGAAGAAATACTATCCAAATTTATTACTAATGTGGATCGTATACTTCATCACGTCTTTAACCGAGTATTGTAATTGGTTGGTTATAATTTCTGGCACCGAATTCTCTTGAGATATATTCTGCCAAACACTAGTTATATTATAATTTATAATTCTACTTATCTTAATAACAGCAAATAGAGTTACAAAAACTGCATCCCAGTCCATTAGATTTCTGGTGACTGAAAACGAATCAGATACATGCTCTTAGAAAATCTCCTCTTACTCTCTCGCACCTGTATGGTGTGCTAATTAATCTCGCTACTTCATCTATCTCTTTATATCTCTGATCTTTCTCTAATATCTACCTCCCATCTCTATCTGATAATTCCCTATTCACTACACTTCTCATAATTATACTTATTTATATAAGTCACGGTTCTTTCCAAGTCAGGGGTTTCTCAATTCAGATAACGTAATAAATATCCCCAAAAAGTTATAGGGGGAAAGCATCAGAGACCGTTAAATGTGAATTAAAATAATCTCTAGTCATAATGTTTACAGACCTGTTAAAAATAGCTCAGTTCACTGAAGTTTTTGGATCTAAAAACCATACAAAGCCAACCCCATTCATATATCGAGTCCGGAAGAAGTTTAATTTTCATAATAAGCGAACATCCGACATCCCTGCATCCTACAACCTTGCAACATCCCTACATGATATACTTTCTATTAAGGAATGTTATCATGATGACTATACCAAAAGGTAAAAATTATCAACCAGAAAACTCAACAGCAGCAATAATTTATTAACAAAAGAACATTTTAAAGAAATTATGATTAAACAAAGTAACAGTTGCAGATCTGACAGCTTAAAGAACGAAGTTGGAATATGCTTCAGAAGGTAGTGCCAGTCGACGCACACAATATGCGCTTTCTTTCAGCGTCTAAGCCGCTTCAGTGGTCTTCAAGCTCGTGTTAGAGTTCGTCAAAGATGGCTTGATGTAGATGGAAATTTAGGCCCTCTCTAGGTTTGGTTTAGATTAGATTTAGATTAGATTTTTTTTATTAACGTCGCACTAGAAGCAACACGAGGGCTATTGGCGACGGACCTCGTAATTTTGAACCACGGTCAAGTGACGAAGACGACACCTGAGCTGGCGCCCCCCTCTCCTAACATCCACACCACTCCGACGGGATGACTTTGGGCCCCGAGCGGATTTAACGTGCATCAGCTCCGGCTACACGGCGGTTCTTAGGCGGCCAAGGATCGAACCCGCGACTGAACGATAAACGCCGGCCGCTAGTCCACGGCCTTGACCACTAGGCTACCGTGGTCCAGGCCCTCTCTAGGAGGAAGATAAGAAAATGAATTAGTATTGGTCGATGGTTAAGGAGCTGTCTGGTATTGGCTGTTATGTCTTGATGGCTGGAATCAGGTCTTGGATGAGATTTTGCTGGGTGTCACTCGGAGGAAAAGGTGTTGAGAATCTGAATTTTTATTGGCTGTGGAGATGTGGATGAGGAGAGTTTCCTATTGGCTACCCCAGAAGGGTTCAATTTGATGGAATGAGAGTGGGTGGAGTGAAGTCCATACAGGCTATACTGCCGTTTGAGAAATAGAATTTAGGTGATTTTAAATCAAATTTTGAGCGGTAAGAAAAAGAGAAATAATTTTTTTTCAGCAATTCAGTTTAGAAGGATGGATTATTTTAAGGGAGCTTATGAAAGTCTAGAAGAATTCTTCTCGGCCTTCTTATCTTGAAATAGTGCAAGTCGAAGTTAAAGCTCTATTTATATATTTGATACAGAAGGACTTGAATTCTCATATTTACACCTGTCGTTCCCACTCAGCTGGTTCACATTCACGGTGGTCAACATGAAAGAATCACACAGTGCCACACTATCTTTTTTATGATGTTGAGCTTTTAGAGATTTTCTCTTCACTGTACTCGGTAACGTAGGTAATTTGAATTGATTAAAATTACAATTTCTTCCGACCATAATGAAATGAGGTTAGGTATTTTACATGAAGGTAAGAAGTGTAGTGAATTGAAGTGTAGGTAATGATATATAAGTAAAATAAATTTAAAAGAAAAGAAAAAGGAGAGATATAGAGGATAACGCGACGAGTTGATAGATGTGCAGATTGGAGTGAATCATCGTAATTACTTGTTTGTAATGAAGTGATTCCCAGTTAGAGAGAAAATGTTTGAATCGAAACAAGTGATTTGGTAAGTTAAGACTTTATAAGGCAACATTAATTTTAAACCGGGATTAACTGAGTTAAAAAGAATTCGAGACAGAGCTACTTTACATTTTTTTGGAGTTAATAAATTGTTTTGTCCTGCTCTTACTTATCTTCAACTGGAGTTTTGTAATTATTAACTATTTAATTAGACTGACAGATGGCTGTAGAATTATATAATGAAGGAAGCTCGTCATATGTTTAGTCTTTTTCTTGTTATTTATCCGTTTCTTTTACATCATACTTTGATTAGGATTACTTTTAAAACCCCTCTCAGTATCAAACGTTACAATTGATCAAGATTTTCAGAAAAGAAAATTCAGAACGCCAAAATTCATTGTTATATTTGTACTACATTAATGACAAGTATTTAAAATTACAAGAGAGAGAGAGAGAGAGTATATTGAAAAATAATTTGTTAAGTTATTCATAAAAATTACATATAAATGAAGAATTACTTTTCAAGAAAGTACTACACAATTTTTAAAAAATTAACGCAGAAAGAAAAGCAACTACTTCCTGCCTAAATTATTAAAAATTGTATTTTTTGAAGAACTAAAGATCAATGCGAGACGTTTTGATTATAAAAGCGTCAACAATTAACTAATTAATGAAATTAAAATGTTTGAGAGTTAAACTTGCTAAAATACTTAAATATCTATCTTTCCCTGAGTAAAATAGTTTATTTTTAGGGTTTTGCTTAAAATTACCAAAAAGTAGTCAGAGTGAGTGAGTGAAGTGTTTTCAAAATGCTTCGTAATCTTTAAAACTTTTATAGATATTTAAATTCACAACCGCTTAAAAATGATGTTATTTCGTGCAGAATTCCTTTTAATTTCAACTTTTAATAAAGGGGTTTTAATTTTTTACCTATGCAAGATAAATTATATTACAGAAAACTAATTATTAATATTATTTTTTTATTAAAAGTGAGTTGTTTAATTGAAAATGAACTTCTAAAAATGAGTAAATTCACTAAGAACTAAAGATCTGTATAACACGTTTTAATTATAATAAACGTCAAAAATTAACTTTTTAATGAAATTAAAATGTCGGAGCGTTATTTTGAAAATATATAATTGTTTCTCTTTCCATGTGTGAAATATTATTTTGTCCAGAATTCAGTTTTAATTGCAATTTTTAAAAATGGTTTTTTGATTTTTTTTTACTAAGCAAGGAAGATAATTTTACAGAGAGAAAAATATTTCCTTCGAATAAAAATGTGTGGTATAAAAAAAAATCTCCGTAAACGGGTAAGCAAGTAATTAAAACCTGTTAAATTACTTTTTACAAATAAAGAAAAAAAATGAATTAAAACCTAGCATACACAAACATATTTCATTTCAATATTAATCTCGATGCTATCAAAATTTCAGTCTTTAGATTTATTTTGTGTCTCTTCTTTAACGTGATTAAACACATTTTCAACAAACATATTTTATAGAATAAATTGCCCTCTCCAGAAAAGTTTATTTTATATGAATCCATTTATCATAGCTGGAAAATGTCAATTTCTCAATTTTAAAGTCTGTGTTTGAGCGACATTCTCTAATGAGATCATAATGGTAAAATGCCAACAGCTGCTTTCTGTCAACATAAATTTAAAATATATCATATTTTGTTACAATAAATATTTTAAATTACTTCACGATGTCATGTTCTTGAATTATTTTTTAGAAATCAGTAATATTTTGTGCGAGTGGTCTTGACAAAACTATATTATCTCTACCTATGTATTTACTCTTTAAAAGGGATTTTGACTTGAATATAGCTTTATATATATATATATATATGCATACGAGGAGTGGATATTAAATAAAGAGACTGGGGTGCTACTACAGAAGAAGTACGCATTCGCAGAAAGCGACCGAGAGCTATATAACGGTGAAGCTTTCTCTTTCGAATGCAGTGTCTCTCGCTTCTGTAAGCAAATAATACGTATAGCCAAAACCTTCTCTCGCATTAGAGTTTTTTTTTTGTTTTTTTGTTTTTTGTTTCGTTGGAAAAATGATGAGTGTAACAATAGAGCAACGAATTGCTGTGAAATTTCACCTGAAAGTTGGAAAAAACGCTACTGAAATTTATAATTTATTGAAAGAAGTGCGTGACAGTGAATGTTTATCACGTGCACCGGTTTTTGAGTGGTTTAAGCGTTTTCTAGAAGGCCGAGAAGACGTGGAAGATTATTCACGCTCAGGTCACCCTTCCACGTCAAAAACGGATGACAATAACAAAAAAAAAAAAAAAAAAAAAAAAAAAAACGGTAATCTGGTTCGATTCGGGCAATCGGTTAAGTATTCATGTGATTGCTGAAACTGTTAGAATTGACAAATAATCCATTCAGCAAATTTTACATAACAGTTTTAACTTGCAAAAAGTGAGTGTCCAAAATGGTGCCTGAAGTTCTCCCGTTTCAACAAGAAGTTCGCAGAAATATTTGTACTGACACTTTGATGCCATTAAAAATAACTCAGACTTATTGGAAAGGATAATAACGTGTGAATCGTAGTTTTTCACCTATGGTTCTAAAACGAAGCGCTAATCCATGCACTGGAAGAATCCATCTTCGCAGAGAGCCAAAAAAGTTCGAATGATCAAATCAAAATTCAAAGCAATGATGATAGTTTTTTTTTTTTTGATTTTCATGCGATTGTATACGTTCACTGGGTTCTTGAAGGTCAAATTATTAATCAACATAATTATTAATCAACATAATTACCTTGCTGAACTCCGTGAAAGAATTAGGAAAAAATGACCCGAATTGGGGAAGGACAAGTTATTCCGCCTTGTCAGTCAAGAGGTTTCTAGCTAAGTACAGCATCCCAATGTTAGATCATCCGCCTTATTCGCCGAATCTTGCGCCATGAGACTTCTATCTGTTTCCTAAGGTGAAATTTGTATTAAAAGGATTGAGTCCGTTGAAGCTGTTAAAGGGAAAGCGGCATGCGTTCTGAAAGAGTTGACAGAAGAAGACTTCCAGCACTGTTTCGAACAATGGAAGATTCACATGAAGCTTTCTAGGCATAGAGGAGGGGTGTATATTGAAGGTGATTATAAGTAAATAAGTATGAATTGAAATTAAAACGCATTACAACGTTAGTCTTGTTGTTTAATAGACACACACACACACACACACACATATATGTACATGTGTGAAATTTAAATGTAAAACTCTAAAACATTACAATCATAAGCAAGATAGGAAATAAATCTGAATAATTATAAAATAATGCATTAAAAACGAAATAAGTGTTCTATACTAATGACTTAAAAACATATACACCAAACCATTTAAATATTTAAAGTACTTGCAAATACAAAAAATGGAAAAAATATATAAATACAAATTTTGCAATAAAAGATAAACATTAAATATTACAAAAAAATTTCTAAATTCAAGTAAATAAAACGAAAAAAAAAAATTACTATACCAATATCAATATTATCAGCAGAAGAAATTAAGAAATTGTAAATTCTAAATCCTGCAGAAAAAGCAAAATAATATAATATAATTAATATTGTAACAGGCTGCAAAATGTTCCCAAGAGCATTATGTTACAAAAACGGTTACAAAATCAATTGAATATATGTCTGTAATTATATTCATATAAGAATATTCAAATTCAATTAGAGGCACTGGTGATAAATTTTAAAAATAATCAGAAATGAAATTAAATAGCGTGGAAATTATATTTCATAACAGCTTTTAAAGTCAAACGCAAGGTAGATAAAAGAATTTTACTGTGTAGAGTTTTCTTGATTTTTTCTTCTTTTAATTAATTCTTAATTTAAATGTAACAAGTGAATAACAATTTTGAACTGCAGCTTGCTGACTGTTGAAAATCACGCAATTAGTTTCAAGAAATGTAGGCAATAATATTTATTTTAATTTTTATTACTATGAACTCAATATATGAAGTATGAAATTTATATGTTTAATTTTTCCTTTTAATGAAAAATAATTGAATGCTTTTTGTTCATGTTAAATCAAATAAATTATTTCTCTTAATTGAACAAACAAACAAACAAAAAAATGTATCAAATCCATACATTGTTGTCGTGTATAAAATTTACATTATTTCAAAGACTGTATTTATACATTTTGTTTGTAGAAGTACAGATGTACTCTAGACGAAGCTGAAAATGCAACATCAAGAAGGAGCTGCCAGAAAATTATGCAAATTTCAGGGTAGGTGCACATCAACGAGTTATGCGAATGATGTGAAATGTGCACCTCGTTCACGTCTTCAGCGCACGTTGAAGAAGATATTAGGGAAAGAACCAGCAGAATGCTGAATTTTCGTTCCGTTATTTCTGCTAGTGAAATTATCATAGAAAATTTGTTCTTGTCTCATAGGACGCGTGTAGTAGCCAGGCTGTCGTCAATGGAGGCAGTTCCAGCAGACAGACGATTTTACGAGGGGCATGGTGATTGGACTGAGAAGGGCAGGTTGGTCCATACGACAGATATCAGCTGACACTCTCATGGATGCTTCCACAGTGCACCGACAAGGAAATGTGGCAAGTTTGTGGGGTGTGCCGGTGCAGCCAAAGTGACGTCAGCACGCGTGGATCGAGTCCGTTAAGAAGGCTCGAGCGATGTGGAAGACGGAATGGCACAAAATCGTGTTATCAGATCAGTCACGCTTCTGTTTCTCCAAAGATAATCGCCGCGTATGAGTGTGGCGTCGACGTGGAAACACAGGTCTAATCTGGCAGCAATAGTTGAACGCCCCACCGCGCGGCATCATGGTTTGGGACGCGTATGATTCCAGGCCACCTCTAGTTCGTATTCAGGGCACTATGACGGCCCAACGATACATGGATAATGTGGGGTGGCCGGTGGCACTCCCCTACCTTCAGGTGGTGCCCAATGCTCTTTATCAGTAGAACAATGCTCGACTGAACACTGATCGCATCAGCCAACGTACTCTGCAAGGTGTACAGATGCTTCCCAGGCCACCGTTCTCTTTTGATCCTAAGATGTATTTACACCTGATATTATTACAGCGAGAAGTTTTCATGTATATCTATAGAACACTCAAGTTAGTATAAATACATATGTTTTTCTCTAGGAATTTGTATCTTTCCCCCCTTGCTATAAACCTTCAATGTTATAGTTACTAAACTAAGTTATAAATATAATGAGTAATTTAATTATAGGATATATATGTGTTAGTAATTAGACTTCAAATTACTAAAGTAACATTAAATTATAATAATACAATTATTAAATTACTTATAGTTATATTAACTGTACCGTTATTCTGAAAAAAGAATGATGAAAGTGAAGAAGAAATATAGAGATGTTAAGTTGAATTTCCTCTTAAATATTGATTACGAGCACTTCAACTACCGCTTTATTAAATAAAGTTGTCAACACCACGTTGTTAATCTTAGAATAAAATTAAACTACAGAGATAAAATGATTATTTTGTTTATTTCAGTTATCAATTAATGCATGCGCGCATTTAGTTGATAAATGATTGAAAACAATTAGTTGCTAGAGATATAATGATAGTAAGCGTATATTTACAAATCAAATGCTCGTATGAGTTAGAAAAGAAAAACGCTGGATTTTTCAAATTCATTTGTTTGTATATCTAGAAATTTGTATGAAAGTTTTACGCAGTTTATATATTTTACTTATAAGCATTGAGATATTAAAATAAAGGAAGGGGTAGAAACAGTATTTCTATAAACAACAGTTTTAAGAAAAACATTGTTTCTTGTTAAAATCAATCCAAATTAGTGTATAATCTAATTTTAACAACAAACAAAAAACCTTGCGAAACTCGAATCGTGTTTTTTAAGCTCACGTGGAAAAAAAATTTAGACACATGGTTAAAAAGAGTTTCTCTCTGAAATCTAGAAAAGGAGTTTTTTAACGTAATTTGTGTTGGCCTTACTTGTGTCCAATCTGATGGAGAAATTAGCGTCAGCTGAAAAGAACATTAGAAAAAATAATCACACGCTTGCTAAAAAAATTAAAACAAATTGCTGAATTCCGCTAATGGGACACCATTAGAGCTATTTTTGCTATTTATTATACTATTAATTTAGATAATACAGAAGATGGATTCTCTTATAAAGTTACTTAAATAAGTAGTTTTTTTTTAATAGTCTTTCTCTTTTTTCCCCTAGACCACTCAGATTACCTCCTGACAAGCTCTTTCGCAACTGAAAAGAACAAACAGCCTCGTTCTCAGCAATGTTTTCTTCTTTCTGTCACAGAACTAGCCAATTTCTTTTTCTAGAGCATCTAGTGTCTAATCAAACAATTTATAGTGATTTTCTGGTTCTATTTCCCCGTTCTCTCTAGAGCTCTTTCATCATGACCGCCTCTTTGTGCTCAAGGAGTTTGAGCAACTGGTACACAGTTCTTGCAAAATCAACTTTTGATATATTTTGCGCAAGAGCTTTGTCTCTAAATTTCTATTTTTATCGTTCATTGAGGCAAGTTCTTGGTAAATATTATTCTTGTGTTATTACATATCGGGGGTCATGTGTAATAACATGACGATATATTGCTTTCTTGAAAATTCTTTTTCTTCATTATCATTATTTTCATTTCTTATATTTAGAAAGTAACAGAATTCCCTTAGTTAAATGAAAAAAAAAAAAAAAAAGGCATAACAGAAAATTATACCTTTTAAGTAATTTAGAGCTTTAAATTTTTGTTGTGAATACAGCCATATTTTTTTAGAGAAGGTGGGAAAAAACACATTCGGAAAAAGTTATTTTAGTCAGTGAAAGTTGGAATAAAGCAAATAAACATTAAAAGTTAAGTATTTAATGTTGAGTAGGAAAAAAGAAACATAAAAGAAGAGGATGAATAAGTAAAATTTAAATGTATTCATTTTTAGTTTTTAAATAAGGTTTCATTCAATTAACTAAAGTTTTTTTTGTCATTTCACCGAAAATATTTTCAAATTCATTTAATACATTTTATGATTGCTAAACATTTGTTGTTGTGCTTCTAAGCAATTAATTATCTTGAGTTTGAAGCAAGAACAATTCGATTCCAGCCTGGGGAGGAAAACCTTCATTTTGGGATTCGAGTTTAACTGACAACCAAGTCACATTAATTGATTAATCAGATAAGATATCATCGTATATTCCTAGCAGATTCGCATTTTCCTAGGCGAATCAACATAATTATATATAATTACCTTCGTTACTTTGATAGTCGTAACCAAGAAGTTAAGGTCGTAATTATCGTTGCACACGATTCTCGAATCGAGTCGACGGTTCGAGCCCTGACTTTACCAAAGAATCATTGCGTAAAATAATAGGTGCTACTTCACATCAAATATCACTTCTCTCAGTTAACCTAGTGATCTGTTTTCTTTCCCATGGGGTTTACTATCAGTGGTAAACATGGGTAATGTGCTCCTGTGCCCTAAAGATCCTTCTCTATTTATGACCGTCCTTCTTGTCAACCAAGTTTTATATTTTTTTCCCAATTTTTCCCAGATCCAAATAAGTTACACGTTGTTTGACACAGCGTAGCAATACCTGGCTCTTGTGCAAATGAACTTCACCATCACTCATTCACTCCCATTCACATCAAATAGAACAGAGCCTGAAAGAACCCACGAGATGTGGTATAGATTTTGATGTTTAATATTGCAGAAAGCATAGAAATTTTAAGAGCCTTAGAAAAACATGTTAGCAAGTTATAAAGAAGAAATACAATAATAATTAAACACACATAACTTACTTAAATGCCCATATATATTACAAGAATATAAACAGTTTATCTCTAATAAGTATTGGGGTTGATTTTTTTAATGTCACTAGGACGGGATAGAGGATGGTCTCTGAGGTGAAGATGGATGGTCGGAGATGAGACGTAAGATAAGAAAACCGTTTCAGCTGCTTCCGAGCTATTGAAGTAAGTAGATTTCATCCAAAGTCTTAGGGTGTTTAGTACTTGAGCCGAGAGTGGAAATACAGCGAACGACCAAGCAGCATTGTGCCATCAAGTGTTTCGTTGAGCAAAAAATCCATTGTGGTGACTTTCAAAATGACCATTAAATTTCACAAGGATGATGCCATGTTCAGAAAGCGTGTTTTTAAATGGCACTAAAATTTCAACCAAAAAAGGCCCTTGTAAGCAAATCAAGAGTGAAATCGAAGCTCATTGTCTTCTTTGACGCGAAAGGAGAGGTTCGCAAGGAATTTGTGTGCGGCAAACTTTATGCAGAAGTACATATTAGGATACGCCAAATACAACATCGGAATACAGCCTCAACCACCTACAATCCAGATATGTGGCTTCCATTGACTCCTTTTTGTTTCCACAGATGAAAGGACTCTATTTCTGGACGATTGATGGGGCTCAAGTAGCTTCTACGGAGGGCTTTAACAATTTTTCTGTTGCCGACTTCCAAGGCATGTATGAATATTAGAAAAAGCGCTGAATTGATACTTTGAAAATTAGAAAATACTGAGAGTTTTTTACTTTTTTATTTCCATAGTATCACTCTCAGTATTTTCTGAGAGTGATACTATGGAAATAATTAACTCGCTGCAGAAATAAGTTCAGTAAATTTCTTTTTATAACTTTTCAGTTTCAATACTTATTGGAGAAACCTTGTTTTTCACAAGTTACTACGAGAATTTACTGACAGCAAACAACATCTGGATTAATATAATACGTTTTAAAAAAAATCACGTTTAAAAAAAATGCATACCACTGACTAAGAAAAATTTCTTCACAACTAAAATCGTTTTACATATTAAATAGCTATAGAATCCTTTTGAACCATTAATTATGATTGCTTATTAACGTCGCACTAAGAAGCAATCGAGGGCTATTGACGACGGGCCTCTTAATTTTGAGCCTTGATCAACTGGCGAGGACGACACCCCCTCTCTTCTAACTTCCACACCTTTCCAATGGGAGGACTTGAGACATCGAACAAGTTAATGAGCATCAGCCCCGCTACACGCGGTTCTTTTGAGGTATCAGGGCTCGAGCCCACGACTCGACGAAAACTGTCGGCCGAGAGTCCACGACCATGATCATTAGGCTACCGCGGCCACATTCTTTTGGACACACAATCAAAATAAGAGTTTTTACTTTTTAAGGAATATGATTTTTCAAAAACATATGAAAAGTTTATTATTTTGTATATATTGAGATTTAGTTCTATGTAACACAAACTTGGTTGCCTATGAACAAGATAATATTTTTTTATTTGAGTTTTATATCATTTCGAGTCCAAGTTAATTATTAATTTAAATTTAACAATTTTAAAAAATTTAGTCGTCAAATTTAATGTGAGTGAGTGAGAGTGAGAGTGAAGAGCCACAGATATAGCTATACTGCGCCAAATTAATAAGGTGTAACTGTGACTTTTTAGACGTCTGAAAAATGGAAAAAAGTTAAAAATTGGTCGACAAGAAGGGTCAAAAATAGAAAAGGATCGCAAGGGTATCCTGGGGGCGCATCACTCAGGCATACCAAAGATAGTAAACCCCATGGGAAAGGAAGAAGATCACAAGGGTGCTTTGGGTGAGTGATGCCCGTACTTACCTGATGAAGGTAAGCACCCTCATGCAAATTTCAGGTGGTTTTTAGTTACAGTTCTTCCTTTCACTTTTTCTATTCTACCATTAGATTTCTGAACCGTCTGGAAAGGATAAAATCAAATGCGGAACAGAACCTAACGAAAGAATAACCATCCTTGCGCAAATGAAGGGAAATTAATTGAGAACTGTATGTACTAATTTGATTCTGAATGATACACATACGAGGGTGTATCGCTAAATTTTAATTATTTCTAAGAAAAAACCGAGAAATCTCTATAACTTTACTCCGCTTATTAATTGATTCTTATGAACATAATGTTGTAAATTACAACCATTAATGTTCACTTGTTTGGTTTCAGGAAGCCGTAGATAGAAGTAACTCACAGTATCGTAAATTTTTAATTATTATACAGGCGAATGCAAAGTTTTGGTAAAAACTAAAAATAATCGACAGAGTTAGACATTAAATTTTTATTTATAATTCTTAAGACTTTTCTACATAGTCCCCCCTCCAGAGTTATACATTTCTCTAATACATTTATCGGATCTTTTCTAATATTCAATCTTTGAACCATTTGGAGGGAATAAAATCAGCCATGGAACATAACTGAACAGAAGAATAATCATCCTATCTCAAATGAAATAGAATAAATTGAGAGCAGCCTTTTTTGTAAATAGTGTTTTGTTTTAGTAATAAAAGTGATGTTATGTGATGGTGAATTTTAATGACACATGATCCAAATGTGGCTATGCTGCGCCAAAAAAGGTGAAATTGTGCGTCGAAAAAAGAAAGATGACTAGGGTATCTCGGGGAGGCCACCCATGTTTACTAGAAACAGTAAACCCCAAGGGAAAAAAAGATCCTTAGGGTGTCTCGGGTTCATGATTCCCGTACTTACCAAAAGAAGGTAAGCCCCTGAAGGCTATTAATAAATGTGAATTAATTGTCCCAAAGGAATGGCTTCTAAGTACACTAATTTTAAATTAATATTTCGATATATTTTAGTTTTCCGAAGAAATTCGTTTATAGACACAATCACTGAGGATATTAGGTATTTCGAATTTGGATCCCAGGCCTTTTGTTCCTTGTACCATGAGAGCTGATAGTCTTTCTATCTTTGTAGAAGTGCCGCATGAATGCAGCTTTTATGTAAGATCTTTAATTAAAGAAGTAATTTTATACACACATTTTTTAATCCTTAAAATAATGGAGTTCGTACTTTTATTATTAGATGAAAATCTAATTTTAGAACAGCAATCGGCAATGCAGGGCTTGAGAGCACCATTGCACCTTCCGCATGGAGCACCCTATGTATCAATGGTTCTGGATGAAATTTCATTAATATGTGTGCATCTTCAATTGACTGACTCCCCACGCCCCACCATTTTCCAAATATTTCATCAGTTTTCTCTGTTACCTCCAGTGTTTAAAGCCCACCTGTAGAGGGTGTCTTGTAAGGGGTGAATGTAAGATGTCACTCACACAACTCCTCAGAATAGAATCAGACTTACAGTAGAGCAGATCAGTGTCAGAGAGTCTCAGTGTGTAAGCGATCAAGTTGACACTCGAGAGCAAGGATCTCTAGGTGATTTGAAGCGCTAAAAGTAATCTGCGCGACAGGATTTAGAAGAATAAAAGGAACTGTAATTATAAGTCTGGTCTCATATGAAGTGTAAAGATAAGTGAAAGTAAGCTAAGAAAAGTAAATAACAATCAAGGTATTGTTATTAAAAGTTTATTATAAAGAAAAGTAAAGAATTTGTAATGAAAGTGCATTTTCTAACAAATCAGAAATGGAAAGAAAGTTTGTAGTAAAAGTGAAAAAGTAGTAGTTTAATCATAAGTTTTAAAAGTTATAAGTTAAAAGGTTTTCCACGTATCTTTGATATTACAATAAATAACAGAAGAATTACTTAGGATCGAATTTGTTTTAAATTTATGCATGTATAATAACTTTTAATTTAATTTTGTTATTTCATGTATATACCTTTAAATTGTGGTTTTTTTTAAAGTTTTTACATGCAAGTTAAATTTTTATTTAGTATAAATATCCATAGTTTTCAAAATTTAATTATTTTGTTTCATTTTTTACAACATTGTGATTAAAAAATTAAGTCATTAACTTGATTTTTTATTTCGATGGTTTTTAAAATTTGTTCTGCGCTCTCAGTAACAAAAAGGCTATTGACCCCAGTTCTGCAGGATTCTTTTTTTTCTTTCAAATAAATATATAAAATAAAACACTGCAACCCTGGGAAACATTTTGCAATCCGAGAAAAGAGATTCATGTGTTATCATTAAAAAACAACAACATGAAACCCATTAAGAAAATTTTAAAAAATTCTTGTTGAAGGATTTATCAATTTCCCACGCTTCATAATCTAATCGGGAAAAAAGATTTTTTTTTAAATAACTTGAAGAATGAATTCATACACACATTTTAGAGATCGCTGATTTGAGTTTAAACATTGTGCAAACAGTATCAGCGTATGAAAGGGGTATGAATTAAATAGAGAAAGAAATGAAATTTAGATTAAATACATTCAAGTTGACATTGCCATTAAAAAAGTATATAATGTTTTAAATTATCAAGTGTTTTCAAAAAATAGATTCACATATACACTCGCTATGAACAAAAGGTGCTAATAACTTTTAAATTCCTTGTTTCTCAGTATTTCTCTTCCATAGTGATTAATGAGCAGAAAATTCTATACATTTAGTTTTGGATAATTTTATATCTTGCTTATAAAATTCACAGTAACTATATAATTTTTAAAACAGTTTTTTGATGATTTCATACTTTTTCTTTGGTTTATGTCTTTCATAATCAACAAGTTTCACTTTTCTTGGAAAGATGCTCGTGAAATGTTTTTTATTTCTGGCCAATTAAGAAACTCCTTTTCGAAATCATTATAATTTAAATTTGCATTTATTTTTAAACACATTTTTCCACAAAAATATTTTATCTATAGAAATACACTCGTTAAATGGTTCTCAAATTTCTAAATACAAACAATAATTTCAAACGGAACAATGTTCCTAAAATACTTAGCGAGGAAAAAAATAATTACTTTTGAGTCACAGTTAACTTGAATTATTTACAACTCCCAAGAAACGGAATTTTATTTTTTATATTTGTATGAAAAGGAACATATTAATACTATGTAACAATGATGGCATCTGAAAACCTCAGGAACTGAACAAAAAATATATGATTCACCTATTTTGGCTTATGCTATATTTGTTTTATCTTTATTTCTTTCTGCTAATAAATTCTGAGGGAAAAAATCATAGTTATTGCTTTACACGTATTAAGAAATATATATTCCGATAAATTACAAAATGTCATCTTATACTTGTAAACGAAAGAGATACTTATATCCTTGCCAGAATCAAAGTGATGCAAAATAGTTTATAGGATTTGAAAACACTTACTATTCTCTTAAATTAACTAAAAAGTTATACATTTTCTTGGGCTTAAATAATAATTTACACTGATCGAACTACAAATGATTAATTATAAATTTCAAATATTTTTAAAAATCTAACTCTACAAATTTTTTTGCAGGTTAACAAAGTTCAATGTGAACTCCTTTAATTGTTCTGCATATGTTATTGAGTTTTTCAGTTACTCCTTTCCTGGAAGTTGGATTAAAAGAGGAGGTGGCAATGCCTGATCACTTAGTTAGATCTCCTGGTATAAGATTTTATGGATTTCTTTATTTCGTTAATTCTCTTATCTACTAGCAAAAAGTTTACCATCTGAGTATGATGAAATAGTACATGTCTGCATCAGTATATTTAATAACATTTCAAATGCTAAATTAACACTGGGAAAGAAACTTATTACCATTTGGAGATAGGTGCCAAGCTAATGATGCCCATATTGAATTTTGCTCCCCTTCAAAGAATGAAAATTTGACCTTTTAATGAATTTGAAATTTACAACTGATCACTTATATGGTTCGCTCAGTATAAATTATTGCTTTTGGATATCTTTAGTCTAAATATCACTTCAGTTAAAAATAATTCAAAAATAAAATTATTGAATGACAATCTAACAAAATACGCTTAATTTCTTCGAAAGTTCAAATACTCAAGGTCCCTAAGCGAAATTAAAGGTAAGATCTAAAAAATAGGGAATAAAAAAAAATAAATCTAAGATAAATCTAAAATATAAGGAATTCCAAACGAATTTTCATTTTGAAAATGCAAAATTATGAGATTTGGAACATTATGTCGAATTTCTGAAAAACTAATGGACAGATTTCAATGAAATATGGTTTGAATATATATTCATAACAGGGAAAGACACGTACCATTACAAATTTAAAAGTAGTTTTATATACGCATGATTATCAGTACAGCTCATAGTGCGTAGAAGTCCAAAATCCACTTTGTGATATTGCATTGAAAATTAGTCTAATATGGAATATGGTTTCCTTTCACTGCCAGGCAGGTCGCACATTGGAACGACATACTGGAGAGGAGGCAGTTGAGGAATCCTTGTGGCAATCGATCCCACTCCTGTAGCAAGGCAGTTTTTAGCCCTGGGATAGTTCTCGGACGGGGCGAGATGCAATTACTCTTCATTAAAGCGTTCCAAACATACTCTATAAGGTTAAGGTCAGGAGATCTGGCTGGACAATTCATGCCTCAAATATCCTCTCATTCCATGTAATCGTCGATCTGCTGAGCCCTTTGTGGACGAGCGTTTTCGTCCTTTAACAGGAACCCCGGACCAACTGCGTCCCTGAAAAGTCTAACGTAGAGCTCTAAGATCTATTCTCTATACCGTATAGCAGTCTGGAAGCCTTTGAGAAACACATGCAGGAATGTGCAACCGTTGAATACAATGCTTTCCGAAACCATTGCACCTCCAACAACGTAATGATCTTTATTCCCGAAAAGGGAGGCATGGTATCGTGTTCCAGGCTCTTTCCAGATAAAAGTGTACCGAAAATCAGTGTCCGGGCTGAAACTCAACTTATCTGAAAAAAGCAAGGTGGAACTCCAGTCTAGTACAAGGCACATTTGTCTGCAACATGCTCTCTTGTGTGTTACACTGAACGGAACACAAACAACGGGTCTTCTTGCATAAAGCCCTCTCTCATGAATCTTTTAGGTAGGTTTAGATTAGTTTAATTTAGTTTATATTAACGTCGCACTAGAAGCAACACGAGGGCTATTGGCGACTGACCTCGTAATTTTGAACCACCCAACCCCCCTCACTATAGACAGTAATAGATTCTATAATAGATAAGTACCATAATTTATAATTTTTGGAATTGAAATCACTAAAGGAAACCCTATTAAAATTTAATGAAATATTTAAATTTTTTCTTTAAGATAGTTAATGTGAGGGCTCCAGAAGAGCCTGCAATAATCAGATTACTTGAATATTTATAAAATTTACAAATTTTTTTAATACAGGAATTGTTTAGTTTGAAAATTCGGTTTCGACTAATGTGGAGAAAAATGTCTAAATATATACAGTGGCACAAACAATTGAGGATACACCTTACTTTTACATGATAAATCCAACTTTCAATCAAAATAACATCTTAACCAGAAGTGCAAACGAATTTTTATTCTTAGACATAACAAAAGGTTTAATTAACAGTAAAAATAAAGAAAAATCAACGACAAAATTCTAAAATAAAACTTTTTAGAGGCATTTCAAATAAACATAAGCAGACTTTTACCTCAAAAAATTGAGGATACACAAATGAAATTTTTGTTTAACTACCACTTGATTTCTTTTTGCTTGCTACTAAAGTTTGGGAAATTTTATCCTAAACTTTTTCAACTGTTATTTCTGTCTTTTGAAGTTGGTTATGAGAATATAAAGCTGTAATTTTAAATCGAAAATGGCTCCTCGGAAAGAGACTAGTATTGATGTAAGAAAATTTATATTAAGGTTATTTAAGAAGGGAAAATCTTATCGTGAAATAGCTGAAATTGTCGGTAGAAGTCACTCATGTGTCCAGAAAATCATTGGGAAATTTAAACGCGATGGATTAATTCAAAATAAGAGTGGAAGAGGAAGGAAAAGTATTCTGAGTGATGTAGCTAAAAGGAAAATTTTAAAAGATATCAAGATTAATCCTAAACTGAGTGCAGTCAAACTAGCTGCAGAAACTTCTCGAATAATCTGCAGAAGTGTAAGTGCTGAAACTGTGAGAAATGTGATTAGACATGCTGGATATAGCAGTCGAGTAGCTAGAAAGAAACCTTTCATAAGCTTACAAAATCAGAAAAAGCGTTTGAAGTTTGCAAAAACTCATCAGTTGAAGACAGAAAACTTTTGGAAGAAAGTTATATTTAGTGATGAAAGTAAATTCAACATTTTTGGAAGCGATGGTCGTCACACCGTTTGGAGAAAGCCGAACACCGCTTTGGATCCAAAAAATTTACGTCCTACAGTTAAACATGGTGGTGGCTCAGTCATGGTTTGGGGTTGTATGGCTGCAAATGGGGTAGGAAATTTAGTTTTTATAGATGGTATAATGGATCATAAGCTTTATATAGACATACTCCGCAACAATCTTAAAGAAAGTGCACAAAAATTGGGTTTAGATGGAAATTTTATATTTCAGCACGACAACGACCCCAAACACACGGCACGTAATGTCAAAATTTGGTGTCTTTTTCATTGTAAACAGCAATTGCACACACCGCCACAGTCCCCTGACATCAATGTCATAGAAAATTTGTGGGCCACACTAGAAACAGCGGTCCAAAAACACCAGATTAGAAACAAAGCCCATTTAAAGCAAGTGTTACAAGAAGAATGGGATAAAATATCTCCAGAAACCACTAAAAAATTGGTCGAATCGGTACCAAGACGTTTGGAGGACATTATAAAATCCAAAGGACATGCAACAAAATACTGATACTGTCTATGCATGTAATATATCGAAAAAATTTCATTGGTGTATCCTTAATTTTTTGAGGTAAAGATCTGCCTATGTTTACTTCAAATATTTGTGAAACTTTTAATTTTAGATATTTTTTTGTTGATTTTCGTTATTTTTACTGTAAATTAACCCTTTTATTACGTGTAAAAGTAAAAATACGTCTTCTATTCTAGTTAATGTGTTATTTTCATTAAAAGTTGAATTTATCAAGTGAAAGTAAGGTGTATCCTCAATTGTTTGAGCCACTGTATATAACATGAATTATGATATCTTCAATAACCTGTCATGCAACATTTTTAAAATAATACTTCAACAAAGGTTATTGTGGAGTATATTATAAGCATTTATTTGTGCATTATTCATTTCTTTTGTAGCTAGCATCACCATTATGCGCCGCAAAAGCAGTGCTAAATTTTCGTTAATATTTCTAAACGTGAAAGGAGAAAACCCCATTATCTTGCTACCAACTCTCTGACTTTTGTTTTTTGCCTTTTTATAAAAAATCCCTTGCTTATAAAAAAAGTGAATATATTTTTTGGTTTATCCATTTAACGGAACACTTGTTCTCTTGAAAAAATATACATGGTTTCAATTTCAGTTTTTCCCCCCCATCACAAACTCGCATAACTATAGTTTTTGAAACAAAAGCGCGTGTGATAAGACTGCTTTTAATAGATATCACAGCGTTATCTTTCTTTACTGCTGAAAAAATGATTATTAAAAAAGAACGTTACATTTTTTCCCGATATTAGGAGCGGAAATGAGGTCAAGAAATGTAAAATAATTTTTTGTAAAACGATGGACATTTTTTAAAAACTTTTTTGCTTTTTTTAAGAGGAAAGTTATAATAGAAAACTGAGATAAATGTAATATATTTTTTTCACTTGTTTGCAGTTAAAAACAAGAAATAAATTGTACTCCAGAGGGCTCGATTGTAATACTTAAAAGTTTGTTTTAAATAGATCTGAAGAAAAAATATTAATGTAAAATGTTTAATGTTCTTGAAATCCCAGAAAGTCATTACCGAAAGCAGTATACTTCCTCTTTTCCAATATCTGTGGTTTAGATTGAATAAAAGAAGTAAAAAATCACAGCTCTCTGAACATATTTCATTGTGCTTTTACCTTGCATAGGTTACGATGTAGTAAAAATTTAAAAACAGTATATTCTATTTGTATCTAACTAAATACAAAGGTATTTCACCTTTGAAAGGTAACTGATAGTGATTTAGTAAGGGATGGTGGAGTTTAATGGTGCAAGAGCCAGATATGAATAAGCTGCGACAAATAAGATGAAATGTTTGTTTATTAACGTTACAATTAGATGCAACACGAGGACTATTGACGACGTACTTCGTAATTTTGAACTTCAGTTAAGTGACGAGGACAACACCTGAGGTGGCATCTCTCTCTCCAAACTTCTACATCACGCCAACGGGAAGACTTGGTATCTCGACCAGATTTAACGTGCATCATTACCGCTGCATTGTTGCAGGTGTTTAAAGGCACCAGGGCTTGAGAAGACGAGTTCGCGACCATGACGACTAGGTAGCCGCAGCTAACTAAACAAGGTATATCTGTGATTCAGACGTTAGAAAAGAGTAGGGAAAAAGTAAACATTTGGTTGATAAGGAATATCGAAAATAGAGAAGGGGTGCTAAGGTAACCCGGGATCATGTCAACTATGTTTACCATAGTAAACAGTCATTTAGAGTAAACACCATGTGAAAGGAAAAAGATTTCTAGGGTTCCGCCCATGCTTGCCTAAAATAAGAAAGTCCCTGTGTGTGTGGGGGGGATCGTTTTAGAATAATATAATACAATACTTACGCAATTAGTTATAGTGGATAGACATCGAACCTTGAATCTACTAAGTTGTAGAGAAAGGCACTTGGAGTAGTGCCTGGTTATAGAATCAAGCTCTATTTCTAGTGCCATCCTAAAGGAACGAAAAATTTTAGAAGCTATAATTATTATTCTACATGACATTCTTAAATGGAATCGATATTCAATCCCGACTTTCTCCTGCAATTCAGAATTGACTATTTCATCATGTTTCTACTATTTCATCTCAATGCTACCCGTATATGACATAATGCAACGAATTTCATTACATTTGATTCTTCTGCGAAATTTTTAGATCATATTTTTCTATTTTTAATACCTCATTCAGATATGTATATTTATTGGAAGTTCCAAAAATATTTTATTCATAAGTAAATTAATTTGCACTTACACAACACTCTCTGTATCAAAAAATGTTGAAGGTGTCAAGTGAGTGAGAGTGATAGCATTTTAATGGCGCAATAGCCAGATGTGTCCCTGCTGCGCTAAAACAAGGTAAAGCTGTGATATAAACGTTAGAAAAAACTGAAAAAAGATAAAAAAAAATGATTGACAAGAAAGTGGGTCAAAATAGAGAAGGATCGCTGGGTATCCCGGGGAGAGTCACCCGTGTTTATTAAGGACAGTAAGCCCTATAGGAAAGTGATTGAGTGATAGTATCACCTTAGTGATCTTTTCTTTCCCATGGGGTTTACTTTCTTTGGTAAACACGGGTGACGCTCTCCCGGGATACCCTAGCGATCCTTCTCTATTTTCGACCCTCCTTCTTGTCAACCATTTTTACCTTTTTTTCAACTTCACGTCTAGACCACAGTTTAATCTTGTTTGGCGCAGCATAGCCATATCTGGCTCTCTCTCTCTCTCTTGCGCCAATAAAACTTCACTATCATCATCATGAGTGATAGTATTTTCAATGGCGCTAAAGTCAGATGTGGCGATGCTGCATTAAAGTGAGTGAGTGTAATGCTGGTAAAGTGTAAAGTTGTGACCCAGACGTGTGAAAAAATTGAAATAAATAAATAAATGTAGTTGGCAAGAAGGAGGGACGAAAATAGAGAAGGATCGTTGGAAAATTCCGGGGGAGTGTAATCCGTGTTTACCAAAGAAGAAAAAAACCAATGGGAAAGAAAAAGATCACTAAGGTACCTCGAGATCGTGATACTCGTACCTATCTAAAGAAGGTAAGTCCCTGAGGTCACTCCATGGGGAAGAAAAAGATCACTAGGGTGCCTCGCGGTCATGATGTCTGCACCTACCTAAAGAAGAGAAAACCCTGAGGTCCCACCAACCTAGAGAACCAGTCCCCTGATATAATCCCGAGGGGCAGGGTATCCTGCTACACCTTTAGACACTGGGCACTCATTTCAGTCACCTCTTAGGACATGCATGAGTAACATTGGGGGACTATTCTGTCACACCCGGCTATTTCAACGGTGATTCAAAGAGACAAAAAAAAAAAAAAAAAAATGCAATTCTTTCAAAAATCACATACAGAGGATCCCAAAATTGAGTATACACCATCCTTTTTTGACATTAAAAGTATAAAAAAGTAATACTGAATATTTATGTAAAGTTAATATATATCTAAGTGATAAATATATACATTTTTAAGAAATATACAAGATGTGGAAACAAGTATGAAACCCGTTTAGTAAATAAATTATATAATTTTTAAGAAGAAACTACAACATATTAAGTCAACAAAATTGAGTATACACCTGACATAACGTTTAAATGAAAACACAAAAAAGCAAACTAATATTTAGTTGCACAATCTTTCGAATTAATAACAGCTTCCAGTTAGCGTGGCATCGATTTAACCAGATTTTGGGTTGTTTCCCATCTGATTTCAGCCAATTCTTCTCTTAAAACAGTTTTTAAATAGTCTTTACTCGTGAAATGGTGCTTTTGGACAGATTTTTCCATCTGTGTCCATAATTTTTTAATAACGTTGAGATCAGGTGATTGTGGTGGAGTGTGCTATTGTGTTCTGAAGTTGTACAATACCCACAAATGAACCATTTTAGCTGTATGTTTAGGATCATTATAGTTTTGAGAAATGACATTTTTGATTTTATACCTACTGTTCAGCACTTTGCTTTAAATTTTTTTAAGAATATTCAAGCATTGAATTTTGTCCCTGATCTCATCAATAAACACTTAACTTCCCACACCATTGGCTGACATATAGCCCCATACGCGAATACAGAGCCACCTCTATACATGACAATAGGAATGGTGTTTTTAGGAAGCAACTCACGTCGCCAATAGCCCTTTTGTTGCTTCTAATGCGTCGTTAATAAAACCAAACAATTGCATGATGAAGCAATAAAAGGAAGACGACCAAGGAAGTAATCATATCTTTCAGAAGTTAACAGAAAAAACAATTAAGTATTACCAAAAAAAAATACAAATACAAACCATTAGATTTTTAGAAAAATGTAATTTTTTCGACAAAAGCAAGTCTTAAATTTTCAAGCCAAAACACGCCCTTACAATTTGGAAGAAAAATACCTTATTGGGATCTCACAATACGTTGAAAACTGTGAAACATTGAGGAGGTAATGTCTAACATTACCTCCTCACATGTAATGATCTGGGGCTTCATGGGTTATAATGGGGTTGAAAATTTGCAACTTGTTGATGAGAAAATGACAGCCTTGACATACATTGATATGTTACACCATTACCTGAAAGTCAGTGTAAGGAGATTTGAGCTGGAAGAGACTTTAATCTTCCAAAAAGACCAAGATCCTATGCATATGCATACCCTCTCTCTACCATTAAAACCAAAGAGTGGTTTCTCTGATATATTCCCCGAAGCCTTGTGTATAACTCCGCTATAGTCCCCAGACCTTAACCCAATGAGGCATTTGTGGCTTTATTGGACGTACAAATAAAAAAAATACTCAATAATGAGAAATTAGGCTAAAAGAAGCTTTTCAGAATGCGTGGAACACCATATCTCCAAAGGTGATTAAAGATATGGTTGAATCGTTGCCGAAACCTTTGAATAATTGCAGCCAAAGGATTGCATACCATGTATTTATTTAATTTAAAACCTTTGATACTTTGTTTAATATTTGATACAACATTCGAGTCTGATGTTTTAATACATTTTTTGCAATACAGATTTCTTTATTCCCCCCCTTAAAATACACATTTTTTTTATTTTAAGTACTTATTTTTAACAAAATGTATTGGTTATGCAAAAATGTTGTATGGTACAAATTTACAATGCCGATTTTGTTATTTTGTTGCCTTGAAAACTCCGAATTTTACATTGCTCTAATACTTCTTTTGTCTTCTGTATGTAAACATTTGCTTTTGTTTCAGCTTTCAAAGAACTTCATGAATAAAAAGTTGTTCACACACTCAAAAAGTTCTTTTTTAAATCATATAAAAACTCAGTGAACATTTTAGGAAATATCTCTATTTTACTCCCACACATAAGGCAGATTCAAATACATAATGAAACAACTTAATGTACTTATTTTCGAATATCTGTTCTTTTTAAATCCTAATGGTATATTTGATTAATTTCAATGGGACCTTCCTCTACGTATATACTCCTTTTTAATTATTAGATTTATTTTCCATGGAAAAATATATGTTTTTCTTGATTAATAGAAAAGTTACATTGATTACTGCAATGTTCGCTCGCCATAAACGAATTCGATAAAAATAAATATTGCTCTTTCTGTCAAAGATAAAATATCGATTCGGTGGAAGAACTATTGCTCTTGCAACTAATCAATAAGCTTATTATAAAAGAGTCAGCGGCTGATAGAGAATTTCTATGACTGTTGAAAAGAACAAGCAGAGGAAATTACTAGGAAATTGTATTTTAATATTCTTACTATCAATATTTTGAATTAAAACTTCTTAGTGATTTAATTATTGCTTCTTTAATCGAAGTTTCTACATGAAATAAAATCAAATTGTTACGTGAAAAATTAGTAAATGTATGTTATTAAATAAAATTAACAGTACCTTTTCAAATTAAATACATTAAGTTAAATAATTCTTTAATCGAAGTATTCATGTACACAAAGTAAATACAATTCTTTTTTATGTGAAATCCGTAAATGTATATTATTAAATTCAATAATTGCTTGTAACTCTTTTTCTGTTCAAAATAAGTTTTAAGTCTTATTGTTGATTGCGGAGTCATATTCGGGTTAGTTTTATTGAACAATCGAGCAGAGAGAAATTCTTGTTTTCTGGTTGACGCATCCCATAAGTTTATCAATTACTTCCTATTAGATGAATATGTTTCTTCAGGAATTATTATAAAAAAATTCATTTAAAATGAGTATATTCTGTTCAAATCAAATATAAGTTTCTTTTATCAATGACATTGTTTCTAATTTTATACAATGCAAGTTAGAATTAAAAAAGTGTCGAAAATAGTAAACATTTCGTGAATGTGAGTCTGTGAGGAAAAGCAGAGGCTTAAGGCGCAATATCCAAATCGGGCTATGCTGCGCCTGACAATGTGTATCTGTGATCTGGACATTTGGAAAAGATAATAAATTATTGACCAGAAGAAGGGTCGAAAATAGAGAAGTATCGCTAGGGTATCCCGGAGTCGTATTACCCATGTTTACCAAAGACAGTAAACACCATAGGAAAGAAAAGATCACTAGGATTAATCGGGATCATGATTCCCATACTTTTCTTAAGAAGGAAGCCTATGAGGTGATGAAATATTTTGTAAAAAGGGTATTAAGGGAGAAAAAATTTACGGAAAATTTTCGAGGGAATTGGTATTTAAAAATTATAAATTTGATCCAGATAACTTAAATGAGGAAAGTTTTGTTTTCTTCATGTTTAGAGTGCTTAATAATCAATGAAATGTAAGATTTAACGAGTTTCTAAATTTTTTATAAATCTGCATGTCAAAGTTAAGAAAATGTTCAACAACAACAACAACATCAACAACAACAACAAAAAAAAAAAACAGGTAAATACATTAAGTCATGAGTTGAATTATATTCCCCCTTTTTTTTTTCACAGTCAAATTATTTGTGAAAATCCTTTGCCTGACTAAAAAATTTTCTCTCTCTCTCTACTTTCTCTTTCTTTGAACTCAATTTTATTTTGAAATTGAAGTTAATAATAGGATTTCAGAAAAAGAAAAAATAAGTATTCTCTCACTCATGCACATACACACAATTATATATAAATTTTAAAAAGTTTAAGCCTCTCTTATATTCAACAGAAATATGATTTTGAGAAAGGTGTTATCTAAAATTTTTGAACTTAGAAGCGAAATAAGTTTTTCTTCTGGAATCATGAAAGTTATTTATTGAGTAAGATGACTTTTTTTATGTTGGTTTAAAAAAAATGAACGGAACATCAATTAGTTTTTTTTATTCAAAACAATTCCATTCATCATGAAAATATTAAAAATAATTTAAAATTTTATTTTTTTCAGATTAAGTAAAGCAAATGATCAAGCATATAACATAGCTTCTGATGATATTTGATAAAAATTGGCATCATATACCAATTACTTTCAACTACAATTGGGAATGTCTATAAATAATACCAAATAATTTTTGCTCACTATACATATCCGAATTAACTCCAGAAAATGGAGGTTATTACATTTTTAAATATCTATTTTACAACTGGTTTTATCGTAGTTGCATTGGCTATAAATTCGCAAATTCTTACCCTCTCTTTTTCAATTTATGATGAAAGGCTGTCAAAAACAGTATTTTATCACGACAGTCATCCGTCATTTGGTCCACTTTCTATGGTGACATATAAACTGACTTGGTTTTATATCATGATTTAGTTCTCTGTGAGGATTTAAAAGCCTGCAGGAACAGGATAAATCTATTACTTTCATCTGAGTTATTATTTGAGGTAATCTACCCTAGTGAAATATAATTACTTTCTCTTATCCGCGGATAATAATTTTATACTTTTCACGGATAACAGCAAATTTCACTTACGTATAGAAATCTTTACCGTAAAAAATAGTTTAATATGTATGCATAAGGATAAAAATTGAGAACTTACACCTTGAGACGACATGGGGTCACTTGGAGTATCAAGCAGAACCTTCTTTTTGATTGTAAAAGAAATCCATCTATTTTCGTTAAAACATTAAATACATTTTGATATCGTCAACAAACAAATAATACCCTATTGTTAGCTGCTGCTAAAATTTAAATAAATTATTAGACTAAATTATTAAAACGGAGAAGGATCGCTAGGGTATCCCGAGGGCGCGTCACCCGTGTTTATCAATACAGTAAACCCTATAGGAAAGTAAAAGATCACAAGATACCTCAGGGTCATGATGCCTGTTTCAACCTAAAGAAGGCAAGCTCCAAGTTCCCAGCCTGGAGGACCAGTCTCCTGAGATAATCCCCAGGAGCAGGGTGCCCGGCTGTACCCTCAGACACTGGGTACCCAATTTAGTACCTTCCTACGGCATGCAAGAGTGACAGAGGGACTATTTTTTCTTCCCGATCACCCCACGAGTGTAATTAAAGTCGCACTGAAAAGCAACATGAGGGCTATTACCGATGACATTGAAATTTTGAACCTCGGTCAAGTGATGAAGACGACACATGAGCTGGCATTTCCCTCTCCAAACTTCCCCACCATGACAACGGGAGGACATGGGACCTCGACTAGATTTAAGGCATATCAGTTCTGCTACATGGCGGGTCATTAGTGGCATCAGGGCTCCCACCCACGACTCGACGGAAACAACGCCAACCGTGAATGCGCGACCATAACCACTAGGTTACCAGCCCCTCTAAAGGATAATCAGAAATGGTAATATGATAATCATGTCATTTTTTGTTACCAGGTATTCAAAATTCTTTTCGCACTTGAAAGCTACGTGTGTCCTCCATGTAATGCAATCATTTTCTTTGTTCCCCGGTGGCTGCGGTAGCATGGTGGTCATGGTCGTGAACTTGCGGCCGGCTTTGTTTCCTTTAAGTCGTGGGTTCGAACTAAAGCCCTATTGATGTGACCCACTATTTTGCGGGTTTTATTCATGTTAAATCTGTCGATATCTTAAGTACTCCCTTGGCTTGGTATAGAAGTTTGGAGAGGAAGGTGTAATCCTCTTCACTTGACCAAGGTTTAAAATTACGAATTCCGTCGCCAATACCTTTGGTACGACCTTAATAAACAATCACTCCAATTCTTCGTTTCCAGATGTCGATGGTGTATTGAAAATCTCTAAAGCTTACATGTTCTTAAAGCCTCCTGTTCCCAAAGCTTATCTAATTACTTTTAGAGCGGGTCCGAGTTCGGAACTAATTCCACATAAATTTCAGGATAATCGCAAGTCTTCTCTTGTAGATTTCAAATCTACTCATCTCTCTCTCTACTCCTCCACTAAACTCTTTCAAATTACTGTTGATTCCTTCATCTCTTCTCCTGTCCACAATCATACTTTTTCAGTACATACAATGGGTTGCCAAATGAATGCGCTATTCATAATTTTTTTTAAAATGATACATTAATAATGCAATTTGTAAAAAGTCTTATCATTTCTGCTCAATTCTTTTTAATTATATTCAAGATTCTTTCAGCTTAGGAAATACAACAAATGATATAAAAAATAATAATGCAGCGTAATATAAGAATTTATACTTTACTAAATTAATATTTAATTACACATTTGCTTTAGACGCTATAAACTCATTAATGCGTCCAGGCATGCTTTCTATATACTGTTTTGCTTATTATTTTATCTAGGAATGGTGATACCATACATTTATTAAGCTTTCTATCAAATGTCATTCAGCTGCTATTGTTCCTTTGGCAATTTCACTCTTTGTGATTTCCCAATAATTTTCATTCGCATTCAATTGTGAAAAATTATCTGGTCAAAGTAAAACTAGGATATCATTGTCTACTAAGAAGGTTGTAATACTTCTTGCTTCATGGCAAATTGCTGAATCAGGGATAAAAACCAAATGTTCACTATTTGAAAGCTATTCTCGAACTAAGGTATCAGGTGAGTTCGCAATATTTATCTGTATTAGTTTTGCCTCAAGGTTCTTTGCACAATGTGAATCCGTCTAACTCTTTTGGAACTGATAACAGACCACACTATAACTTTGACGGGATGCTTTACCCTTTCTCCATTGCAATCAGGATGAACGTTTTCGCCCGGGTGCCGCCAAACAAAGGTACTTTTATCTTCGAGAATTTCTGGGGACTTTTCGTTGACTCGTCTGAGAAACACAACTGAAAGTTATGGAAAAAAAATTGTTAATACTGAAAAAAGGAGTCAATAACAAATAAAAATACCAATTATTTCAGATTATTTTATTTGTCTTCAACCTTCATGTAGCAAGACTCTAGAGTCCAGGCAAAACATTATATCTTCGTTGCCTCAGTAAGTTTTGGTTTTTTTACAGGGCAATGCCCTAACAATTTTTCTTAGACTAGTCGTCTTCGGGATGTTATTTTCAAAATAGAAAAACCTGTTTCTTGAATAAATTGGATTAGTCTTACAGTATTACCCCCCCCCATCCCATTTTCTAAACGAATATTTCTAATTATTCTGTCAGAGGGTGGAGTTATTGTTTTTTTTCTCTGCCCTTTTCGTTTTGAAGAAAGCGTCTCATTTTTATCCAAATTAACCGTAATTTTGTTAACAATTTATTTGCAAACATCTGAAATATCTACTATCTTCCTTTGGCAATGATCTATCAACAAGAATAGCGTTTTTACACGGATTTTTTTTCCATAGAGAAATATCTGTACCTTGATTAATAACTGATGGCTACTTAATGATTATTCTGGGAAAAAGTAAGATTCCTCGTAAGGAAAGGCTTTGTTATTGTGAAACCTGATGCGAAACTAGCTTAGTTGAGATCTCTCTCCCGACGATATTATCTTTATAATTCTACAAATTGCAATACTGAAACCAAAAAAATTATTTCGAATAAATTAAAATTCACAGTATCAAACATAAATATTTATGTAAAATAAAAATAACTTACTTAAAAAATATACTCGCATCATTTGAACCGCTTATGATTATGTCAAATGTACTTAAAAATCAAATTACGAAAATATGTGATTGTCCGCATTGATTTGGCTACCCACTGTAGAAATGCTGATTTACATGATTCGCAAGCCGAGTCAGACAACGCCTTAGAAAATAGTTGGAGGAAAATAATCTTGAGAACCCCATTCTACACTTACAGAACACAGTATTCTTTCCAGCCAATTTATTAGGGTACTTGCATTTGTTTGACTACATCTAGTTCCTAGATAATTGCATTATCGAGAAATAATGAGTGTTGTTCTGTTCGATTATTTCAGTAATTTAGATTCTAAATAGGAGTATTTAGAATCGTGTATTTAAAGTTTACATAGATTCAAACTCAGAATGAATGTTACAAAAATATGAAGAAAATTTTAAGTTACCGAAAATAAGGATTGTTTTAATTATAAAAGAAATATTCTTCAAAATGAAAACTTACATCTTTTTAATATAACACAGCAGATTGATCGTTTATTAACGTCGCACTTAGAAGCAAGACAAGGGCTACGGGCAACGGACATCCTAATTTTGAGCCTCGGTCAAGTAACGAAGACGACACCTGAACTGACACCTCCCTTTCCAAACTTCCACACCCTGCCAACGGGAGGACTTGAGACCTCGACAGATTTAACATGCATCAGCCTCGTTACAAGGTGGGTCTTCATTGACATCAAGACTCGAACCCATGACTCGAGGGCAACAACGTCGGTTGTGAGTTCTCGATGATGACCACTAGGCTACCGCATTTGTATAACAGAATGAATGCTATTCAATATTGCCTTGCTATCCAATAGATTGTGAAATCCGTAAATAATTCTGAAAATGAACAATACATTTTTTTAAAATTCTAGCGGCGAGTCTCTCTTGAAATTATTCAGAAAATGCTAACAAAAGTTTTCAAATCAATTGTAAGATTTTTCCTTAAAAAAATAGCATTTTCTCACTAATTACATTTTCCAGATTTCGGCTTTCAGATAAAAATTTCTCTTGAAATGATTCGAAGCATTCCTTTACGCGGCAAATAATTACAACATACTTCTCTAATTATTTGAAAGATTTTTTTCCCTCAGCAAATGCATTTCCAGTCGACGAAGAGGAAAAACATTTTCGTCTTTCCAATAAATGAAAAACAATAATTAAGATGGAAAAGTACAAGTGTAAAGAAAATTCAGTTAAGCACATCCTAACCAAATGTATTTGTTTCCAGACTTTTTATTTTTAAAACAAAATTTTTCAGAATTGACATAAAATAAGAAAGCATATTTTTTGTGTAACTTTAAACATACTTTATTTACATATTTTTACATTTGTTTAATGAACACAATAAATTATTGATGAGTGAAATTATTGAGAGATTTTGGTGAAGAAATAAAAATCTTAAAAAGTGTCTGATATCTCCTTCTTCTTAAAATGTAGAGCGTCTTAATTTAAAACTGAGATTAGTTGTTAGTAAATTTAAACGTGATAATAAGTCGCTAATGACAAAAGATTTTTTCTAATCTTTCGTGAATCGTAATATTTATTTTAAGTAAAAATTAATTTGGTTGCTTTTTTACATTAATAGGAAAAGTCTTATATTTTAAAGAATTTCTTTAAAAATAAATTTGTCAAGTTCAGTTTTTATCACAGAAATAAGAAAATAGTGATTTCAAAGATGAAGAGTTTTTTTCTTAATTTAAAAACGAGGAATATATTTAAAGTAATACATTTAGGGGTCCTTTTTAGATTTATTAATTGTCATTTTGAACATTTACTTGGTTACGATTTTTGTTTGTTTGTTTTTGTTTTTTTGCACAAAATATCTTAATGACAACTTTAAAGTATTATTTTGGTAATTCGCTCTCTTTGATATAATTCTTCTACTTCTTTTTCTCAAGTAATAACTCAAGCCTTTTTCTTTGCACAGGGAGTTTTGTCTAAGTTCAATTTATGATAATTATTTCAATTCATGATATAATTAATATTATATGATAATTATAAATTAACTAAAACATATATTTAATTATGTTTTTATGCACACGATTAACAAGTATGTATTGAATTGCCGTATAAAAATACATTGATGATGTTTAACGACTTTTTATATTGATGGCTATTTAATAAATTGTTGTAATAATTTTTATAAGATCGTAAGTTATATCATTTGATGAAGAAACAAGATGCCCGATTGATAAGTAGAGTCTGCATTTCCATAAATTTTTTTTATTTCTTATCGTTTTTCAAAATTCTTTTCATACTTGAAAGCTACATGTATCCTTAATGACATTCTTTTGTTTTCTTTGTTTCCAGATGTCAATGGTGTGTGGGGGTAGGAATTGAAGGTGGCGACTCACATGAAGATGAGGCTGAAGTAGGCAAGGTTTCATTGCTCTCGACCATGAACTTTGCGACTTTCCCCTGTTCTCAAAGACGAACGAGCACCATAAGGAACATCACTTTCGTTCTAAAGACAAGGAGGAAACTCTCATTAAAACTTAGGGTTGACAACAACCACCGGAATTCTTCTCCGTCGGATTTGCTTGATTAATCACGTGTTTAGACAAAAGCGGGGAAAGGAATGGGGATCATATCAGAAAATGACCAATTAATTCCACAGAAAATACATATAATTTTCAGGAACAACAAGAAATGTGAAAATAAATTTCAAATTTTAAAAAGGTACGACCATGAAAGCAATAATTTTCGATCAAGCTTAGTATATTATATCTATAACATATAAGTGCACTACTGGAAAATTATGCATACCCGTGAAAAAATATATAAACAGTTATTGACGTAACATATTTTGAATAAATTCGCGTAAGGAAGAAATTATTATAATAGGCAGATGAATTTTATTACTTTGTAAACTTTAACCTATATCATCAATGATTTACTCTAGAAATAAAGCTTTTTTTATTTTAAAAAAATATGATACAATTACTTCTATTTCCTTTTAATATTGATTAATATTAAAATATTGATTAATTTTTTTCATAAGTTTGTGTAAGGGAGGTCCGAACCTCTCTGAACATTTTTTTAACTAAGCCATAGACTAAGAATCTTAGTAGCATATTGTAACTTTGATCAGATAACTTATTTTTATTTATGTTCCAAAAAAAGTTCTCTGTCAGTTATTGATAATGACGTCAAATGTTTTCATAAGAAATAAATTATAAATAGTTTAGGGAAGTTTGAAGTATATGTATTTCATGAATAAGATATAATAGAAAAATAGTCTACATATTTTTATTACTTTAGGAGAGGTAAAAAAGCACAAGAAACTTCTCCCCTTTTATAATTCATGCGATCATAGTTATCCATTCTCAAAAAGTTATAAATTTTCCGTGTTAAAGAAATATAAGCAAATCAATTTACTTTACAAATTTTTTTTTTGAAATAAAACCTTATCAGATTTACTTGAAGATCAGAGAATGATATATTTTTAAATATAGTTTAAATATATTTTTCAATTCTGTTCTTTTTTTTATGAACAGTGTATAAATTATTCGTAGTTTTATAAGTGCTAGATATAGAGTTTTATAAGAGTTAATAAGAGTAGCTGTTGTTAGATATCGACAGGGTTCAAACGGTAATGATTAAAAAATTGGTAAAAATGGAGTGTTAAATACCATAAAAACTTGAAAAAAGTATATAAAAGGATTTAAAATGATTTAAAAGTAACAACATTATATACTTCATTAATCAATAATATCAATTATATTTAAAACTGTCAATTTATCTCAGCATTGTGATAAATCAAGGATTCTTGAATAAGGACGATACTCTTGAAGGAAACCGAATAGATTCTTGATTCGATAAATATATATTTCAAATTCCTGGAAAAATTGCTAAAAAATAAACCAAATTTTTTTAAAGTTTTAAAAATGAAAAAAGTTATAGGGTTTTTAATAATAATATAATAAGATTTAAAACTAAAAAAATTGACCGAAGAAAAAAAGATACACTAAATAAGCATTACCTTAACTCAGAAACCATGACTAGAGTTACGTATAGACGAGAAAAAAGAAGAAAAAAAAATAAGATCATTTTTAATAACTTCCACAATTTTCATCTTGGAGCTGAATTAAATAGATAGCGCTGTTAATAACCCAAAGGGAATTAAATTATGATAAATTAATTACCTTATAGTTAATTAAATTCTAAAAAAGAATTTTCGTATTGCAGAATTAGATATTTATGCAGAATTAAGTAAAGAATGCTTTAAATAGCATTTTAAAGGGAAATATTAAGGAAGACTTTCATAAGCTAACTATTTGAAGAATACTTAGAATAACAATTGATAATTGAATAATATGGAAGAATATTAGTGAGCAGATATGATTAAAATAACTTTCACTGTAAAATCCTTTTTCAATGTAATGTGTGTGAAAGTTTATTTTAAAATTCAATCAACCGTGTAGAAATCCAGCACCTCGTTAACATTTAAATGCATGATTTCTTAAGCTAATGGGTAATGTATGACTTCCTTTTGTATGAAAATTGGTGCTTAATGTTGTGTGACAAGGCAAATTAGGAAGTTTTACGCAATACCTTTTTTTTAATCCTAAGATATGTTAAAATATAAATTTTGCCTGCGAGAGATCACGAGAACGAATGCATAAAATGAAAATAAAGCAACGAGGCCATTAGGTTTAGTCATGTAATAAATATTAATCTAACAATAAGTAAAGGGAATTAAGCCTCTAAATTAATTATTTTTTTTTATTAAAAGCTATTTATAAAGCATATGACAAAGTACTGCAAAACTCGCTCTTGATTGTGATTTACAGTCGTTTTCATAAGATAAAAATAGAAAACTCTTTTTAATTACCGCTAACTTACGGTATAAAAATATAAAACTCTTTTAATTACTGTATTCACTCATTTCCCTTTTGTAATTTTCCGGAACATCTTATTGTTCATTTCCATTTGTAAAGAAACGTTGTCCAGAATAATAAATTTTCTTCCCAGCTTATATATATATATATATATATATATATATATATATATATAAGCAAAAATAAATACAGGGTTTCCAGAAATACATTTAATTATTAAATATCAAAAGACTAGGAGAAAAATAACGACTTAAAGACCATTTAATGCACATGAGAATTTAAAAATACAATAAACGCTGTGTAAAAAGCGATAGAAGTATCACCAAGCTATAGCTGTAAAATTTGAAAGATAAAAAAAAATGTTCCGAATGTTTATTCTTTGCGATTTTTTAATGCATGAATGATATTGTAATAATTCACATCCAAAACCATTTATTTTAAACATAGCTCCATTATATTTAATTCCTTTTCTCAACTTACACCACTTCATTCGTTATACAAATCTAGTCTCCTTCTAAAAGCTTAAAAGAAAAAAAAATAGGATGGGGGGGGGGGGGGGTAGAAACTTTATTTTTTACCTTTCTGCGAGGTAAGCTTCGTTGAAAATTTACGACCATGTTCTACGATACTTAGGTAATTTTTTACGTATTTCGTGCCAAGAACTGTCGTTTAAAATTCACCTCTAAAGAAATCGTAACGATATTAAAAATGATGCATTTTCATTTATCATTTCAGCCCTTTCAAACATTGCCTGTAGCCTCGACTTGAATAACGCCGCTGATGAAAATTGATTTACTGTGTTTTTATATATCTGTATGATAGATTGATGGACATTAGCAAATTTTATAAGCAAGTTTTGTGTTTTAGAAACACTTTTTTTCTATCAAAAACGTTGAAAAGAAGAATTTATTATTTGTTTATTAATTATAGATTCCCAAATGAGCCCTAATGCTACTCACGTTTGGAATTAATTTTTCGCCGCTATATTTTTTGAGTTGTTTTAACTTTAAATAAATTTATCCCCCTTTTTATTCAAGGGATTTTTTTGTAGTGATAATATACCTCAGATTTTACATTCTTCCATTATAATTTCAGCACACATTTTTCTCTTCATTTGCAGTTTAGAAATTTAATCTGAAAATTCCAGAAATTCTGAAGTCTATTCTAAAGCTAAAAATTATGTCATATTTCTTACGTAATTTGAACATCTTAAAATATTTTAACGATTATCTTTAACCGTTTAAATGTAAGATTTACATCATGAGAAAAAATTTCTATGAAAGGAGGAAGATCAATAAAAATAAATAAATGTTATGTAATTACAAAAGATATAAAACAATCTCTGTGAAATAATAAATAATAAAATTGAGATGTGGAGGAAGTGTGTTTAACAGATGGATAAGTTATCAGGATGCAAAGTCAGAGAAAAATAATTAATGATATTCTTTCATAAACACCTCAGTTTGGAAGCTATTAAAGGGAAATTATCTCACGAAATGTATTTGTAATTTCAACCCCACTCATCTCAATATCAGAGATTTTCCCACCATAAATAATTATTATTACGTCATATTTTACAATAAAACTGGATAAAAAATCCATGCGTTAGTTAAAATTATTTCCAGAAAAAAAAAGTCAAATTATCAAGCCGTACTGATAATTTCAAAATAGAAATTAAATTGTGGCTTATAAGTGAGATTGTAAATGTTTCTTTAACAGACTTTAACGCTAACCGTTTTTAATACAAAAGAGAACTAGATTCGAATTCTCGGTCAATAAACTTGGTGGTAATTTCATATAATATTTGGAATGATAAATATTTCTATATATATTTTTGTAATCTATTTTGTAGCATGGTCTATTCGTGAAACTTCTCTTAACATCTGAGGTTTCTTTCTCATTTTATATTTAAGTTTTCAGCTTCTTTCCAACCAAATTAAATGTAGCTACGCAAATTAAGTAAAGTTTAGAAAGGGAGTGGACAGATATGAATAAGTCGTATTAAGCGACAGAGAACTGATTTGAGAGAGATAAAGTTACGGTGATAGGAAAAGTGCTAGTGTGAACTGCGCAGGATTTTTTTGCGTTATTTTATTAAGTTATTTGTTGAGATTAGGTCCCGACGTTGTCTGACTGATTGAATATTTGAAGGATATACTCACATCGTATTATGGTAAGTGTGTTCTTTGATATATTACAAAAGGTGTTATTACTCGTTGCCAGAGAATAAACTGGTTGAGAGCCTTCTCGTAATTAGAGAATTAATAAACTCTGATTTGAAACATAATTGACTAGATTGCTGAACTGTTGGCTTGAGACTATTTTAATTACTTTATCTGGGCTTAAACTAAAATCGAAATTTAGATTTGTGATTAGAGTAACATTTAAGATGTCTGACGAGTCTGGTAAAAGGTTTATGTCTTCATTGTATATCTATTTATTGTTATCAACTTACAATGATTCGACTATTATAAATTAAAATTAAATCATGAGTGTATAAGTAGGAATGTCTCATCTACTATTTCTGAATCAAAAACAAATTATTACTAATTTTATGTTATGAGTAGTACACTTTCAAGGTATAATTATTCACTTTCATTTTTATATGAAGAGAAATGGGAGTTAAGTGGGTTTGTTTAAAGTCAGTTCGCATTTTAAAGATACTTCGTATGTTACATTTTTATATCGATAAACAAAACAGTACTGAAGTTCCCGTATAACTATGGTGATAATATACAAGTATGTAAAGTATGAATATGTACGAGTATGACTTTCGCTTTAATCTCTGAAGATAGAAAGCGACTGACAAAACTTAATGTGTCAGTTATAATGAAACCTCGTTGACACATTTTCTACAGACTCGAACAAGAAAGAGTAAGTTAGTTTTCATCTTGGTCTCATCAAAGTATTTATCCCGAGCTTTCACTCAGCACTAACTTACTGCAGAGGAATTTAGCTTTCTTCACTATGCTGATCAATTTTATTAAAATTTTTTAGCTTTAAATTTATAATTTTGACTTTTTTTTAGAAGGAAGTAACTTCAATTCAATATTTAAAATGAAAAGGGACAGAATACTCTAACTATAAGAACTCCGAAAGTTCAATACTCTAACTATTAGAAAGAAAGTACCTTTTTCTTGTTTTTAAATTACTTGTCAATCAATAATTTTTTTTAAAAAAATATGTGCTGAAGGGAAACGAAAGAATTCTGATCGTGAAAGTTAATGACTCAGTATATCAATCTTAAAGCAATACCTTATCGATTTTTATTTTTGATATATCATGCATTCCAATAACTTATGCATAGTATAGGCAGATAAAAAACACATTTCTAAGATAATGATTGATTGATTAACGTCCCACTTAAAAGCAATACGAGAGCTATTGGGGATGGACTTCGTAATTTTGAACATCGATCATGCGACGAGGATGACATCCAAGCCGGCACCTCCCTAACCAAGTTTCCAAGCTACGCCAATGGGAAGACTTGCGACCTCAAAAGATTTAACTTCATCAGTTCTCTGTAAGGAGGATCCTTTGTGACTTCAAGACTGGAACCTCAATTCGACGAAATAACCCCGGGCGCGAGCTCACGACGATGGCTACTCGGCTGCTGTGGCTGCGAGTGACAACTGAATTTAAATGAAACACATTTGTGAGAGAGAGCACACATTTGTGAGATTCATTTTAAAACAAATGAAATTCAAACATTTTCCGATTAACAGCGATACATTAATTGAAATCGCATGGAGGGGGACCAGGACCACACATAAAATCAACACCTTAATAGTTTTGCAGAAAGTTGACATAATATTTCTCTTTCGAAATCCTAATCCCATTTCTTAAGGAATGTACTCATAGTCCCTTTTTATAGTTAAAATACAAAACATACTTTGAGATTCCCGGGAACAGATAAGGTTGCATCAGTAATTTTAAATAAATTCATCACTGAAACTATATTATTACATAGTTTCCGAGTTATGAATTATATAGTTTTATATAACAAAATACACTGATAGATTAAAGTTACATTTTAAAACTAATTAAACTAACTGTAATGTTCGAATAAAAGAACTTCGATATAAATTTACGAGGTCAGTCTATAAAGTTACGGGATTGGCTTTATAGCTTCCGCGAAAACCACCAAAAGTTAACTGACAGCTCAGGAGCGATGACGTTGGACGTTTCTGCATTTGCGGAGCAAATAATATCTATTTCGAATCACAGATTTTCGCCAGTAATGATTGTGTGGGCTTGCATTTCACTTCACTTGCCATTAAAATGTAGAGTTATAAAATCAAACTGCTCGTAAAATTGAAATTCTTGGTGAAATTAAACAAAATACCAGTGAAGTATTTACAGATGCTTATCTCAGACTTATGGAAACGATTGCTTCTCTTATATATAAATGCTTGAGTGGCACTAAAGGTTCACAAAGGATCTTGAGGAAGTGCAAGATACATGTTCTTTAGGTGGCCAACAATTTTGAGAACTGACGAAAATGTGAAAAAAATCAACCTGATTATTCCAAAATGTATTATTTCAAAGAAGTTTTGATTAAGATGAGACTAAAAGTTCGGAAAAAAAACCGCTTGGTTCTCTGGCAAAATGGTTTCAATCTTCATCATAACAATGCTCCTTCAAATACAGCGCTTTCCATGAAGCAGTTTTTGGTTAAATAGCAGATTGCAACACTGAAATATCCATGTTAGTGCCCTGTGACTTTTTTTTCTTCCGAAAAATAAAATATGCGCTAAAAAGAGCCCGTTTTGAGTCATTGCAGGGTTATCAAGAAAGAAACGTCACATCTATTAAAGTTCAGAGTTCTCATAATTATCAAAAGGAAAAAAAAAAGAAAAAAAGAATAAGAAAAAAAAAAAGAAATTATAATATTCTTTTGATTTTTGGAAAATAAGAATGGGTCAATGTATAAGTATCAATGGGGATTACATTGAAGGAAATAAGTAACAGATTTGCTATAAACTGTAAATAAATATTAGCCACCAAAGGAGCTATTGCTTTAGGTATATCAATTTCAGGATACCAGATTACTTTTCAATTTTCTTTTTGTTTGCTTCAATTTTAAATACTTGTAGCTGATATAATATTCAATCAAATAATTTATCGTTTCCTTTAATTTTAATACCGGAAAAGTTTACTATTGTCCATATCTCGATATTTCGTCGTTTACTTTAATTCTTATATGTAATTGTGTAATTTAATAATAATTATAAAAAATTACCTTAGGGAGCTAAATCTGTTATTTTCAAAATTTTGTATAGAGTTTTCGATTTTAGGATTATATAATTTTTCTTTTTGAATCAGTCCTGTTATCATTTAGATGTTATTAATATAAGAATATGTATAAGAAATTTCTACATAAGAATTGCAAAAAATCTAGAAATTTATTTTCTTTTTTGGAAATCCTTCAAATATTGAATTTTCTTCTAGTGGGTTTTGAGTTCTCGTAGCGTACCCCCCCCCCCCCGAAAAATTACTTTGAAATATTCGTATCCCTCGTTCAAAGAACTAAATTAAATTGCTACTCAAGAGATAAAACAGAAGTAAAAATGTTATGAAAGAATTCAATAATGAAATTTTTCCATATATATAATAATCTCACATAAAATTAATTTAATTTTCTAATTTTTCCCATTCTATAATCCATTGATAAGCTGTTCATCCTTATTTGCTGACTCAATCAAAATTATCCATTAATTTATGTGATCTCGGGCTCATAATATATGTTGAATCAACTGTCACAAAGTCATAAATCAATCGGAAGTAATCTCTACTAGACTGATAGATGTCATCAATATCCCTCAGAATCCTTTTCTCTCATACCGAATGAGTTACTACGAGATCTGGAGAAATCCTTATCAAAAAACAAAATTTGGAAAAATTTTAAGAACCAAATTTTTTTTTGAAAATACATAAAAATGGAAAATAATATATTGAATAATGTAACAGGCTTAGACTGTTTCGCTGGTAGGCCTAATTATTCCCATCTACAAAATATATTATTAGAAGAATGTAATAAAACCCATGATATAAATTGAAAAAATATTCTGAAAACTAAATTTAAAAAAATTGAAAAGAAATATACGAAAAGCCGAAAATAAATTTTTAAGGAACAAAAAAATATAAACGAGTTACAAAAAAAAAAAAAAAAAAAAAAAACTAAGAGACTTCCAAAATTTTCAAGTAAAATATTCAACAAAAGAAAAAATGCTACACAACAAGGAAGCGGAAGAAAAGGTTGACACTCGGCAAGCTGAGAGAGACAGCAATCGATAGAATAAGTGATATTTGTTCTGAAATGTATGCGACAGGTAAAAACACAACAGTTAGTTGCTGTAGAACTTATCGTGGATGTCGTATTAATATATATGAATAATATAAATTTACGCTATAATATGTATGTAACAATTTACGCGTATAATAGTATATTACGGTATTATGGATTTTTTTACGGTATGTATATACACGCACATACACTATAGCTATGCACTAATCAGCACACACACACGACACACACACAGCACACACACACACCACACAATAATACTATATGCTGCTGTTTGCAGAAAATGCAACACCATGAAAGATCATCAGATCAAATGAATGGTTAATGCAGAAACGAGCTGTACTGATACAAATAAATGAATTTCAAACAAAGAAACAAACCTAGGTCCGAATAGTATTTGTTCAGCCACCATGCGTCAAATAAGTCTGCTTCACGACGTGGCGGTCAACAGAGATGTTGAATATCTGCGAGGAAGAGAATTCCATATCGCTTGTATGCGCAACAAAGGTTCTCTTGAGAACTGCAGGGACGCCGATCACGAGTCGGACGTAAACCATCCACATGCATCAATGTACATGGCGACATATCCGGATGAATAGTGGCTTGAGCAAGGAAGAAGTGCAGCGTTGTGCTGAACAGAAGTCTCGAACAGTCCAGCAACATGTGGGCGTGCATTATCCTGCTGAAAGAATCAGCGAGTCCTTGAAGGAAAGACGACTTCAAGGTAGCACTTCACGGACGTACCTGTTGCTATTGAGATTACCCTCAACGATCAAATTGGATCGTCCATGATACGAACGCACCCCAGACCAGTCACTCGGGTGCTGTCGACCATAAGTCGTTCAATACACACCAGGAAGGCAGCGTTGACCGGCATAATCGATCAACACGAACACGGCCATCATGGGTCCACAAATTGAAGCGTGATTCATCTGAAAAGATCACGGTGCCAATCAGCTCGCCTGTCTGTTAACAAGAGCCCACTGCCGACGCAGCCGTCGATATTCGCCGTGAGGGAACTTGTATAAAAGCACCCTGCACGCAATCCACGGCGCGACGAGTAAAATTGACGAAGCCGACAATTGTACACCTGTAGCAGTAGACCAACGTCTGCCAGCTGCCTGAGGAAGCTGTGCGATCTTCACCCGCCTCTTAGGAGCAGGTGTCGATCATCGCGTCTGCTCACCGCTTGTCGTCAGCGCCGTTTTTCGAGTTGTTCGGTGCTCGTCGGTCCACTGCTTCCAAACTGCATCGTTGAACTGTTCCGCTGCATGACAGCTGTAGCGATAGAAAATCCCTCCTCCTTCTCGAAGGCCGATTATCCTCTCGTTCAAACTCCGTGAGTTGGCTTGAATTTATTCTTCCGTCTGGAGGCATACCGGGTCTCTACCTAAACGTTTGCCACATAACAAATCATAGACTTTTCACGGTCCGCCAGGCACTTTTGTTCGCTTTCAGCGGATCAATTCAGAGGGAGCTGCGCGCGCGATGCCTCGAAATCTGACTTATTATTGCATAATATCCCTATAATTGACATTTTACTTTGTTCATGATTCTGATGATTCTTCATGGATTGTTGCTTTTACAAACAGCAGTTTATATATATATATGTGTAATGATTTAACTTAATTCCCATTTTCTCTCAGTAATTTAATTTACTAAATGTTGCCATTCTCTCCTTAAACAATAATGTTCATTCGTATTTCCTGATAAATTGGCCTTATTCTTTCAATTCATTCAATCACGCGTTCCAATAAATTGCTGACAATGCTCTTTCCCATCGGACCTGTACTTGGATGATCCCTACCAGACTTTAGGTCTATACTTCTTCCCTGGAATCCCTCCAGTCAGATGTTGGACTCTGACGTTTAATTGAATTTTCTCTCTAAAATAAAACACAGCGAAGCTCTATTATCTTATTCTTCTTCTTATACTCCTCTCATTACTTACTGCTGTTCTCTTACGCTGTCCTCTCTTTGATCTTTGAGATTTGTATGAGTAATTTCCTCGGCCATTAGTGGCCAGTCCGAAACTAAGTCTGTCTACAACATGGAAATAAAGTATCTTGGCCATATATGGAATGATTCATTACTATTGAACAAACGTAAAGTAAATAGTTACATTTGCATGCGAAGGATGTTACATAGCTATATATATGTTATGATATAGTATATAAAACCAATGAAAAATAAAATTTTACATTTAATCTTATGCTCTATATTCCTGAACTAATGAACAACTGAAAATGTCTTTTTAATAACACTTTATGTATAAATACAGGTCGTGAAATATTGTAAGCTTTCATAACAGTAACAAAATTTAATTTGTTTTTTTAATCGTGATTTAATTGATTGGAAAAGGGAAGGTCTATATGGCATTCATTAAAGAATTAACTTTATTAGTACCATTAATGATGAATATTGAATAGATAAAGAAAATAGGAGCTGATAGAATTGATAAGAACAAGTACTATATAGATAAATATCAAATATGTCCTTGCTCTGAAAATTTTAAAATCAGTTTTCTCATTAAATATATCCTATAAAAAAATATTCCACTGTATAGTGAAATTTGTTTGAAATAGTTTAAATTGCTTTCGTTCTGAAACTTTAACAACCCATAGCGAAGAAAATAAATTTAAGCTCTTAGCGCCTTTAACATCATTTCTTGAGATGCTCATGAAATTACACATGTGAAAAAAGATTGAAAAAGAAAAGAGATAACATTAGCTCAATGCAGCAAAGAAACATCGTTAGCAAAATATTGATCTCATATTTTACTTTAACGTTGAGCTACGTTTTATTTTCAGTTCTGAAACCGTCACAATCTTCCCACCTGTCGGGATAAAAGGCCCTCAGCATCATTATTATATTTAAGTTTACGACGTTAAGAAAAGGAAAAAAACACGTTAAATAACATGCTCATCTTGTGGCATTTTCCTTAACCATCGTCAGTAGAAAAAGGCGTTGCTGTAAAATATTTATAGTGACAATGAAATATCGCATCTCATACATTGAGATCTGTTTCACAAATAAAGAGGAAAAATAACAATAAAAGAAAATTTAAAATGATAATAAGGTATTAGATTTACGGTTTTTTAAGAATTCTGGTTTCTTGTTATAAATATCTTGTTACCGACATCACGTATTCATAAAGATAGATATGAAAAATATGCACACAGCAATAAGATTCACTTTTTTAGTCAAAAATAAAATCTTCTTTGATTATTAATTGTTGTTGAGCGCAGAAACGTTAAATGCTCAGAGGCAATTGTTTTGAATATTTAATACACACTGTGCGTCTTTAAGAGCAAATATATAATTTTATTAAGGCCACAATAGCTTAGTGGTCATGTGCCCGCTATGTAATAGGGGATGATAGCTCAATCTGCGAATCTCTAAGTCATCCCGAAGGAGGTGATGTAGAAGTTTGGAGAGAAGTACCACATCAGGTGTTGTCCTCGTCATTTCACCAGGTCAGAATCAGGACCGTCGCTATAACATGCGGATTCTCAGTGTTGTTGATAAATGCAAATAAATAAACTAAATTTATTAAATAATCCCATTTAATTCATTTTTGACAAAACAATCATCTCTTTAAACATGCTTTTTATTCTATGAATTGTGTTTTAAAAATTAAAGATTAATCGGTTCTGATCTGCACCTGTTTCGAGATTTCATAGATGAATATTATTTCTATGAAAATTTTTTTTAAAATGTAAATGTATTTTCATTTACAGTGCAATTAAAAGCAAATTATATTTCCCAATCATAATTAAGCATTCCAACAACTTATATTTTAGCTTAGTCATAAAGTTACCGATTCCTCCAATCGCGATATTTTGCGTCGACTAATAGATTTATTTTTCGAGAGTTGATTGACTGATCCAAAGATTAGAAGAAGAAAAATATTTAGGTAAAATAAAAATCTATTCATAATTTTGTCAGCATACTATATGTTACTTCTGGGAAAACTTGGCTGCAATAAGAAGGAAAATATTATGCTTAAGTCACTGATATTCTTGCTGGCAATTGCAATATGTTGGGCTTTATACTGATTATTGCTACAACAGTACATACTATGATCCGCTCGATGAAACTACGCTTTGTCCCAATATCAGCATATCTTTTCGGGGCCCAAAGTCACTCCCGTGGCGTGGTGGATGTTAGGAGAGGGGTGCCAGCTCCAGAATTATCGTCACTCGTCTTTGACCGTATTGGTTCAAAATTACGAGGTCCGTCGCCAATAGCCCTCGTGTTGCTTCTATTGCGACGTTAATAAAACTAAGTAAACCAATCTCAACTCAAATTATCTTCCGGTGCTCGTTGGAAACGCAAAGTGGACTGCTGGAACAGCTTACTGGCAATTTTTTTTTTTAGTGACTTAAAACCACTCGCGAGCTGCTCATCAAGTGTATTCGTCCCCTTATAATATAAAAAGAATTATAATTTGTAACATGAAGTTTTCACCCAATTATTTCCAACAAATATCTAAAACATTATGATTATACTCTTGACGTTACGAAAAAACTATTTCAAAATTTAAGTTCATTGATAGGCTTAAAACATCTTATTCCACAATCAAAGCAATACGTTTATTATCTGAAGAATATACTTTTCTTTTTGCAAAATAAGATAAAGAAACCTTATTCGGCTTTCTAACACTTCCTCATGTTTTGCTCCACTATAATTTCCGATAGCTATTTTGAGCCTCTAGGGTCAGTGAAGAATACGGGTTCCGCCTTTCACACACAACGCCAGGATTCTTTGTTATATCAGAGATTTGTCAGCTCTATAAAATTACTCCCTTTTCACTAACCTTGCAGCTCCTTCGCTAATCCCTTTCTTTTGTAACAGGTCTGGAACCTTAATTCTTTACTGTATTAGACGTATCCGATTGATGATTGCTTCCCATTCAGTTTAGTTCGTACTCGCAGGCAATCATGCTAATCAAGGAAAAAAAAAATTGCAGAATGTAACAAAATAACGAACTTTCTGTTTTATTCTTAAATTTTTAATGTGCGTTTCAATAAAAGTTTTTATTTATACCTAGATTTCAATAAATTTCGTTTTCAATTAAAACAGTTTTATCATTACCGGAATTAAACTTTGTTTCTAAGGTTGAGTTATAATTAATGTCACTGAATCTATCTGGGAAGTATTGCTAAAAGTAAAGGTCAGATATTATAATTTTTTTTAATATTTTGAAATTAAAACAAGAAGTTAGGAACAAATAAAGTTTAATAAAATTGTATGTTTATTGTGAAACCAATGTTAGCAAAATAATTAAAAATATTTGGTTGAGAAGCTCACAACCTATTGAATTAAAGTTGGTGTATAAGATTTAAAAGGTTTTAAAACGAAAAAAGTTAAACACAAAAGCATTCGAATTAAAATGTGTCACGGAAAATATCAAAAGGAACAAGTACTTACATACAGAGGTCCTCCCCAAAAAAAAAGTGTCTATGGGTCAATCTCGTGAACTTTCCATCACATGGGCAGGAAGTGACAAAATAACGTCCTGTCTTCTGA